>CAMZMU010000105.1:24396234-24625575 GCA_947311845.1 Poa pratensis
TCTACCATTTGAATTTCTTTGTGTAAAATATACTCTGAACACTTGAAACTTCTAGACAAAATATGGTATAGTATTTATATTTGTGTTTGTCAAAAAACAACACATTTGAATTGCAAGGATTGAATTTAATTGGTGCCTTGTTTCCATTTGTTTTAATTTGTTTTTATCTTTGTTTCAACTTGAACACAAACAAAATGCCATGATGCATGAATGAATGCAAAAGTGAAAATTTGGTTCACATTTTGGTTCACAAACTTGGGGCTGTTACAATTCTACCCCCTTACAGGAATCTCGTCCCGAGATTCTAAGATTGGAAAGAAGTCGGGATACTCCTCACGAAGACTAGACTCCCTTTCCCAGGTTGCTTCTTCTTCGGAATGGTGAGACCACTGAATTTTAGGAACTTGGTGGTCTTGTTACGAGTCTTCCTTTCTGCTTCATCCAGATACGGATAGGTGCTCGCGATAAGTGAGATCTCCTGGATATCCAGCTCCTCATGATTGACTCCATGGATAGGATCTTTGAAACAACGGCGAAGTTGGGATACATGAAACACATCATGCACATTGGGAAGTTGCGGTAACTCCAATTGATAAGAAAGATCTCCTCGCTTGGCCAGAACAGTGAAAGGGCCAATGTAGCGAGGGGCCAATTTTCCCTTGATCCGAAGCGGCGAACGCCTCGAAGGGGAGAGACACGGAGGTAAGCTTTATCACCAATTTCATAGTGAACCTCCTGATGATGCTTGTCATATAACTCTTCTGCCTAGACTGGGCAATCTTCAGATTCTCTCGTATGATTCTAACCTTCTCCTCAGCTTCATTGATATACCGGACCAAAGAGTGCCCTCTCTCCGGTCTCGGACCAATTAGCGGAGTTCGGCATTTTCTTCCATACAGAACCTCGAATGGGGCCATACCCAGACTAGCTTGATAGCTATTGTTGTAGGAGAACTCCGCGAAGGGAAGTACTTCTCCCAACCTTGCCAAAGGAGATTACACATGCCCTGAGCATGTCTCCAAACTTGGTTCACCCTTTCGGTCTGACCATCAGTTTGAGGATGGAACGCGGTGCTGAAGTTGAGACGAGTTCCCATAGCTTGTTGGAAACTAGTCCAAAACTTGGAGGTGAACAGACTTCCACGATCAGAGATTATCTTCTTGGGAACGCCGTGAAGTACGACGATCCTGAAGCATACAGATCTGCCAACTTGGCAGCTGTGATGTCAACACGAACAGGGAGGAAGTGAGCCACTTTTGATAGTCGATCAATGATTACCCAAATGGCATCGTTTCCCTTGGAGACTTCGGCAGTCCAGTAATGAATCCATACCAATTTCATCCCATTTCCACTCGGGACTGCAATAGGGCGAAGAGTGCCGGCAGGCCTTTGATGTTCAGCCTTTACCCGACGACAGGTGTCGCATTCAGCAACATACTTGGCGATTTCTCGTTTCATCCGAGTCCACCAGAATTGTGTCAGGTCTTGGTACATTTTGGTACTACCGGGATGAATAGAGAGAGGTGATTCATGAGCTTCTTGGAGGATCAGCTCCTTCATTTCCTTCTTTGGCACTACTAGCGGTCACCAAAGTAAACGACTCCGGATTCATCTCGAGAAACATTTGGCCTTCCCGCTAGCAATGTTCTCCTTGATTTAGAATACCCTTCATCACGTTTTTGCGCCTCCTTTATCTGGTCTTCAAGAGTAGACTTGATCTCCAGATTTGCTAGATAGCCAGAGGGAACAATTTCCAGGTTCAAACGAGCGAACTCTTTACAAGAGCAGGTTGAGCCTCAATCATCAGATTGTTGCAATAGGACTTCCGACTTAGCGCGTCAGCCACGACGTTGGCTTTGCCGGGTTGATAGTTCAGACTCACATCATAGTCCTTGATTAACCAACCAACGCCTCTGCCTGAGATTTAAATCTGGCTGGTGAAGAGGTACTTCAGACTCTTATGATCCGAGAAAATCTCGCAACGGTTACCAAACAGGTATGGTCTCCACTGCTTCAGAGCATAAACAACAGCGGCAAGTTCTAGATCATGAGTTGGGTATTGTGCTCATGCGGCTTCAATTGGCGGGAAGCATACGCCACCACATGGCCCTCTTGCATTAATACACAGCCCAAGCCTTGCAGGGAGGCGTCACAGAAGACGACGAAATCCTTGCTGGTGTCCGGCAGGACGAGCACAGGAGCAGACGTGAGTTTGGCTTTCAGTGTTGGAAGCTCTCTTCAGCTTTGTCCGTCCATGCAAACTTTTATCCTTCTTGAGAAGGTCAGTCATGGGCCTTGGCTATCTTGGAGAAACCTTCGATGAATCGGCGGTAGTAACCCGCCAATCCGAGAAAGCTACGAATGTCCTTGACTGACATTGGAGTTTTCCAATCCAAAATGGATTGAATCTTGTCGGGAATGACTGCCACACCATTAGCGGATATCACATGACCAAGGAAGACAAGTTTATCCAACCAGAACTCACACTTGGAGAACTTGGCATAAGGCGGTGTTCTCGAAGTCTGTCAGAACCAACCGAAGATGTTCGCATGCTCTTCGTCGGTTTTGAATAAACGAGGATGTCATCGATGTAGATGACGACAAACTTGTCGAGATAATCCATGAAGATGGAGTTCATGAGCCTCATGAAGGTAGCTGGAGCATTGGTGAGACCAAAGGACATGACATACTCATATAGCCATAGCGAGTAACGAATGCCGTCTTTGGGATATCCTCCTTTCTGATCTTGATCTGATGGTATCCTGACCTCAGATCCATCTTGGAGAATACTGTTGCACCAGCTAACTGATCTAACAGATCATTGATCCGGGGAATAGGATACTTGTTCTTGATTGTCACCGCATTCAACGGCCTATAATCAGAGACCAAACGAGGAACGGTGAATCCCTCTTTTGACGAAGAGTACCGGACAACCCCAAGGTGAACTGCTAGGCTGAATAAAATCCTTCGCTAACAGCTCATCGATTTGCTCTTTCAACAGAGCCAACTCTTCCACCGGCATACGGTAGGGTTTCTTGGAAATCGGAGCAGTACCTGGCATAAATCTATGACAAACTCCACACTTCGATCAGGTGGCATGCCAGGCAATTCTTCCGGGAACACATCCGGGAAGTCACACACCACGTGTATTTCATGAATTTCAGGAGGGGACAAGCCTTCCATAAAGTAGAGGCTGATCTCGGTGAGAGGGGAATGATGAGGATGGAGGTCTTGATAGTGCAGACCAATACTCTACAATGTCGCCGGAAGAAGTGGTCACGGTAATGTTCTTGGCAGCACAGTCGAGATTAGCCCGGTATTTTACTAACCAGTTCATGCCCAGTATGACATCAATGCCATTTGACTTCAAAGCTACCAGCGCGAAAGGGAAGGACCAGTGACCTATAGTAATCTGGACCTCCGGGGTAACCCCATCGGTTTGCCATTTGGAACCAGGCGTGGAGATCATCAAGGGACGGCTCATCTTCTCAAACGGTATGTTGTGGTCTTTTGCAAATGCTATAGAAATGAATGAATGCGATGCTCCAGAGTCAAACAAAACTGTAGCTGGGTGTCGTTGATTCGTAACTCACCCATAAGGACGCCGGGGTCCTCCTCAGCTTCTTCAGCAGAGACGTGGTTCAGGCGACCACGCACGATAGGACCAGCCTTGCCAGCTGGAGTGGCGGGGGCTCGTGCAGGTGTCACCGAAATAGGTGCCTTTGGGGGCACTCCCTGGAGTAGTGACCAGCCTGGCCACAGCTGTAGCAAGTGTTTCCAGGTTGGGCAGGTAGCGGGGACGATACCCACTCCCGCTCGCCCCAGGTGTCGAGTAGTGGGGCGCGGCGGTGGTGGCCTGTATCCCGCGGCCCTCGGCATGAATGGAGCACGCGGCACAGCGCTGTAGGGAACGAAAACCCTGCGCTTCTTGCTCTGAGAAACCGAGGAACTCGGGTGGTCCCCTTGTGCTGGCCTCTTGGAAGCCTCAAATTCCTTCCTTCCCTGCTCAAGAGTAAGAGCCTGGTTGAACAGCTCCTGGTAGTTCTGGAACTTGAAGGGCAGCAACTCATAGCGGAGCCTCGGCGCAAGCCCCTTGCGGAACAACTCTGCTTGTCGCATCATTGGTCACGTCCCGAGGGGCGTAACGAGAGAGATGGTTGAATTGCACCCATAAGCTCAGATCCATACGACCCTGGTGCAAATCCAGGAACTCCCTCCTCTTCATCCATTATTGGCTGAGGTATAAGCGCACGAAAGGCTGTGCGGAAATCCGCCCAAGTGAAAACATGGTCCTGCGCGAAAACGCCACATGACTCTCCCACCAACCCAGCCGCCCCAGTCAGGAGGTAGGTGGCGAAGTTGACTTGCTCGGCCACTGGGACATGCAGCGCGGAAACTGGGCTAGAGCGCGAAGCCAGTCATCAGCTTCCAGTGGCTCCTTAGCATCAGCGAAGGTGGGTGGCTGCGAGCGTAGGAACTCAGTGAGGGCGTTGCGCTCATTGTTCCTCCGGGTATTCTGCTGCACCAACTGCTCGAGCAGCCGCTCATTGCGCCCGTGGTTCTCCTCAATGGCCATCAAGACCTGCGCCATTGAAGGGGTGGCGGCGGTTCCTCATCATTGTTGTTACCGCGGCCTCCTCGAGCCATTCTGGAGAATTGACAAGGACACCGTTAGTATCTATCTACGAATGGTTGAGACAAAGCATTAGCGTCTACTCAAGTACACAGACTAGGGACAATAATAATTTGGGTAACAACGAACAAGGGACCAACAAGATGGAACTTGGGTCAAAGATCAACATCATGTACCACTAGCATGAGATTCAAATGGTTAAGAAACCACGTGATTCAACCCACACTATCCGGCACAATCTGGGACCTTCTATTCAAGTCCTTGGGTTAAAACCCAAAGAAGGAATAAGTGATTAGGCTCAGTAGGGATAACAGGGTTCTTAAACATCTGAGTTGATTTCAGACTGTAGCGCAGCGGGAGCAACCGGATGCATAACACTAAAGGTAGAACCCAACCCCGTGATCCTAAAGAGTTTTGAAGTAACAGATAAGAAGTTAAACTTTTAAATCAAATCGAGGTAAGATTGCTCCGAGATTAGAATGTACCAAGATAAGGAGTAAAAAGAATCCTAAGATGGTTTTCACAACTCATTTTTAGGTTAAAAATAATTTCACAAACACTAACTCAACGTCGACCAGTAGAAGGGTTTCCTACAGGCAGTCCTGCTCTGATACCAACTTGTGGCGCCCCGACCGCTTAACTATTCAGAGATGCTGTGTGTCACCGGTTAGGCGATACAGTCGGAGGTTACGGGTTTACCACTCCCCGGCCAAAACCTTTGGCAGGCGTTGCTTGGAATGGATCATCGGCAACGCAACACCCCGATTGATGCCCTAACGCAGGCACAACTATCTATGCATAATAGAGAGATCGAGACTTGTGGAACAACTGGCACATCACAGACTCTACGACTCAAAGCATTATAGTTCAACTCTTATAATAGAGAAAGATAGCAAATATTACAACCAGAGGTCACATACCCAACAGTACATCATGCGGAAGCGAATTAAGTTGTTCTAAACAACAAGATCCAAATTATGGCCTAAGGGCCTATAAATAAACATTCCAGCGCCAGCTATTCCGGATGTCCCAAGCTACCACCTGGGAACCCCAGACTACTCGTCGACGTCCACATAGAACCCACCTTCAGTGTCGGTGAAGTCCTCCACTGAAAATCAACAAAGCAACGTTGAGTTCGACGAACTCTGCAAGATTACTAGAGCTACTAGCTCGATGATTGGCTGTCAAAGGTTTTATGGCTATTTTACATAAAGCTGGTTTTCTTTATAAAAGACATCTGACATCGACTAATCAGAATATTTTCAAAGGGGATAAGAAGTAAACTCTTTTCTTTGCTCATCTTCATCAACAACCACCATCAATCATTTCACCTGTCTACTAAGGCACCTCCCCGAATCACCTCGAGGAAGCTCACCTTGCATTCTTGAGTCAAGTTTTAATCATTCCGTTCAAGTTTACCTATGGTCTCTGAATCCGGCACCAAGTCGTCCATAACCGCGGACACTGCTTTTTGAAAAGATTTACCCTGCAGGGGTGTACAATGTTTGCCATGCGTACCGTCCGGCCCATTGCCTGAACATTAGCTTTTTTCCATGGAAAGCCGGCTGAGTGGGAGCGGTTACGACTTCTCCCTCGCTTGAGACTAACCCAGGATCATCAGTGAGGACGGGACAGGTTCAGTGCCTCCAACACCCTGCCCCGTGGCCACTCATTTTCCTAAACACCACCATCCTCATCCCAGTCCTGGCCATCGTCTTCACGCACGCGCGAATGGAAGCTCAAACTAGAGGACCCTGGCTAGTCCCGTCCGATTTATTTAGTCGATGGGGGTTCACTAGGCCGACGCATGGGTGCACGCTCGGTCTTGGCTCGAAGGCGAGAACTCACACTTAGGCGGCGAGAATGAGACAACCCACCACATTCCCCGTGGCCTCTCATCCCCGCCTTTAATCAGTTTATTAAATGTCACCACAATTCTCCACCACATCCGGTCATTCCATCAACTGATCCAACCATGAAACATCCACCGGATATCTAGGCATTTAACTAAGCATGGCTAAGCATATTCATAGCAGATATAGTTAAATTAGGCCAACACTTCAATCCTATGGGTATTAGGAATGATACAGGTAATGGCAACGGATTTCTAATGCAACTAGTAGGATACTCTAATCCAAGCAAAAGACATTTGGAACCGAATGCAATATTATAGTGGGGAAAATAATTGTGGAAATATAGGAGCAGACATGCTCAGAGGGGGATTACGCTTGCCTTGTTCAGGGGGCTGGTAATACGGGTCGTCAGGGTATTGCGGTGGAACCCCGACTGCTTGATCTATAGATGCATAAAAACACCGGAAAGACACAATCAATAACCACACAAGCAAAACAGGTGCAATGCACAAACACGTGATGGCATGACATTTTAAAGCACTGAATTTAACTAACAAGTTAAGTGGGGTGCAAGGAATATTTCTGTTAACCAAAACTATTAAACCCCATAATTACTTAATGTTTTTCCTAGCCTTTAGAAAAATACAGTACTGATATTTTGTTCAATTATGCATACAAATGATGTTGCTGAACAGTTCATATTATTTTGAGCATTTTGATATATTAAACACATTTATCTGATAAACCAATAAAAAGTTATTGAATTTATGAAGTCCCTTTTAATTCTGCCATTCTAACAATTTCCATTAAACAACATTAAAACTAAATATCCATGCTTGGAGAAATGGTGAAGCATGAAGTATATTACTTGCTGAACATTTTGGTATCTCAAACTTAATTTTTGGACCATTATTTTGAAGATATGGATTTTCAAAAAGTATTTTCTTTTCTGCCATTTTCCTTATTTCAATAAATCATCAGATAAACTAATTTATTTAGATAGATGAATTATACCAATAGACAGACTTTACTTTTCTGAACATTTTGGTATCTTGTTGGTAATTTTTGAGCTAGTATTTTGAAAGTTATGGATTTTACAAGTTTTATTTGAATTTCTGTCTTTCTTTAATATTTTCAGAAAACACGTCCGAAACTTTTCTCACCCAGGGCTGGGCTAGCCCGTGTCACTGACATGTGAGGCCCAGACGCAAGAATCTAGATCTGGATCTGGATTTGGATCTGGGGTTTTCTCACCGAGGCAGAGGCTAGCCAGAGCCACTGCCATGCGGGCCCGAGCGCCACGCTGGCGCTGACTGGGCGTGTGTGGGCTGTGCTGGCCACCACGGTCACCGACCGGTGGGGCCAGCCTGTCCGCTGGTGGAAAAGAGGAAAAAGGGTTGCGTCTGTGGGGAATCGAACGCGCGACGCGCCCGTGTGTGGAAGTGGCGCTAGCCACTGGGATGGATGCGTGCTTCTGTTAGACTACGTGCGCGCACCCATATGAGGTGAAGACCGTGCACGACGATGACGCGCACGGCCGCGGTGACCACCGGCGGCGATGCGTATGGGATCGACATTCTACGGCGTGCGGAGACCAACTAAAACATGCAAACGTCGCGTACTGGTGCGGGCGATTCAGTGGCGGAGCCACGGACCATGTGGTCGCCGGGTTGTGCTCCGGCGACGATGCCGTGCGGCGGCGCGCTACGGCTACGATGGACACGACGAACTACGATGAGCTGGGATGAACGGAGATGTCCAGGAGGTTGCTCTGCTCACCCTAGAAGCATGGATGCGTTCCGTTGGAGCTGCGGTGGTCGGAGGCGGTGGAGAGCTTGCTCGAAGCGAGGCGGCCGGAGTTGGAGAAGATGAATTCTTCCCGTCGATTCACAGCTCCCCGCAGCGATTCCTTGCACGGAGAAGAAGAGGAGGACGAGGCAGAGACGATGGCCCAGTCCGATCTGTCCTAGGCGCTCTGGAACGGCGGCGATGCGCGACGGCGAGCTTGCTAGGGTGCGGCCATGGCAGAGGAAAAAGAGAGCCAGAGGGAGAGAGGGAGCAGGAGAGCAACTGAGTGAGGTGGGGGAGCAGAGGAGCGTCGTGGTGGCCTTCTTATCCACCCGGCGCAGCAGGGGGGCCTGGGCGCACGGCGAGCTCGGCCACTGGCGCCATGCCGTGCCACTGGAGCTACAGAGAAGACGATGGTTTTACAAAAAAACCCCTTGCAGATTTTTCCCTCTCACAACTAAGTCCTTTTCTGTACTGGATAAATAAAACAACACTGTATTTGAATTATTTGGGACACTTAAACATTTCCAAAATTTATGTATTTTTTTTTGGTGCATCCTCCCTACCACAATGGCGGGCACTCATACAAATTTGAAGGCATTTGGAGTTCATTTGTTTGGGACATAAAATAGGGAATTGCTTATGGCATAATTTAAAGTTTCCCATTTCTTCTAATTCTACCATTTGAATTTCTTTGTGTAAAATATACTCTGAACACTTGGAACTTCCTAGACAAATATGGTATAGTATTTATATTTGTGTTTGTCAAACGCAACCACATTTGAATTGCAAGGAATGAATTTAATTGGTGCTCCTGTTTCCATTTGTTTTAATTTGTTTTCATATCTTTGTTTCAACTTGAACACGACAACCAAGAATGCCATAATGCATGAATGAAATGCAAAAGTGAAATTTTGGTTCACATTTTGGGTTCACAAACTTTGGGCTGTTACAATGGCCTAATGCTGGTGAAAACAAGTTTTTTTCTCGTCTCACCGGATATTACGGATCCGATTGAGATCACCGAAGGCTCATTCAATTTCTCAATCTCAATAACATTGATAATACGTAAACATAGCTATATAGCAGAAAGGTTCATAATTCGAATATCCCTAAGTTCATAATTTGATGAAGATAACCCTAAGTTCATAATTCGATGAAAATAAAAAGGCTGATACATGATTGTTCAAACAAACAAATAGATAGAAAGGCACAGCAGATTTACATAGAAAACCTATGCATCCGATGGCCCTGCAGGAACACCCTACTTGCCTCGCTTGGCCATCTCAACCTCGAGGAGCTCCCTCTCTAGCAGCCGGGCTTTCTTGGCCTTCTTGATCTTCTTGTCGAGGCGCTGCTTCTCCAGCATCATAGCTTCGTTGCGCAGGAGTAAAGCATCCTTCCGCGCCAGCTAGACTTCCATCTCGAGGGCTATAACCTTCTCATGAAGCTCGATGTTGTTAGCCACTTGCTCCTTCAGTTGGTCGAACATCTTCGTCACGATGTCCGAGGCCTTCTCGAGCTGCTCTCTAGCTTCCACCGTCTCGTCCATGTACTGCTCGTTTCCCCATGCCGCCACAACTGCACGTTTCCTCTTCCTCGAAAAAAAAAACAATTGCACGTTTCCCACTTATTCACTTGCCCACGCGTTATCGTTATAATAATTAATTTAGATTGCACGAAAAGATAACTCGAAAATGAATACTCATCGTGTCAACTCATAATTCGATGAAAATAACCCTAAGTTCAAAATTGGATACAAATCGACCCATCGTGCACATTAAAATCCACATGTACCAATACATATAATAAATCATTCACACACTTAAATTCAAATAGCAGCATCACAACTGAAATTTGGAAAAGCCAAATACGTTTGACATTTCAGCTTATTATCTTCATTGCTTGAAGAACTACACCACATCCAGATGACGAATGTAGGATGCAAAAAGGAAAACCCCTTCATTTCCATGGTAGAGCATGAAGAGCATTGTGTCTCCAATTCTTGAAGTGTCTTCCTTTTCCATAAACTCCTTCCACCCATTAACAAGAATGTGACCATCATCAGGAGAAATGTCGTAGGTGGTCCGGACTTTACTGTATGGATGACACACGATGGTAATATTACCAAAGTCGTACATGTCATCATGGACCATACGACGAGGAAGTTTCTGTTGCACAAAAATATATGACATTTCTTATCAAAATTTGATATACATGGTAGCACAGAAGTTATAGATGCGAAACATCGATATGTAGTGCTTACTAGTTCTTTCTTCACACGGGTTGTCCAAGTCAAGGTGTGCAGCAGAAGGGTGCATTCACCATCATCATAGTCGCCAGCATCATGGTAATCTACGTAATCCTCCAGATTCTTAACATGTTCAATCACTAACTCCATTGTAACAGCCCAAAGTTTGAGAACCTAAACACCTGAGTAAAATTTTCGCTTTTCATTTCTCGTGCATCATGGCATACTTAATTAAAAATTCTCAAGGAAATGTAACATTAAAATCCTCAATTATGAATTGCTTCAATTACAAATTCAAATCAATGAAAGCACTCAAACTTGCAAAACAAAATTACCTTGGCATCTTATATTTGTCAAGGAAGTTTCAAGAGCTCAAAATTAATATTTTTCACTTGCTTTTAAAATCCTAAAGTAATATCATTTCGAATTTAGCAAAATTGCCATAATGAACACTATGAACAAAAGTTGTTCAAAACATTTTATTTTGCAACCCCAATTTTTGTGGTGCTTCTACAGGTGGTTAGGAGGCTGCCTGAATTTTCTCATATTTTTCTAAAGTGTCTTAAATAAATCTCTAAAGTCACAGGTTTTAAAAGAAAAGGAAGAAGGACCTATTGGTGATGGAACAAATTTTGCCAGGGGGCTTTTTGCAAACTTTGCGTCTCTCTCCTCTAGCACTGTCGCCACAGCGCGCCAGGGCGCCATGCCGCACGACACCGCGCCGGGGGGGGGGGGCTCTCCTCTGCCTCTCACTGCGAGGAGCAAGCTCCACGAGGCGCCCTGCTCCTCCCAAACCACCCACTCGCTCACCTGCTCCCCGTTCCCCTCTCTTTCTCTCCCCACGGAGCCGCACCCGAGCCGCCATGGCCACCGCCTAGCGCCGTCGCTGAGGGCCTTCCCGAGCAAATCGACGACCGCCAGAAGCTGCGCCGTGACGTCCTCTCCGTCCTCGCCACAGGAATCGGTCGGAGGAGCTGGGAAGCGCCGCCGCCGTCCACCACTCCGCCGCTGCAGTTCGAGCACCGCCGTGAGAAATTCCGTCGCCGTCGCTGCGTCCCCATCGATGCCGTCTTCTCCAAATGCGCACAGGGTGAGGCTGCTGTCCTCCCCAGTGCCCTCCACTCTCCCTCTCTCACCGGAGTTCGCCGTCGCCGTCTTTGCCCGTGCGTCGGATATTCCGAGTCGTGGACGACCGGATATTCCGCCTCGCTCCAGTACGATTTGGTTTTAGGTCCTTAACCAATTTTCATGACACTTCGGCTATTGGATATTCCGATTTGACCAAAATTTTGATATTCCGATTATGTCCAGAACTTAAAATTTTAGTATGTCCTCAGTGCATCGGATTATCCGAGTGCAAACAAATCGGAAATTCCGGAAATTGTTCAGCAACAATTTAGTTCCTCTTTCACTATTTTCCTCCCAAGGGTATAAGTAATTCCGTTGTTGCTTAACTAACTTATTAAAAGGACATAATTAAAAGAGGAAATTTATAAAAGTAATAACTTTTTATCGGGACATCAGAAAATTGTGTTCGATATACCAAAATGTCCAAAAAATGTGAATTAACCTTTAAACTAAATGTCATGCATATTTGATCACCGTAACAGTGATGCACTTCCAGACGCTAGGAGAATCATTAAGTTAAATATGGGGTGTCTTCCTACCTAGTTGAAGTATTTATTTTCGCACCCCATTTAAAATTGCTAGATAGCTTATAAAAGGTTCAACACATTAAATTGTCATGTCATCATGTGTTTGCGCATTGCATCTGTTAAAACTTGCGTGGTGATTGATTGCTCTTCCGTTGCTATGCTTCGATAGATCAAGCAGCCGGGGTTACACAGCAATACCCCGATGATCCGTACTACCGGCACGTTGAGCAAGGCAAGCGTAATCCCCCCTCTGAGCATGTCTTATCCTATTTTTCGCAAATATTTTCTCCACTATAATATTGCATGCGGTTCCAAATGTTAATTTTACTGGATTAAAGTATCCTATAGTTGCATTAAGTTTCCGATGCCAATACCTGTTCCCTCCTATTATCCATAGGTTTGTATTGTGGGCCAAAAATACTTAACTATGCTATGTTGTTGCTTAGTCATGCTTAGTTAAATGCTTAGCCGTTCGATGGATACTTCATGTTGGAAACATGTGATGAAATGTTCGGTTGATGGTGGAGAAATTGTGGTGACAGGTAATAAAATGCTTAAAGGTGGGGATGAGAGGCCACCTTGGTATGGTGGTGTTTTGTCTCACTCTCGCCGCCTAGGTGCGAGTTCTTTACCTCTTGAACCAAGAATGAGCGCGCTTCCATTCGGTGGGGTATATGGAGCCCTCGTCGACCGACTAACTTGTGAAGGGCTAGCTGAGGGTCCTCTAGTTCGGGCTTCCATTTGCGCGTGCGTTGTGATGGTGGCCAAGACTGAGATGAGGATGGTGGTGTCAGGAAAATAAGTGGCCGCGGGACAGGGTGTTGGAGGCACCTCTTGTCCGGCCGCCACTGATGATCCTGGGTTAGTCCCAAGCAAGGTAAAGGTTGTAACCTATCCCACTCAGCCGGCTCTCCCCGGAAGAGAGCTAAGCGTAGGCAATGAGCCGGGCGGTACCGAAGGTAAACAAAGTGCACCCCTGCAGGGTTAAATCTTTTCGAAAAGCCATGTCCACGGTTACAGACAACTTGGGAAAGGACGATAAGACCATAGAATAACTTGAACGGAATGATTAAAAACTGGGTGCTAAAGGTACCACTCAAGAATGCAAGGTTGACTTCCTCGAGGGTGATTCGGGGAGGTGCCTTTGTAGAACAGGTACAGTGGTTGATGAAGGTTGATGTTGAGAAAGGTGATCAGAAGAAAAGAGTCACTTCTTACCCTGTTTTTGAAAATATTCTGATTAGTCGTTGCCATGGAGTATGTTTTTATTAAATAAAATCAGCTTTATGCAAAACAGCCATAAAACTTTGAAAGCCTCATCGAGCTAAAGCTCTATATATAATCTTGCGAGTTCGTCGAACTCAACGTCGTTTGTTTTGTTTCAGAGGAGGACTTCACCGACCTCGAAGGTGGGTTCTTTGTGGACGTCGACGAGTAGTCTGGGGCTCCCAGGTGGCAGCTGGGACATCCCGGAATAGCTGGCGTTGGATGTTTATCTGTAGGCCTTTTAGGCCATATTTTGGATCTTGTTGTTTAGAACAACCTAATTCGCTTCCGCCTGTTGTAATGTTGGGTCTGTGACCTCTGGTTGTAATTTGCTATCTTTCTCTATTATAAGAGTTGAACTATAATGCTTGGTGTCGTAGAGTCTGTGATGTGCCAGTTGTTCCACAAGTCTTGATCTCTCTATTATGCATTGATATTTGTGCCTGTGTTAAGGCATCAATCGGGGTGTTGCGTTGCCGATGATCAATTCCGAGCAACGCCTACCAAAGGTTTTGGCCGGGGATTGGTAACTCGTAACCTCCGGTTGTATCGCTTAACCGGTGACACACAGCATCACTGTATAGCAGTCGGGTCGGGGTGCCACAAGTTGGTATCAGTGCAGTACTGCCTGTAGGAAACCCTTCTACTGGTCGATGTTGAGTCTAGTGTTTGTGAAAATATTTTTAACCTAAAAATGAGTTGTGAAAATCATCTTAGGATTCTTTTTACTCCTTATCTGGTTACCCTCTAATCTCGAAGCAATCATACCTCGATTTGAGTTTAAAGGTTTTACTCCTCGTCTGTTACTTCAAAATGATTAGTAACGCGGGGTTGGGTTCTACCTTTAGTGTTATGTGTCCAGTTGCTCCCGCTGCGTTGCAAACCAAAATCGTCAGTATCGTTGGGTTTTAACCCAAGGACTTGAACATAAGGTCCCGGATTGTGCCAACTAGAGTGTGTTAAATCGTGGTTTCTTAACCATGTGCATCTCTCGCTAGTAGCACATGAAGCTGATCTTTAACCCAAGTCCTTTATGTGGTCTGTGTGGTAAATGGTTGAACCTTAATTTACCACACCTCGGATGACTATGTAACTTTAACTCTGCCATAGCTAGAGATTCTATCTTGGAACCATCTGGGTTATGACCAGAATTCTCTTAACGAATCCCCCTCTATGTTCATGACTCTGCTGCATCTCTCCTTTTTGGGCATGGGTATCACAATTGGGTAATAACCGGTGCATCTTCAACATCTTAGGATTTCTCCTGAGCATGTTTCGTTCTCTGATCCGCTTTCCAACCTTTGTCTGTCGGTTGACAGTAAGGTTCTATCGTGCGTTGGTATGTTCCAATGCAAGTCACCCTCTTGATCCGTCAAGACTTTCCACTTTGTCTCGATAGAAGAAACAAACTCTAGTACCTTGTCCACTTCTCGGACCAGGTCGAAGTATTGTAATCTGCAGAATAAAGGCTATGTCTAGCTTTTGTGCTGCTCCACCTTAGAGTGTCACACTCTTTTATATCAGGGTATCGTGCTAAGTATCATGATCCTCTTGATGAAGTGATGCTCTTACACGTTGTTACTCTCTGTTCTCCGAGTGACTTGTTACCCCAGAATGATGAGACGTGAGTAATGATGTAACTATCGGATATTCTCAGCAGTTCTTACTGTGCCGAAATCCAAAGGACATTCCTTGTCCTTCTCATCATGATTGTTAGCCGACCGATAAAATGAATTGGACTGTGTTACCAAGTTCATTCTCGCTGGTGCCCTTCCTTGGTCAAAGAGCTAGGTTTGTGCCGAAGCTCCCAAGACCACCTTGTTGTGCCTTGAAAGGCATGATTCTCTCCCGAACTCAAGACATACCGGTGGATCATGATATTCTGGAGGTCTTTCCGGAAGTATGCCAGGTTATCACCTGACCGTGATGTTGAGCTTATGAGTACGCTGGTTCTCGGAACAACTCCCTTCTCCAAGAAAATCGTGCTGGATGTCCTGAATTATTCGGTTGAGCTTAAACAACTTGGAGAGTTAAAAGATAAAAGCTCTATCCGATATAGTTCCTCCCTAAAGGGATGTCAAGTCTGTCCGTGTTGAAGCTAGGTGGTATCTCCTTTGTGGATATGCTATCCTACAAATCTTTGGTTTGAATTGGGCTATCATCAAATCAAACTCAGACCGACCTACCTGAATGTGTTAGTCTGACCAATACTTATGCCTCGTTCTGGTGAAATATGAGTCTACCGTCTTGGAGTATCTGGATAAGTTTGTTGTTGAGCCCATCAACTACCTTCTTATTTTCTCCATGTTTGAGGAGATTCATATTGGATGTTAGCATTGGAAAACTTGTTAGCACTAACTTTGTGTCGTCACAAGGTATGTGTTCTGGAAGTTAGAAGTGATTTTCTCTGGTTCACATGCAATTGCTGAAAGATGTCGCCGTGGATCTGAGTGAATTGTCTGGTTCCCTCCGAATCATTTCAACTCGATCATGCACGTGTAGAATATTCTCGGAATGGGATGTTGTTACCTCCTTTCCTTGAGAATTTCATCTATGCATCCAAGCCACTGATTGAATTGTTCCAGAAAGAGAGGAAGTCTGAGAACTTCTTTTGTCTTCGTTGGTGTTTCCCTAGCAGAGACTCAATGGTGTATTGTCGCGAGTAATTCAAGTAGGACAGCTGTCTCCTGACAAGTTGTTAATACGTGGGTTCCACAATCTCGTTCCTCCTTTGGAGTTTGACAGTGAAGTCCAAATCTTGGGGTCCTAGCAATTGTAACCCGTTGGTATGCTTTGCAAAGATTCCCTATTCATACATGTGGAGTCTGAAGTATCTCTACACCTGTCCAGATCTAAATCTCAATCAGAAACGATAGTTGGTGATCCCCAAGAAGCTTGACCCGATGTCTGGAAAATCAAGAAGTGTTCCCAATACTAACGTTTGCGGAGTTTCTGAAGTTCTCTATGTCCATCTTCCCGACCTTCTCATGTGATCTGAAATGCTCCTCCGTGAGGAAAGTTCTACTCAAGCTGTTGGGTACAAGTTACCTCTTCATCTGTTGGAATCTTGTTTCAACACTCTCCCTCAGAAATTCAAGGCCTTGTGCAAAGTTCATATTCTGAATCTTTGAGAAACAGTTGTCTACCAACTAGAAACTCCTTATCAATCTCCCGTCAAACGTATGTGTCTCTTAACTGTCAATTCAAGGGATGCTTGAAGTCTCATCCTAGGTTATACTAGGAGGTTCTCGGCCGCTGTATCTTTACAAAGACCCATCCTCCCGGAGAGGTTTCCTTCTTCCCTATGGGGTAGTTGAGCGATGACCTTGAAGTGTAGCCGATGAAGATCTTCGGGATGCGATGAATCATTCTACACCGAGAAGACCGTTGAAGGCCGTCGTAACCTTTCCCTCTTTCCTACTCTAAGAATCTCGGGAAGAGATTCCTGTAAGGGGGGTAGAATTGTAACAGCCCAAAGTTTGAGAACCTAAAAACCTGAGTAAAATTTTCGCTTTTCATTTCTCGTGCGTCATGGCATACTTAATTAAAAATGCTCAAGGAAATATAACATTAAAAACCTCAATTATGAATTGCTTCAATTACAAATTCAAATCAATGAAAGCACTCAAACTTGCAAAACAAAATTACCTTGGCATCTTATATTTGTCAAGGAAGTTTCAAGAGCTCAAAATTAATATTTTCACTTGCTTTTAAAATCCTAAAGTAATATCATTTCGAATTTAGCAAAATTGCCATAACGAACACTATGAACAAAAGTTGTTCAAAACATTTTATTTTGCAACCCCAATTTTTGTGGTGCTTCTACAGGTGGTTAGGAGGCTGCCTGAATTTTCTCAGATTTTTCTAAAGTGTCTAAGTGTCTTAAATAAATCTCTAAAGTCACAGGTTTTAAAAGAAAAGGGAGAAGGACCTATTGGTGATGGAACAAATTTTGCCATGGGGCTTTTTGCAAACTTGGCGTCTCTCTCCTCTAGCACTGTCGCCACAGCGCGCCAGGGCGCCATGCCACACGACGCCGCGCTGGGGGGCCCTCTCCTCTGCCTCTCACTGCGAGGAGCAAGCTCCACGAGGCGCCCTGCTCCTCCCAAACCACGCACTCGCTCACCTGCTCCCCGTTCCCCTCTCTTTCTCTCCCCACGGAGCCACACCCGCCAGAAGCTGCGCCGTGACCTCCTCTCCGTCCTCGCCACAGGAATCAGTCGGAGGAGCTGGGAATCGCCGCCGCCGTCCACCACTCCGCCGCTGCAGTTCAAGCACCGCCGTGAGCAATTCCGTCGCGGTCGCTGCGTCCCCGTCGACGCCGTCTTCTCCAAACGCGCACAGGGTGAGCCTGCTGTCCTCCCCAGTGCCCTCCACTCTCCCTCTCTCGCCGGAGTACGCCGTCGCTGTCTTTGCCCGTGCGTCGGATATTCCGAGTCGTGGACGACCGGATATTCCGCCTCGTTCCAGTACGATTTGGTTTTAGGTCCTTAGCCAATTTTCACGACACTTCGGCTATCGGATATTCCGATTTGACCAAAATTTGGATATTCCGATTATGTCTAGTACTTAAAATTTCCCAGACTATCAATCAACACCAAAAACTTGGTAAGGCGGTCGCCGGCTGCCATCCAAACAAACCCTTAGCCTCTGCATCAAAATAATGCACGTAAAAGATGTTGAATCTAGAAAGATATGAATTAAATAAATCGCTTGTTACATGTCCCGCGACAGCTATTCCAATAGGCTACCACGAACCCTATAATAAAGGTAAAAAACATATAACTTTTAGACAAACCGTTCAAGAAGTGGATAGAGCCGCGGGACGGTTATTAATAATAGGTGAGAAGCCACATCCGCCGTCGAGATGTCATTACCAAAACCCGTGTAGTGCCTCCCGATTCCTCGCCTCCTCGTGCCAACAAACCATAGCTGACCTCGTTTGCGTAACTGGGACGAGTTCAGGGGTTGTTTGCGTTGTTGTATATGCAAATCACAAGAATAATAAGTTTGTTATGTACAGTACAAAATATTCTTGGGATATAGTTTGTCTTGGTTTTTCCGTACCACATATCTCATTTGATCTTGAGAAAATGTTTAGGGGAAGTACAAACGGAAGCTCAAGCTCGAATGAGGAAATCCATGGTGGAGTTCGCGGTGATCATGACTATGTCACACATGACGAGTACGTTGGTAGCCATTTCAGATCGTATCTTGCTCTCATCCCATCCTTGGTCTTTTTCGACATGTTGGAAAGAGTGCCAAGCAGACTCTCAGTAACATTCTTCGTAATGTGCATTACATCGAGGCTATGGAGCATGTCGAGGTAACCATTCCACCCACAACCATCATGTTTATGATGTTTCTTGCAATTATTTTGAGAGAGGAAAACATGCTAATATCTTACATGATAGTTTTAATAATCCTTTATATGTTCCTAAGTTTTCAAAGTTGCACCAATCTAATAGTTGTTTTATCAAATTTGGTTCCACTACTTGTAACTATTATGAGAGAGGAAGAAAAACTTATATTTATGTTTCTATTTTATTTAAAATGCAACCTACTGATCATTACATGTATTGGTTACCACAAAATTGCTGCTATTTATTCATATATAAAATGCCAAAATTTTAGTATGTCCTCAGTGCATCGGATTATCCAAGTGCAAACAAATCGAAAATTCCGAAAATTGTTCAGCAACAATTTAGTTCCTCTTTCACTATTTTCCTCCCAAGGGTATAAGTAATTCCGTTGTTGCTTAAATAACTTATTAAAAGGACATAATTAAAAGAGGAAATTTATAAAAGTAATAACTTTTTATTGGGACATCAGAAAATTGTGTTCGATATACCAAAATGTCCAGAATAATGTGAATTAACCTTTAAACTAAATGTCATGCATATTTGATCACCGTAACAGTGATGCACTTCCAGACGCTAGGAGAATCATTAAGTTAAATATGGGGTGTCTTCCTACCTAGTTGAAGTATTTATTTTCGCACCCCATTTAAAATTGCTAGATAGCTTATAAAAGGTTCAACACATTAAATTGTCATGTCATCATGTGTTTGCGCATTGCATCTGTTAAAACTTGCGTGGTGATTGATTGCTCTTCCGTTGCTATGCTTCGATAGATCAAGCAGCCGGGGTTACACCGCAATACCCCGACAATCCGTACTACCAGCACGTTGAGCAAGGCAAGCGTAATCCCCCCTCTGAGCATGTCTTATCCTATTTTCCGCAAATATTTTCTCCACTATAATATTGCATGCGGTTCCAAATGTTAATTTTACTGGATTAGAGTATCCTATAGTTGCATTAAGTTTCCGATGCCAATACCTGTTCCCTCCTATTATCCATAAGTTTGTACTGTGGCCCTGAAATACTTAACTATGCTATGTTGTTGCTTAGTCATGCTTAGTTAAATGCTTAGCTGTCCAATGGATACTTCATGTTGGAAACATGTGATGAAATGTTCGGTTGATGGTGGAGAAATTGTGGTGACAGGTAATAAAATGCTTAAAGCCGGGGATGAGAGGCCACCTTGGTATGGTGGTGTTTTGTCTCACTCTCGCCGCCTAGGTGCGAGTTCTTTACCTCTTGAACCAAGAATGAGCACGCTTCCATTCGGTGGGGTATATGGAGCCCTCGTCGACCGACTAACTTGTGAAGGGCTAGCCGAGGGTCCTCTAGTTTGGGCTTCCATTTGCGCGTGCGTTGTGATGGTGGCCAAGACTGAGATGAGGATGGTGGTGTCAGGAAAATAAGTGGCCGCGGGACATGGTGTTGGAGGCACCTCTTATCCGGCCGCCACTGATGATCTTGGGTTAGTCCCAAGCAAGGTAAAGGTTGTAACCGTTCCCACTTAGCCGGCTCTCCCCGGAAGAGAGCTAAGCGTAGGCAATGAGCCGGGCGGTACCGAAGGTAAACACAGTGCACCCCTGCAGGGTTAAATCTTTTCGAAAAGCCGTGTCCACGGTTACAGACAACTTGGGAAAGGACGATAAGACCATAGAATAACTTGAACGGAATGATTAAAAACTGGGTGCTAAAGGTACCACTCAAGAATGCAAGGTTGACTTCCTCGAGGGTGATTCGGGGAGGTGCCTTTGTAGAACAGGTATAGTGGTTGATGAAGGTTGATGTTGAGAAAGGTGATCAGAAGAAAAGAGTCACTTCTTACCCTGTTTTTGAAAATATTCTGATTAGTCGTTGCCATGGAGTATGTTTTTATTAAATAAAATCAGCTTTATGCAAAACAGCCATAAAACTTTGAAAGCCTCATCGAGCTAAAGCTCTATATATAATCTTGCGAGTTCGTCGAACTCAACGTCGTTTGTTTTGTTTCAGAGGAGGACTTCACCGACCTCGAAGGTGGGTTCTTTGTGGACGTCGACGAGTAGTCTGGGATTCCCAGGAGGCAGCTTGGGACATCCCGGAACAACCGGCGTTGGATGTTTATCTGTAGGCCTTTTAGGCCATATTTTGGATCTTGTTGTTTAGAACAACCTAATTCACGTCCGCCTGTTGTAATGTTGGGTCTGTGACCTCTGGTTGTAATTTGTTATCTTCCTCTATTATAAGAGTTGAACTATAATGCTTGGTGTCGTAGAGTCTGTGATGTGCCAGTTGTTCCACAAGTCTTGATCTCTCTATTATGCATTGATAGTTGTGCCTGTGTTAAGGCATCAATCGGGGTGTTGCGTTGCCGATGATCAATTCCGAGCAACGCCTGCCAAAGGTTTTGGCCGGGGATTGGTAAACCCGTAACCTCCGGTTGTATCGCTTAACCGGTGACACACAACATCACTGTATAGCAGTCAGATCGGGGCGCCACATCCATCATCCTCCAGTTAATAATGGTTCCCGAAGTTTTAACAAAGGAGTCAACTATCTCACGTTTCTCCATTGGCAGTTTATAGTATGCTGGTACATGTAGAAATAATTACATTACAATTTGTACCTAGTTGAGGTAAAATATAATTGAAATATTTTCATAAGCAGTAACGTACATGGATGGTACATCGGCTCATGGGTTGAGGTGACTGGGATTGAATCACCTTGCTCGTCCAGATCAGATAAGACAAGCTCAACTCCAAATCCGAGTTGGTACATTGTAATAAATTCTTGCCAGACTGTGCCATGAATAAAAGTTTTGTCATCTAAGTTTGTAACCCTAACTTTGTACTTGAATCCCTCGTCAGTAGTAAGTTTAGCCCTGAATTCTGTATTCTGGGTAGTGGCTACGCCAAACTTCTCAAGAAAATGAGCTCTTATGTAGCAGGGGACGTACTATAAGAAGTACACGAAATGAAACCCATGAGTACACTAACATAAATACGTAAGATCAACAAATGGATTGGATCACTACAACAAATATAATGACGGATTAGTAGATTACCATCTTTTCACCACAACCGACGTCTAGGGTCACAACGAAAATGGATTTCTTCATATTGTTGCCAACGCACAAGCCCTTACTGTCAGAGCACGTACCATACTACAAACTCATAAGAAAAATATCACTACCCAAGATACGGCGTCTGATAATAATGAAATGAGATTGGTGTACAGATATAATTTGTTACCCAATTGCTCGTAGCCATCGATGAACTCGTCGCACCGCGAGCTGGGAAGATCTGTTAACAGAAGTACCGGGGTCAGTGAGAAGCCATAGGTGAGAGGTGGACGAGGATAGGTGAAGGAAGACGTCGGGTACAAGATGCAACGACGACGATGCTGGATCCGAGAGCGGCGGCGTCGTGTATGTGATTTTTTGGTTGTTAGAGACTGAGGAAATCTTGGAGGGAGGAGAGGTCAGGGTTTAAGTAATGGGTGAGCGCGGACCCAGTTTGCAGGCCGACATGAAACTGGAAACCATAAATCTACCAGGGTGAGCGCCCCATGAGATCGGAACTTTCCTAATCTTGAATTGTTGATCGCGGACTGAAGATTTACATTATTATCATGACAATTATATGTGTGTCAATCAATTTCTTGCAAGAAAATGGCCAGAAAATGAATTTAATGCATAAAAAGTGCCAAATTATGAACTTTCTTATTATGAATTTTGCCATGGAATCGCACTCAACTATGGATGGATATGTGCTAGAATCACTACTTCTGAACCCCAAAATGATTTTTATTTTTAAAATAGAGCAGACTATCACGTACTTGTAGTTCAAATTTGAATTACTTTTCAGAAATTGTCAGAAGTTCATTCGAATGCTATAGAAATTCAAACGAGAAAATTCAAAGTAAGTCAGGATTATACAAAACATTTGTCCTGTTTTGTGTTCAGACTGTGTTGATGCTATTTTGCCTCATACTTTTGGTATTTGCTTTACGAAAGAACTCAAATTTGGCACTTAAAAATTCAAAAACCAAATCACAAAATCAGTCGGGCACTATTGTTTCCCATGCTAAGATACACCAATATACCAAATATCAGCACAATATCATGAATTTTGCCATGGACATGGTCTTCTTAATTCCTAGTCATTTGGCTTCAAGCTCCTTGCATCTTCATGCTTGATTGTGTTCTTCATGAAGTCTTCTATTATGAACTTTCGTATTGTAAGTTCAAATTTTTTTCGACAAACCAGAGCACATAAGAGTACTAGCTGAGAAAGATTCGCATTATTTCAAAATTTCGACATTTAGTTTGAATTTTTCCAAAAAAGGGTCAAACTAGTAGGCATTGTCATGCATGCGAGCGTGTGGAATCACACTCAACTAAGGATGGATCTGTGCTAGAATCACTACTTCTGAACCCCAAAATGATTTTTATTTTTAAATAGAGCAAACTATCACGTACTTGTAGTTCAAATTTGAATTACTTTTCAGAAATTGTCAGAAGTTCATTCGAATGCTAGACAGTAGAAATTCAAACAAGAAAATTCAAAGTAAGTCAAGATTATACAAAACATATGTCCTGTTTTGTGTTCAGACTGTGTTGATGCTATTTTGCATCATACTTTTGGTACTTGCTTTACAAAAAAACTCAAATTTGGCACTTAAAAATTCAAAAATAGAAATTCAAAAACCAAATCACAAAATCAATCGGGCACTATTTAAAATAGAGCAAACTATCACGTACTTGTAGTCTAGATGTTTATTCGAAAGGTTATTACATTTTGTTTAAGTAGTTAAAAAAATCCATTCCCTGTTTTTCCTTGAATACGTATCTTATCTCTTTCCCTTCAAATATTATATTCCCTCCTTTCCGTCAAATTTTTTCGTTCCCTCCTTTTTTTTGACCAAACCAAACTCCTCCCGCTACCCCGCCCCCTAAATACGCACATCTCTCCCACAACCCACGTTTGCACCTTCCGTTTTCCTAGCATTCGCTGCCTATCATCAGATATGCTACCGCTCACCTCATCCTCTACCTCACCGTAGATCCGGCTGCAGCGTTGCCGATTTACCCGCCATTTGATCCCCAAGCCGGAGGACGACATGGCCGGGAAGGGAGGCCGGGGAAAGCCCCCTGTAAATCTATGAAAGCTTCGAACAAACCTTTGAAGCAATCTTCGAAACAACATGGTCGTTCTTCAATCCCCATCTCGTCATTTAATTTGATATTGCGTATAGATTTATTCATCGATCTTCTTCTATTAGGGTAGGAGATGCGATCTTACGTATTAGTGGAGTACATGATAACATCCGCAATTCATCCTGCCTAGGGTTTTAATTTAGTTGAGATATTGTTTTGTCAAGTTGTCACCTAGATCTTATAGAACTTTGGAATGCTTATGAATACGGCAGGTAGATTTGTTTGACTATGTGCCGTACAAATTATGTTTGCACATCTACGATTCATGAGAACTGCCTTCAAATCTTATAACCGTTTGATCGCGGACTGAATATCGTGATAGCCGCTTTCAGAAGTTTTGTTGATCACATTCACAAATAGTAGTACGCACTTTCAGTAGTTATGTTCATCACAACCTGAAATATGAGACTTAGATTCATGAAAGCTGCCTTCTAATCTTCCAATTCTTACTTTTTCTTTTCTTAGGGAATGATGAACTATCCGATTACGAGAAGGTTCAGCAACAGTCTATGGCAGATAACGCTGCACGTATGACTGCAGTGCTGCAGCAGAAAGCTGGCAATGATGGTCAGAGCATGCAAGATTTCACATCCATAGCACGTGCATTCGTGTATGGTGGTGCACAAGCAGGAATGAAGACGCTAAGAAAAGACGCAGCACAGCAAGACGAGGTAGCTACTGACTCAGAGTATGAACCAGACCCTTCCGAGAAGGCAGCTGAAGAAGAGGACCGTGCATTAGATGAAGAGGAGCGCAATCGTGCAAACCAGGTCATATGAAACTACATATATTATTTCATGTACAGATTACAATGTTGATTGCATACTAATGTCTTCAGCTATTTTTCAGGAGACAGTAGATGGTTCTACAGAACCACGAAACAAGAAGAAGCGTTCGACTAATGTACTACCTACGACCAGAATGACAAGATCAACAACAATCCAGGAGTCCCAACCGATGGAAGAGACACCCCAAAATGGGGAGAACATTGTTGCGGCACAGAACTCGCCAACACAAAATTTAACCTCCAAAGACAGCAACTCACCTGATGATAATGCACTTGTTAACTTCGACAGGCAGCGTACGCTCATCATTTCCTTTTTTTCTTAACATACTTTATTGTTTATTTTTTGCAACTGATTGTACATAATGTTACAACGTGCGTTGTGAATTTATTTTAGAGGTTTCAACCATCTCTACGAGGGAAAGCAGAAAGCAAGGTAAACACACACCAACAATGGGGCATGGCCTAGAAGCATACACAAAAAAGCATGGAGGCAATAAGATGCGGATTGACTTCACCGAAGGTGCAAAAAGACCCTTAGATCATGTGCAAGCAGCTAAACTTAGTTCCCAGTTCGGTGTTCACATCCGCAACAAGATGCTTCTTGCAACGCACTAGAAGGAGTACGAGAAGGGGGAAGAACTTGAAAATGTGATTCCAGATGCTTTGGTAACGGTGGCGGTGAGTCGACACAGTTATGATATTGATCACCTAATGTTTACATGCAGTTCAGCCATACCGTGCTAATATAACATTGGATTCATAATTTATGTAGCAAAATTTTAACATGGACACAAAAGATGAAGTGGGCAAGAAGTTGTGCACTGCCATTTTGCAGCGTTCTTTTCGCCAACACCGATATAGGCTGAAACATAAATATTGGCCCAAGATGCAAAAACTAACTATACCGCAAGCACTCTTGCTGAAGCCAGTTGAAGTTAATGAGAAAAGTTGGGAAAAGCTGGTCACCAAATGGTTTGACGACGACTACCAGGTACAAGTTACATATTAATGCAGTCACCATATAGTCCGATTACTCTATGTTTCTGCTTTTTATTGGGAATACTAAAAGTGCAGCTATTTGACATAGGAAAAGTGTAGGACGAATCAAGTTAACCGTGAAGCCGTCAAGCAGCACCATACCACTGGTTCTAGAAGCTACGCTGCACATTGGGAAATTGTGGTAAGTTTTTAAACTATACTTATGCAAACCACACTCTCTCAGCAATTATATGATGTACATTGCTAATGCTATCATGATACAATTATTGTAGAAATCAACTGTAACGGAAGATCAAGCTAAGGAAGATCCTACTCCTATTGAATTTTATAGACTTACTCACACTAACAAAGATGGTATCATGAGCAAGGAGTTAGAAGAAGCATATGTAAACAAATTTACCTCATTTCATTGCAGCAACCTTGTTAAATTTTCATTACAGTACTGACAAAAAGCTTTTTAATCATGTCGCAGGTAGACATGCTACTCAAAAAAAGGGTCCCCACCAAGAACATGCAGACAAGCTTTCCTACATTTTTTCTGTGTAATTTTTTTCTTTTTCATGTGTACTCTAAGTGCTATTGTCATCAGACAAATACAGTTCATTTGTTATATTCAACACATTTGACATATTCAATTTTCTTTGCTTTTTTAATTTTTTTGAGATAAATGCCGTGACGAAAATTTGACATAAATTATGACGGCCTAACAGCCTTTGGATCCGCACGTCAGGAACCGGTGGGTCCCGCATGTCAGCAATCCGGTGGGTCCCACATGTCAGCATTTCATGGACCCATTTGACATCATGCCACGTCAGCAGATAATGGATCCACATGTCATCATACATGTCAACAGACACGTCGAGTGCCACCTAAACAGCCACATGTCAGCATCCACGTCAACGAACACGTCAACAGCCACGTAAACAACCACGTCATCTTCATTGACCGACAGGTCAGCAGCTTTGACCGGTCTAAAACAGCTGACGAACCAATCAGTGATACGATTTTTGTCACGCATTGCGTTCATCGGTGACAAATTTACGAATGAACAGTGACAAATAATTTTGTCATGCATGCCATCAATGCGTGACGCGAAAAACGTGTCACCGATGATCCATAATGTGTGACGCGATTTTGTCGTGGCGTCACTATTTTGTAATCTGTGACGAGGATTTTGTGACGGGCTTAGTGACGCCCTAATGTCATCACGAGGGGGTAATCCGTGACAAATTTCATTAATAAGTGACAAAATGACCGTGTCACAAAAAGTTAGTTCGGTTGTAGTGTCTGAATCCAAGACCGGTAGGGTGAAATGTGCAATGAGCTTGTCCCAAAGCACACCTTTGGTTCTGTCGTGGACATAACTAACTCCCTCTACCTTTGATGGCTTATTCCATTCCCGAACGCTGATCGGGACATTGTCCCTAACAATAACTCCGCATTGATGCACAAACTTATTTGCGTTCGCCTTGGGTTCCAATGGTTTGCCCTCTGGAGAAACGAGCTCAATTCAGAGATGCGCATCTGTGGCTAGCCCTTTGGCATGGCCTCGTTTACTAGATTGGGTCGATGCGGAGGTCTAAAAATAAGAAACATTTTTCATACATATATATATATAAATTAATTATTGCATCTGATCAACAGAGGCTTAATATACCTCGCCAGACTGCGGGGGTCCACCAATTTGCGAGTCGTCATCATACTCGGTGCTCGTTTGCGCTTCGTCCCTTCGTTCCAGCTCCATTCTCGTACCGGACTCGTTCAAAAACTGTGAGCCATCTTCTGCTTCACTGTCTTCAGCTCCACCTGCGGGTTGCCGCATAATGGCGAAAATGTCCTCTTCCCCGTCTCTGTTGTTGAAGTTATCCATTGATTAACTAATACATAAGAAAAATAAAACAATGTTAGCATTAGCAGAATAATTCAAAGTAGGGAACATTATTTTCCTCACTTTACGAATAAATATCATGAATAAATATCACCAATACATTGTTGAAGGTATCCATTGCTTAACTAATCCATTTTTATTAAACCCTAATACATCACGAATAAATATCACTAATACATCTTCTCTCCCATGCATTAACATCTCAAACTAACTTCGACCGGGTCCTGAGCCGCGGGCGCTGCGCACCCAAAGATAAGGAACCCTCACAGGGTCATAGCTCACGTGAGGAGGAACCCTCTGAAGAAACGACCAACTACTGTTATACTGCCTATCCAACAAATACATGTAGCGACGGACGTGCTCATCCTCCTCCCTGATATGGCGACGTACCACCTCCTCGGGGGCCGGCTCCCTCTGCACCGAGCGTGGCCCACGCGACTGCCACCAAAGAAGATCCGGGTCGACCACATCACCCGGATTTCTCACCAAGCTACGTGTCCCGGAAGGTAGCACCTCCCAGTGCCAGCCCGGTGAAGCCCAGTCCCGGACATCGCCCCTCTGGTCCAACAGGGACATCGTCGCCGAGAACAATAAACTAAAAACACAATTTTTATAAGACTTAAGCAAAATGTTTACACTAACATCTAAGCAAAATGTTTACACTTAGCAAAATTAAATCTACCTAACAAATATTTACACTAACAACTAACCCTAGCTCACCTAAGCAAAATATTTACACTAACACCTAAGCAAAATATTTACACTTAGCAATATTTACACAAGATAAGAAAACACAAGCAATATTTACACAAGTAATAAGAAAACAAAAAATATTTACACCTAGCAATATTTACACAAGCAACTAACCCTAGCTCACCTAAGCAAAATATTTACATTAACACCTATGCAAAATATTTACACTTAGCAATATTTACACAAGTAATAAGAAAACACAAAATATTTACACTTAGCAATATTTACACAAGCAAAAATATTTACAATGACCAAATATTTACACTTAGCAATTTTTTGATGTACTAAAATTTTCCTAGAAGCACTACTAGAAGAACCTAGCAGCACTAGCAGGATCTAGCAGCAAAATAAAGCAAAAGAAAATTGCATGGGCATTTGAGCAAACACCTTGTGTGCCTCTTTCGGTAGGGGAGGTAGGGAGGGAGAGGAGGGCAGCACCTCGGGGAGGAGATCTCCACGGCGGTGTGGAGGTGCTCCTCGGCGTACCTCAGGCGCCGGCATCGAGCGCTCCACACGCGTGGCTCCACCGGCGTCGAGCGCTCCACACGGGCGGCGGGAGGGGAGGTAGAGGGGGACGGGCACATCGCGTGGCGGCGGAGGAGCGGTCAGCGTGGGCGGCGGAGGAGCCGGGCACGGAGGAGGGCGTGGGTGGCGGAGGAGGCGGCGCGGCGGGCTCAGGGAGCCTGTCGGCATTTCGCGCGGCGGCGGCTCTCCACCTCTGTTCCCGGTTCGGGGCTCGAACCGGGGAGGAGGCACTGGGTATTTATACCCAGGGACCTCTAGTCCCGGTTGGAGCCACGAACCTGGACTAGAGGGTACCCTCTCGTCCAGCTTCGTGGCTCCAACCGGGACTAGAGGGTTTTTTTGAAAACAAATTGCGCGAAGGCCCAATTGTTTGAAAAGTTTTTAAATATGAATTTGAATAGCTTCTGCATACTTTTGAATCTGACAAAAATTTCAACATGAAAAGTGTTTAAATTTGAATAACTAATCCAAAACCATTTTCTGTTTTCTAAAATAATTATTCAAACTATTAACCATTTTGCCATTTTCAATTAAAAATGTATTAACTAATATTGTTTGAATTTGAAAATCATATCTTTTCTGATTTCTTCAAATATCAATTGTCTTAAAATTTGTAATAATCATCTCTTTATTTTAAAATACATCCTTAACAACATCCCATACAGTTACATAAAAGGTTTAATACATTATTACACATCACTAACAATTACATTACTACATAAACGGACTTGTTGGCTCGGATGCCGTAGGATTAGGGGGAACGGCGGGAGGAGCCAGCCCCGTTCACGCCCGCCTGGTTCTTGCGCGCACGTTTGCAGCGGATGGCACGAGCCATGGAGGATGAGTCTTTCAGCGCCCAAGCCAGCTCAGAAGCCTCCTTCCCCTTGAGCTGGCAGGCAGTCCAGGTTCGCTGGACACGGTCGTCACGGACGGACTAGAAAGAGGCTTCCATGGCCTCCTGTATCTGCGGCCCACAGCCCTCTTCCCCGTCGTCGCTCCAGTCGAAGTCATCGTCGTCCTCCTCCTGCTCGCCAGGAGGTGTGGCAAAATCTGGTGGAGGTGCGGCGGCACCTGGTGGAGATGCGTCCAAGTCGCCGTATGTGGCCGCGGATCCCCACGCCACCCCTACGGCGTACGCATCCTCGTCGGGGTCGGGGACGTCGGACCACGCGCGCTCGTACGCCCTCCGCACCTCCTCCGGCACCGGAGCAGGAGGCCGGTAGCTAGGCATTCCTTTCCACGCCGGGCACGTGGCATACGGCGGGATAGGCTCCCACGGTAGCGCCCGAGCGCGCTCTGCCGAGCACGCTCGACCTCGTCTAGAAGTCGCTGCGGCGGGCGTGGCAGATCCATCTCATGGATACTATGCGTTCGTGGCTTAGGGTTTACCCCGTCGGCGACAATACTACATATAGATCTCCAGGGCAGCGCTGGGGGAGGACACGTGACTGACACAAGTCGTGACCGCAAAGCCCGCTTTTAGTCCTGGTTGGTAACACCAACTGGGACTAAAGAAGCACACGGATCGTGTGTTTCTTTCAAGCGCTTGTGAGCTGTTGGATCAGCACTATCACGACCACTTCGTGAGCCACATGACCCTATATATAGCCCCCCTTTCGGACATGTTCGGCACTCATTGTGTACTCATTGTAGTTCATTTTGGTATACAAAGCATTCGGATTCCCTGCATAGATCCAACGGTGCATTTGATATGCGGGCACTCACGAGCCACCGTTGGGCTGTATGCGGGGGAAACCATGTGTTTTGTTCTATCTAAAAAAATCCTTCAGTTCATCGATCGAATACAAATCATTCGGATTCCCTGCATACATCCGACAGTGCATTTGATATGCGGGCACTCAGGAGCCACTGTCGGGCTGTATGCAGGAGAAACCGTGTGTTTTGTTCCAACTTTTTCGAGCGCTAGTAAGTCGTTGGAGTTTTTAGAACCAAAATTCAGTGTTTAGAGTTTTCTTCTGAGTTTTCAGAACACAGTTACATAAAAGGTTTAATACATTATTACACATCACCAACAACATCCCTATCTAGTATTCACTTTTTATTCATGTGTGTCCCTTTCTTCTGATTGCACCGTAACCATGGATAATCTTCATCATTTAACTTGATGCTTGGGTCAATGTTCACTTTGAAGGGCGGAATTTCATGAAACTTATTGTAATCTTTTGACATGTCTGTCTTGTCCTCCACTCCCGCGATGTTTCTTTTCCCTGAAAGAACTATGTGGCACTTTGGCTCATCGGCTGATGTATTTGCTTGCTTATCTTTTCTTTTTTTCGGTTTGGTAGACATGTCCTTCATATATAAAACCTGAGCCACATCATTGGCTAGCACGAATGGTTCGGTGTCGTACGCAAGATTCTTGAGATCCACTATAGTCATTCCGTACTGTGGGTCTACCTGTACCTCGCCTTTCAGGTTGAACCATTTGCACCAGAACAAAGGGACCTTAAAAGAAGGTCCATAGTCAAGTTCTCATATCTGCTCTATGTAACCATAATATGTGTCCTTTCACCCATTGTTGTTTGTTGTATCAAAGCGGACACCACTGTTTTGGTTGATGCTCTTTTTATCTTGGGTGATCGTGTAAACTGTATTCCCATTTATCTCATACCCTTGGAAAGTCCATATAGTCGAAGATGGTGACCTGGACAACAAGTACAGCTGATCTGAGACAGTGTTGTTATTGTTGAGATGTGTTTGCAACCAACCGCCGAAAGTCTCCATGTGTTCCTTTGTAATAAAGGAGTCAGGCATCCCCGGGTTGTTGGAGCGTAAAATATTCTTGTGTTCCTCGATATACGGAGCCACCAAGCTAGAATTATGTAGAACTGTGGAGTGTGCTTGAGTGAAAGAATGTCCGTCCCTACATATTACTGATTTCCTTCCTAGAGTGCATTTTCCACTCAGTCTCCCCTCATGTCGCGATTCAGGAAGACCAATCGGCTTAATGTCAGGAATAAAGTCAACACAAAACTCAATGACCTCCTCTGTTCCATAGCCTTTGGAGATGCTTCCTTCTGGCCTAGCATGGTTATGAACATATTTCTTCAAGACTCCCATGAACCTCTCAAAGGGGAACATATTGTGTAGAAATACAGGACCCAGAATGGTAATCTCTTCGACTAGGTGTACTAGGATATGCGTCATAATATTGAAGAAGGATGGTGGGAACACCAACTCAAAACTAACGAGACATTGAACCACATCCTTCTGTAACCTTGGTAGAATTTTTGGATCGATTACCTTCTGAGAAATTGCATTGAGGAATGCACATAGCTGAATAATGGGTAGTCGAACATTTTTCCGGTAGAATCCCCCGCAATGCAACCGGAAACAATTGAGTCATAAGCACGTGGCAGTCATGAGACTTTAGGTTTTGAAATTTTTTCTCTGGCATGTTTATTATTCCCTTATATTCGACGAGAAGACAGACGGGACCTTCATACTGCTCAGGACTTCAAAAAAATTTCCTTCTCTTCTTTCGTAAGAGCGTAGTTAGCAGGACTTAGACGTCCTTTATCCGTCTTTATTGGATGCAGGTCGTCTGGGTCTTTCATAAGTTGCTGGTCCTGCCGTGCTTCCGGCGTATCTTTTGTCTTCCCATACACGCCCAAGAAGCCTAGCAGGTTCACGCAAAGATTCTTCGTCACGTGCATCATGTCCATTGCAGAGCGGACCTCTAGGACTTTCCAATAGGGTAGCTCCCAAAATATAGACTTCTTCTTCCATATGGGTACGTGTCCGCCACCGTCATTCGGAACAGACTGTCCATCAGGATCATTTCCAAAGATTACTTTTAAATCCTTGACCATATCGTATATAACATCACCAGTAGGGCGGGTAGGCTTCGTCCGGTGATCTGCCTCACATTTGAAATGCTTGCCTTTCTTTCTTAAGCGATGCTGCCTTGGAAGAAATCGACGATGCCCCGGGTACACATTCTTGTTACCTAAATATATACTTTCAGTCTCACCTAAACAGTGCTTGCATGCATTGTATCCCTTGTTTGACTGTCCTGAAATGTTTGTAAGGACCCGGATGTCGCCTAGAGGGGGGGGGGGTGAATAGGTGATTTAAAATTCTTTATGGTTTAGGCTTGAATAAATGCGGAATAAAACTAGCGTTTAATTTATCAAGCACGAAACCTAAACAAGCTAGGTTAACCTATGTGCACCAGCAACTTATGCTAAGTAAGATAAGCAAATATGTGATAGCAAGATATATTACTTCAAGCTCGATGGCTATCACAAAGTAAATTGCATAAGTAAGAAGCTCGGGTAAAGAAATACCGAGCCACTTGGAGACGATGATTTATCCCGAAGTTCACTTCCCAATGGAAGCTACGTCTCTGTTGGAGTGGTGCGGAGTCACAAAGTGATCCCCGAATAGCCGTCAAATGGCACACCGTAATCTCCTTCGTGCCTCTACCAATGTAGAGAACCACAAACCACTATGGGACACTTGAGAGTGGTCACCGAGCCCGTACAAGGATGAGGAACACTCCACAACTTAATTGGAAGCTCTCACCGAATTCCCACGGCTCCCAAAGCCACAAGAATCACAAGGTTGGGGCGCGTCTCCACAACTTAATTGGAGGCTCCCAACTATCCCGCGAGCCACCAAAACTCCGAGATCAACATGGATCGTCTAGGGCACTCCAAGTACCCAAGAGGACAAGCTCTAGGGAACCCCAAGTACCCAAGAGTAACAAGCTTCTCAACTTCGATTTCCACGTATCACCGTCGAGAACTCAAACCGATGCAACCGATGCAATGGGCAAGAACACAAGAAGTGCTCAAATTCCTTCACTCTCAAATCCCACCAAAGAAACTAATGCTTATGGGGGGAGAAGAGAGGAAGAACAAAGAAGAACACCGAATTCCTCCAAGATCTAGGTCCAAAAGCTTCCCCTCACTTAGAGGAGAGATTGATTGGTGGAATGATAGATCTGGATCTCCTCTCTCTTTTTTCTCTCTAATTGGAAGCAAGAATCATGGAGGGATAGAGAGATAGCAAAGCTCAACAAGTTCAACAATGGGGGAAATTTTCGAGCTCAAGAGTTGGGGTCTCTTTGGAGAAGAAGAACCCTTAAATAGGTGGGTCAAAATCGGCCCGTTGGCCAAAAAAACGCGTACGGCCGGTAGTACCGGAGGTTATTTCCAGTACTACCGCTTTGAAACACTCAAAACCAGTACCAAACGCGTTTCGCCGGTAGTACCGGAGGATATTTCCGGTACTACCGACCATGTAAAACTGCAGAAAAACACCGACACTAAAACAAGCATAACTTGAGTATCCGAACTCCGTTTTTGATGTTCTTGGGCTCATTGGAATCACCACAACGAGCACGACAAGATGATGCAGGAAAACATTATAGTACAACAAGGGAGTATAAAACCAAATATAGAAAGGTGAAACCTCTCTATAGAAGATGAACCGAGAGAAACTCCAAAACAAAAAACGCAACAAGTTTTTTCATACGAAATCCGTTTTCGGTGAACTTGAGCTTGTTATGAAGGTCACAACAAGCTCCAAAACCTCATAAAGAGATAAGCCAAATAAGAACCAAGAAAGATGATGATGCTAAGTATGCACAGGTTTGAGCTCTCTCCAACTGATACGATAAAGCTCAATCGAGAGCCCCTCTTGATAGTACGGTGTCTATCCAATAACCCGGTCTCCCGACTAACAACATGAGACCGGTAAAATAGAAACCCTATCAGGATCATACCTTTGCCTTGCGCATTCCACTTGACTAGATGATGGCGATCTTGATCTTCTCAAGTGGACCACCTTTCTTGATTACGCTTCGCTTGGTGAAGATCCACATATTTCTCCCCCATACTCCACTATGGGAGAGCCTCTCATCGGCACATCTTCACTTGACCATTATCTCCAAATGGGCGGCAAGCTTCAAACATATAATATCTTCGAGATACTTCTCTTGAACTTGCACAACTCAATCTTGATGACCATCACCACTTGACATCATCCTTCATGGGCTATATGAAATCTTCATTTGATGCAAGCCCATGGAAAGATACCTAACCATTCATATAAATGCCACACACATATCGTGGGTTAGTTCACAAAGCTATATGGACAATTGCTTACCATACCAAGAGATACATGATCCCACTTGGTACATCCTGTAGCTTTGTGTGTTGAACAAAATCTTGATCAACCTTATATCTTTTCTTCTCTTTTCAATAGATGATGTCTTGAAGATAACCATGAATGATCACATAATCCTTTTCTTCAATACATACTTGTGATATGTTCAACTCACATATGACCAATCATCGGATAACTCCTCGAATAACAACTTGGTCATCACATACTCTTCTTCTTGATCATATCAAGTATATATCCATACACCTCGATGATCTTGATGTCAAATACTTCATTATATCAATATATTCATGGCATCAACCTTGAATCCAACATATGGAGTTCAAGCATGGTCTATGGACAAACACTATAAGTACAACTGAATGCAACCATTAGTCCATAGGGATTGTCATTAATTACCAAAACCACACATGGGGGCGCCATGCCCTTTCAATGTTACTAAGAGCAGGCCAACCATTGATGGCTACAAACAACAACGCTCGTAGGTCAAATGGCTCCTGTTTGTGCCCATCCCACACACGTACCCTTTCATCATGCCACAACTGTAAAAGTTCTTCAACTAATGGCCTCAGGTACACATCAACGTCGTTGCCGGGTTGCTTCGTGCCTTGGATGAGCACTGGCATCATAATGAACTTCCGCTTCACGCACAACCAAGGAGGAAGGTTATAGATACATAGAGTCACAGGCCAGGTGCTATGACTGCTGCTCTGCTCCCCAAAAGGATTAAAGCCATCCGTACTTAGACCAAAGCTTAAGTTCCTTGCGGCACCTGCAAAGTCCTTGAACTCTCTATCGATTTTTCTCCACTGCGACCCATCAGCGGGGTGTCTCGACATCTCGTCGTTCTTGCGGTCTTCTTTGTGCCATCGCAACAACTTGGCATGCTCTTTATTTCTGAACAAACATTTCAACCGTGGTATTATAGGAGCATACCACATCACCTTGGAAGGAACCCTCTTCCTTGTGGGCTGAACCTCAACATCACCAAGGTCATCTCGTCTGATCTTATACCGCAATGCACCGCATACCGGGAATTCATTCTTATTCTCATACTCCTCACCGCGGTAGAGGATGCAGTCATTAATGCATGCATGTATCTTCTGCACATCTAATCCTAGAGGGCGGAGAACCTTCTTTGCTTCGTACGTACTGTCAGGCAATTCGTTATCCTTTGGAAGCTTCTTCTTCATTATTTTCAGTAATTTCTCAAATCTCTTGTCAGATAAACCATTCTCTGTCTTCCATTGCAGCAATTCCAGTGTGGTACCGAGCTTTGTGTTGCCATCTTCGCAAGTTGGGTACAACTTTTTTTTGTCATCCTCTAACATGTGCTCCAACTTCAACTTCTCATTTGCACTTTCTGCTTCGGTCTGTGCATCAACGATGACCCGACGCAAATCATCATCTAAGATGGGCTCATCTGGTACCTTTTTTTAGCTTCCCCCTTGCATTACCACCGTATTCAGGGAACATAGGATAGTTGTCATCGTTCTCTTCTTCTTCGTTGTCTTCCATCATAACCCCTCTTTCTCCGTGCTTGGTCCAACAGTTATAGCCGGACATGAAACCGAACTGAATCAGGTGGATGTGAACGATTTTTGAGGAAGAGTAATCCTTCTCATTCCGACAGGCATGACATGGACAACACATAAAACCATTCCGCGTGTTTGCCTCAGCCACATTGAGAAAAGAACGCACGCCTTGAATGTACTCGTTAGAGCGTCGGTCAGCGTACATCCATGGATGGCTCATCTGCATTATCTAAGTATATCAAATGCAATCACCGCTAAAACCCATTACGGTAAACGAGCATAATCGACCAATTACACTACATCATGAATAGAATAGAGAACTGACCAAATTCATTAATACAAATTCATTAAAACCAAAATAGAGTAGTGACCAAATGTAATACATAGTTATCATAAAACATACATTTAAACTAACATACAACTATCTAAAGAATTTAAATCCAACAACAAATGCGATCAAAATCGCAACTAAGATAATTATTGAAGCAACAGCATAATGATACCAAGCCTCTTGATTAATGGCATATTTTCTAATCTTTTTAATCTTTAAGCGTATTGCATCCATCTTGATCTCATGATCATCGACGACGTCGGCAAGCTTGAACTCCAATTTCATCTTCTCTTCTAAGCATTGGAGACAAAGATCTTCACTTCTTTTCAATTTTGCTTTCAAATCATTGTTTTATTTTTAAAAAAACTCGACAATAGGGTCGGTTGGAATTTCCGGTTCAACTACCTACTAGGTAAAAAATATATCTATGTCAAGTTGATGGCATAATTGTCATAAACACGAAATGAAACAAATAGTTATAAAAGTATACCACATCCGAATCATAGACCAGACGAGGGCCGACAGGGACGGATATCAAAACCATGGCACTATTAAACCTATAAACTGCCGGCACTTCTGAGGCGTGTCCTCGGCCTGCTACTGTGCATTCCGGGGCAGACTATCCTGGCCGTCCGTTCCCACCGTCCAATCAACCCTGGCCGTTGGATCGTGCTTTTTTCTGTTTTGCACTCGCTGCCACACCCGGCAGGTCGATGACGTGTGGGGTCTTCAGCGTCCCGGGCCCACGCGCAGCACAGCGCCCGCGTCGCCCTTTTCCTTTCCTGTGTTGGGTGAACTCGCGTGAGACGGTAACCTAGATCGAGCTCGCCCAATCCCTTGCCCTCCCTCCTCGCCCAATCCTCACTCGAGCCCCGCGCCCTCACACCTCGCCCCGCACTGCCGCCGCCACGGGCCTGCTCTTTCTCCCTCCAGCTCCTCGTCCCCAACGGCGTGCAGTAGCCGGTCGTCGCCCTGCAGCGGCGGCAGCAGGCCGGCCTCTACGATGCGGCGGCGGCGGCGCATCTGGAGCAACCGGTCGCCCTTCTCCCGGATGGGTTCACGGTCCTCACGGCAGACGGTGTCGGCCGGCAGCGCAGCGGCGCCTGGGCATGGCTGGACGGCACGGGCGGTGGCCTCGGTCTTGGCTCGGGAAGCCTCGGACGGCGGGCGGCCTGGTCTGGAAGGCGGCGACCGGGGGCGTACAGCTCGGCAGCGGACTGGACGGCGGCTCGGACGGCCGGCGACCTGCGGCGATGAGGATGGCGGGGGTCGCGAGAGGAGAAGAAACACGGAGGCGGCGGGCGGCGCGGGCGAAGTGGAGGCTGGGGAGGCGACCGACCGCGCTGCCGGCTCCTCCCTCCCCACCAGCCGGGCCACCACGCTGGGGCCTCCTCCGTACGCGCTGGTGCAGGCCAGCTCGCCGGCACATCCGTGGAAGAGCGCGCCATCGCCATCGGCTGGAGGAGCGCCAACCCGCGTGGGAGTGGAGGCGGAGAGGGTCTTCATTGGCGCCGGATGCAACCACGTTGTGAACGACGTCTCATGGGGCTCTTGTGGCCTCGTCGCCATCGGCGCCCAGAACGCCGTCGCCCTTTTCTCCCCTTTGGTCCGTCGCTCTGGTCCTCTCACTCTTCAGCTTTTAGTAGTCTTTTTTGTTTGCTTGACCCGATTGGTCTCCGTTCGTATATGTGCTCGAACAGAGAGGGGAGATCGTGACGACGCTCCCAGGCCACAAGGCGGCGGTGAACTGCGCACTGTGGCTGCCAACCAAGAAGGATGTACTCCAAGGTCTGCTGCCTCCTTTTTGCACCTACTATTTTCTTTGTCTATGTTCGGTCGCTTTCTGTTGTACCTGAACTGAAATGGTTCTTTTGGAGAAAAATCAGTCCGAACAACACCATGCTTTGTAGAGTTGATGCACTTAGCAACATTTGACGCACAATTTGAGAATCAAACTGAAACAATCGCCTTTCTGAATAATTGTTGGGACTTGAGAGGAGCTAACCATAGATACGTAGCACTAATATGGATCAAGTAAATAAGGGTTGGTTTGACCCATAGGTCCTGAGTACTGAACCGTTGGTGATGGTTTGTTGCATTTGCCCCTCTGCAGTTCGACACAGGGAGACACACTATCTACTGTCCGGAAGTTCTGATGGTGCTATTATGGCATGGAAGATTTGTTCTGAGAAAGGCGAGGTGAGATTTTTCTGTTTCACCATTTTGTAGTTCTTGTCGTTTGAATTATGTTTGAAACCTTTACTGCAATATGTCAACATTAGATTTCTTTCGCCTGTCATATGCTTGCTGGGAAAAACTTATTCTGTTTATCTTGATCAAGTTGTTTGATTTGAGATTTATGTCTGCTTTGCAGTGGTCTCATGCTTTGCAATTGCCAGCAATGCATAAGAAAGGTGTGACCTGTCTTGCTGGAAGGATGGTGTCTGATACTGTTTCAATTTTTGCTGCCACCTCCTCAGATGGTACATTGGTTATTTGGGAAATGGCAGTTGACCCGACTAATGGTAAGATCATTTTGCATTGATCTTTAGGCTGTCTCTAAGACAAAATTTATTAGTCAATTTTTATTAGCTTGCATGATCTTAAAGCTTCTGAAAGTGCGACCACAAGTTATTTTGTTTATCTTTTGCAGGCAGCTGCAAGGTCTCTTGTTTGCATTCTCTTTCCATTGGCTTAAAACCAATGGTTTCACTTTCGGTTCTGCCGGAAGAGGAAGGCCGTCTAATTTTAGCAATGGGAGGGTTGGATCATAAGATTCACATCTATTGAAGGGATCAGTCAGGCAAGGTTTGTAAGAGTTCTTATTACTTCCATTTCTATATCTGCTAGCTTTTCTTGTCCTGACTAGCATTTTATGACGTGCAGTTAATTAAAGCCTGTGATGATGGACAGTGAAAAGCACACCCTTTTTCTTGTTAGCTCGTCTCAGAACAAGGATGGCCTCCTATATTGTTGGTCCTCTATTTAGGGCCGGTAATGCAAGTTACCAAGCATCATTGGAATCTCTTCTTGTTGGGCATGAGGATGGGTATATTCAGTCAAGTAAATTATTCTTGAATGTAATGGTAGAGGATCTTGCATTTCTTATGAATTTTTGTCAATGTGAACTGCAGGTGAAGTATGATGATGGTGAAGCAGAGGACCTTAACATAGCTGATGAAACAATAAAATTATTTCATCCGAGGAAATGTAGTGATTAAACTCCTCTGTTTTCTTATTACAACGAGGTATATACCTTGTCTAGATCAACTGCTATGGATCAACGAGGTATATACCTCTGTTTTCTGAAGTTCTGTTAAACGGCTCTATATTAATTAGTAATGTCCAGTTAGTTAGTAAGGTGTTATGTACTTATGTGACTGCAATCCTCTACATTCTAAATTCCTTTTGAATGGCTACATACTAAGTAGTAATGTCCAGTTAGTAACGCCACTCGGGGTTCAAGATTTAGCCATGTAGTTAGGTTCCAAGTTTTTTTCCATGTGTAATTCAAATACTTCACTCTACATTTTCCGGGGTAGCTAACTCTAGGTTCTGGTTTGCATTTTCAGTATGATGTTGTGTGGAGAGAGCAGCAATTTTTTTCATGGTTTAATTAACTAGGAAACTGATCCAAGAGGCATTTTGATCCCTCACCTTGTTTTTTTCTTGACATGGATTAATTCTATTAGTGGATAAAATAGATCCTTTATTTTATAAGCTGGGTCAGCTTAAGCGATGTTAAAAGGAAGGCAAGAGAGCGCTCCTTTGGCTGTAAAGTTTAATTGTTCACACACGTAGTTAGCTTTCTGTTATGGAGTTTTTAAACTGTACCCTTTATGTTCATATGCTACAAATTTTGGAGTAGAAGTATATGTGAAGAAATTTTAATTCAAGCAGACATGCTCAGGCTATTGAGGGCAGCTGCTTTGTCTCCTGCAGTGGAACTGCATCCTGTTCCTCGACGAGGTCCTCGACGAGGTCAACGTCGTCCATCAACAATGTGATGGATGTCGTCGTGCAGATGGCCATAAGAATAGAGTTCAGGAACCGCACTGTTGTCACAGCCGCGCACCGGATCCCCGCGGTGATGGACTACGACATGGTGCTCGCCATCAGCAACTGTATGGTATATATACTAACTAACGACCCTTTCAAGCTTGTTTTTATGAGGATTAAACAATTGATGGATTTCTTTAGAGCATGTGTCCAAGCTTGTGATCAGCCATTCCTTGGATTATATTCATATCTCATCTAGGTCATTTGCATTCCAGCTTTTTGAGGAGGGTCTTAACAACGTGTTTGTTCATTGTCCACATATAGGTCTATTAGAATTGGAGTCTGCACTTTGGCTTAGCTGATGGCCTTGCTGGATACGCTTCCATGGATGGAGATTTATAACCTTCCTGAACAACTGAATGCAGGTCAACAATTTGGATGACTTATCCCTCCTAATTATTTCACTTTGAAAATAGGTAACTGAATCTTTTTGAGGGTTGTAGGTAACTGAATCTTTTTTTTCTTCTGTAGATGCAAAGCATCCAGGATATGATCAGTCATACATTGGGCGTCGAGAGCTTTCGTTTACACTGGAGAATGACATCTATCGTTCCAGTCCTTTTACAGTGCAGCTGAATTGGATAGCTGTCAAAGAGAAGCGCCTTTCAAGATTGACATTGGACCTGTCTGCAGTGTAGATGTATGTTATAACATCATTTGAATCGACAATTATTTAAGTTGATTTAGTTAGCTATATTATACTCCATGTGTGGCTATTGACCAATGAAGATAACTTTCGTGATGTATCTGTCACAAACAGGTTATACTGAAACTTCATGGTTCTGTAGAAGGTCATACACTGATGTTCCAAAATGCTTCTTCAAAGACAAACTACTAGCATCAGAAGAGATATGCCAGAAGATACATGAACTTATTCCTGATGAAAGTAAGCTGAGACAATGTTCTTAAAATATCAATGCTATCGACATATTCTCGTTTGTCATGTATGAACACAACATCATCCTAAATGGGTGTCATTTCTAGATATTGCTTCACAGTAGCAATAGTTGCATAAGCCTGAACATGGCGAATTTGTTTTAGGTGCGCTCTATTATGACGATATTGGTGAGCTGATGATTAGTTTCATAATAAAAGGATGGGATTTTTGAAGTTTCATAATAAAAGGATGGGATGTTAGAAGAGTGTTTGGTCTTGTTGACGCGGGTGATTTAAACTCAGACCACCTGGGTCTTTCTGGTTTGGCTTTTTTACACGTTTCTTTGTCTCTTAAATCAACGCTTTTATTTCCAGTCTGCATACTGCAAAATTTCAGAAAAGGGGGTTCAATGATGATGATGTAAACTACTTCATACTGTTTTTCCTAATGATGATGTAGACTACTTGAATCCTAAGCAATTTAAACATCAATTTTTTTGATAAGCATGTTCAGTGGACTTCATGCTGTTTGTGGCCTGGATGTTTAAAATGCTCCTTATTTTGTGTTATTTGAACTTTTGTACTCCACTGAACATTTTAAACAATGGAATGGATGAGGAATGCTCCACAGAGGCATTTTAAAATGTTTAAAATGCTCCTGATTTGTGTTATTTGGTACCATACAGAGTAGGATCAATTATTCTTGGCCCCTCCAAAGTGTGTATATAAACTAGCTGCTCTAACAAACATTTGTTGGTGAACATAGAAGCAGTAGTGGTCTCCTTCCCCAAAGATCTGTAGATGTGGCTCATGGAGCAGATGAAAGAGGAATAAGAAGATGCTCGGTGCCTCCAAACATTTTTGCTCCTTGACGGTGAGCACCGGGTTGCAAACTCGTCTCTATTCGCTGCAATCTAATCAAATCATTATCTTTTTTCCCCTATTTTTCTTCTTTCTTAGATGCCTCTAACCTGGTTCGAGGCGGTTCGAGCTGCAGGCCGACGTGTACATTGCACCACGAGTTAATCAGCGTTTTTTTGGAGGATGATATATCATACTGCGATCCATCCCTTTTTGTAGTTTATTTATTACTTCTGTCGGCTTATATATAGATTAATTGCGCATCATTTTCCAGTTCATTAGCTGGTTCTTATCATGAATGCTCCTTTGCTCAGATTGGAGATTCTAGACATTATTAATAGAATGTTTGTCTAGGCAGATTTTTGATGGATCAGGTTGCCTTGTATATCTTAGTACTTTTTGTTTGCTCTCCATGAACTGTAAAAATAATACTGGTACTTTACTAATGAACCCTATTAGTGGTATACTTTTGTTTGCCTTGTATGTCCTGTTAATTTGTTATCATGGTGGATGGTGGCTTGCAATTTTCCGTCACTGAAAATTATGTTCTGTAATGCTTGCTTCACAAATGGCCTTTTAATACCCTATCAGGTTTCCTTGGAACAAAGTTAGTTCTATCTCAACATGCACATTTTGTGCTTTTGGTAATTTTGTCTGTCAATTTATTTTAACAGGCAGAAAAGGCCCGCCAAGTTCTGTTCTTTTTACAGGTGCCATATTTGAACCAACGCAATGGCAGGTAATCCACCTAGCACCACTTTTTTTTGCTTTCACTTCTAAGAAGGCACTTCAGTGGTTAATTTTTTGGGATGCTCTCTTGCTAGCCAGCAAGTTACAGTGCATAAAGTTGGTTTCGACTGATGAATTCTTATTTTTGAACTGCCCACTTGAGTGCATGTTGAACTTGTTTCCCCAAAATTGGTGTTTGGGTTAGTTTTTTGCTGGGTGGATCCGTGCCTGCTTTGTTACTTTTACGAGTTCACCGATCAGGTTATGCGTGAGTTTCGATTTAATTGGTTTTCAAGGGGTAAAATTTCCCTGTAGATGCTCATAGTTATTTCTAAAATATGAGGAATCAGTTATGTCGAGGATGTTAGCCAATTCGATGGTTCCCACAAAACCACAAATACATCCAGATTATTTTCAGTTTGGTGCAACGATATTATTTGTGCATAAAACTTGCACTTTCTCTGTCAGATGAATATAATTAGAAAGTGGCTCACTTGCTTTGTATATGTGAGCTAGGATAGTTTATTGCATTGGAAAAGTTTACTTTAATTCATTGTTGTTAGTGCTCAGGCACACCATCCATAGCATAGGCGAAGCATTTTCCCTAATCGTTTTTTTCTTGTGTCCATTCTCTTGTCATTTTCCAAGTTTGAGGCTTTAGCTCCTACCTCTATTGCACAAAACAATAATTACTTCTCTCATTAGTTCTGAAGACTTTTTTTTTTTTGCAAAGCATGCCTGAAGCATTTGTCCCGCTGCATGACATGCTTGATGAACACAACCTTTTTGTCTGCATATGTGAGTATTAATTTAGTTTTGATTAGGGTTGCCACCATATCAGCAGTAGGTTAATGTCCTTTTATTTATTAGCTTTCCATCCTGTATATATGATAATATGTGCATAGCATGTACTTGATCAAAGTTTCCACACATTAGTGTTCAGATGCTCATGGATTAGAGTTGATTCCATTCATTCTTTTAGCTATCAAATTTCGTTGCTTTAGTAGACTTCAGTTTGTCAATATTTTTGTATTTTAGAGGCTTAGCTATAATTGTCGATAAAAAATAAAAAAAATGCATAAAAATGGTATACTTGGTGTTGCAGCATACAGTATGGCTAATTTGTTTCTTGTGTCTGCTTACCTTTTGTTTCAGGTGGAAAAGGAAGCTCCTATTGATCATAAGACTCTTTCGGCAAAGAGATATGAGTTGCTTTGGGCTTGTGTGATTTGCCTAAAAAATAGTCTGCGTGCTACTTCTGTGCTTGCCAAGAAGGATTCAGAAAAGAAAAGCAATTGGTGAGGTATGTGAATATAGAATTATGATTATACGGTGTTACACGTTCGCCAAGTAAGTAGTAGTGCATGTTTTGTGTTTAGTAGTGGGTGATCATACTATGCAGAAAATAAAGTTGCTTTTGGTATGAATTAGTTAAATTAAAGCGTAAGATTAGGATACCTAAGATAGTTTTACAAGCTGGCAGACACGATGATTTATTTCTTTGTAGGATGTTTAATAAATAGGAGAGTAATTTTCCAGCAGCTTTTCCTTTGCTCTGTCCCATCGATTCAGAATACTCTAGAAGAGTAATTCCGCTGCGACTATTTATTTTATAATATGATGTGTTTGTGGGCAAATGGTCACATAAATGATGACTAGAAAACTTACATTAAACTATGATGGATTAATTCTAGACCAACAACTAGCCATGAAAACTAAATATTCCTCTTGATATGAAACTTTGTTTAACATTCTTTGTAGCTACCATGTGCCTCCGAAGCTAAATATACATGCATTGATTTCCACTACCATGTGAAAATGAGGCATAATCTGCTTATATTCTGTCAGTTAAAAATAGCATGAATGCTTGATTACATGATGCATCTGTGTAGACAATTCTATTACAATGTTATACATGTCATTATTTATAGCTCCAGTTAAGATGTGATAGTTCCAGGAGTACTTTTGTGAATAGACACAAGTGGTTTGGTTGTACTATTTATATCTTATAAAAATCTTTGTCCATATCTTGCTTTCTTACTCGGACATGCACAAGCTCCCTTGGGTAATATCCTGTCTTATAGATCACCTCTAACATCAATATCAGTGTCTTCTTCATCACTCTTGCAATTCATATCCCTTTCATAACAATGTTTGTTGATAAAACCAATTTGCATGATCGGGTTATTTTTTTTGGAATTGATACTCCAATCAATCTGCTATAGTCTGAATCTTAAGAATTTCACCATTTCATTAAATTCTCTTGTAGCCACTTAAAATAAATTTGTGTCCTCGTTCAAATGAAACCTAAACCTAAAAGAAAGGCGTTGATCAACATTACCCGTTCAGGATGCTCACGTGGCCTAAAATGCCTTTGTATCATGCAAACAATCATTTTTCCTTGTTAGGACTGAGACAGTGCATGGCTCAGGTGCCTTGCATTTTGCACTCCTTGGTGATAATGTTATTATAGGTAATTTACGCGTCCTGTGTTTACGGTTTGATCGGTCGATTAAAGTCTCTGTCGGGGAGTTGTGCGTTTGAATCGGGATTTAAGTGTCGATTGAAGGATCGATTCGAGGCCCTATAGTTATTATAGGTAATTTTCTTACTTGCCAAATAAGTACGCGTTGATTGGGGTTTTGGTAGGGTTTGAGGGTGGTACCTATAGTATATTTTCCATCTCTAGCTACATGTTCATTCTCCCCGTGTACACTCTGCCATCAGTTAGGCTGTGGCACTTGGAGTTTTATGCATGGGCCATCAGTATCACTTGGGCCTTGCAGAGAGGCTTGCACACTATGTGACACAAGCTATTGGAAACAGGGTAGACAATTTGGTATTTGTTATTCACTCATTTAGTTGGATGAAACCGAGAAAAACCTGTGTCTGAGAGAGCAAGATGGTGGAAGATTCGATCAATCAAACGAGGATGTTCATAAATAGAATGTTTTTAAAGATTCATTCAATTTTTTGTCAACAAGAAATCAACCTTCTGTATTTCATAGAAAGTTTGCTTGATTTTCCAACTATTTTCTGTGTATGTACAATACTCTATGTTTCGTCGATGAATATATGGTGCTAATTTTTTGTCTTCATTTCCATGAGAGACATATGATGCTAATTTTTGTCTTCATTTCCATGAGAGACATATTTTCCAACCTTCTGTATGTACAATACTCTTTGTTTCGTCGATGAATATATGGTGCTAATTTTTGTCTTTATTTCCATGAGAGACATATTGTACCGAGTAAAGTAATTATTAAGATATGCCTGGGTATATTGATTTCGGTTGCTGTTGGTATGCCAGTGTTAGTTCCGATGCTGTTGTAAATTGTTTTATTTCAAGAATCTTATAGGTATGCATTGATAAATTACTATGAATTATCAATGCAGTTTTTTGTGTGCCTTGGACGAGGTTGAAGAAAACCATTTCCTTTTCATTGTTCATCCTGTTGTATTCTGCAATCACTGAGTTATTGTTGTATCAGACTGCGATCCATTACATATAACTTGGCGTTACCAAAATAGTTTTCACGTAAAGAAAAATCTTGCATGATTCTGGTACTAGCACAGCTGGATATCTGTACTGTCATACAACAACATATGTCAGCAAACTTATGGCACAAAATCCGAGCTGAATCGGTCACCTGCGCCGTTGGCGCAACGGGTCATCTAGTACATATAAAAACAAACATACAAGTAAGAAAATTATACAAGTAATAACTATGCATGTAAATCATACAAGCAATATTTTTTAAAATAAAACATAAAAACAAGAGGCTCACCAAGGTGGTGCCGGTGACGGGACGGCGCGGGCGATCGACTGCGGTGAGTACGGGGACAGGACGACACTAAAACCCACAAATCATTTTTTAATTTGAGCCCAAATTGCATATAAAAACAAATGAACTCCTAAATTAGTCATTTCATCAAACACCTAGCTAGCACTAGAAAAATAAAATGAGCTAAACTAGCAATGAAATGATGAAATTGCTAATCCTTGGATAGATGGGTGCCGCCAATCTTGACAAATAGTGGAGAAAAATGGGGATCAAATCGAACTCGGGAGAGTAAAAAAGGAGAAAAATGGAGATGTGGCTCGAGCTCAAAAATGGAGGCTGGCTTGGGGGAGGAAGATGATATACTTTTAGTCCCGGTTCGTGATACACTTGAACCGGGACTAAAGGTGCTCGCGCGGCCCCCACCTCTGCGGCTGCCCTACCGCGGACCTTTAGTCCCGGTTCGTATCACGAACCGGGACTGATGGTCCCCTACGAACCGAGACTAGTGTGGTGCGGCCTCGTAGCCGTTGAACCGGGACTAGTTCACCCCTCTAGTCCCAGTTCAAAACCCATCCGGAACTAGAGCCCAATGGGGCTCTGGACCAAATGCCTTATTTCTACTAGTGTCTGCATGCTCAGGTCCCGCAGCCCCGAGCAGTGGACAGTCACACGGCCACGGATCCGCTGCGAGGAGGGGCAAGTCAGCGACCTGTTCTGGTGGGAGACCGACGCCGTGGTGCCGTACGGTGACTCGCTCTGCTACGTCGACTTCTTCCGGGGCATCCTGTTCGCCGACGTAGTCAGTGAGTCCCCCGAGCTGCTCCGGTACGTCCGGCTGCCCGTGAAGATGGTCATTGGCGCTCCTAAAGATCGTGGGTGTCCGCAAGCGTCCCGGAGCGTATGCATCACCAAGGGAGGCGGCACCATGAAGTTCGTCGAGGTCGTCACCACCACGGTCTTCGTCTCCGGAAGCCGCTCGCCTGCTTCCTCTTCCTTTACCATCAACATGTGGAATTTGAGAAGGTGGCACCGTGACGACATGGGAGAAGGACGGATCCATGAGTGATACCGAGCTCTGGTCTTTGCATGGCTACGGCGGCGATCTCCCGCGCTTCGTGCCGGAATTCCCGCTCGTCGGTATGGATGAGCCCAATGTCGTCTACTTCGTGCTCAGCAATGACGACACTGACGGCAGTTTCGTAATTGTGGTTGACATGTTGAACAAGACTCTGCGATCGTCGTCCAAGTTCACAGTAGTTAACTCGCTCCACGGGGAAGATGGCAACATGGCATCAAGAAACCTCGCCTGCAATGAAGCGTTCATTCCGTGCGAGTTCTCCAAGTACCTACCTGTTGCTGCTGAAACCTGCAGGTACTAACTACGTCTACTCATGTACTTAACGTATAATCCCTGCTGTGCTCCTTTCCCACGCATATGCATGGCGACTGCCTTTTTGTCTGTTAATGTTCATTACCGTATAGTTGGTAAGTATAAAACAGAATGATTTATTAATTTATTGCACATTTTCTATTTAATTTTCATATATTAATATATTTCACCTGCAAAATTTATGGAAACACCTCATGAGATGTATCAAATCTTTGTTTGATTTTGTGCAAAACAAGAGGCTGGGTGTTACAAATTGTATTATCGTGATGCTAACTTATGAGTTTAATAAATCATCCTTTATCAAAGAAAAATAAAACGTGTTATCAGTAGTACTTTGTAACAATTAACCAAATTTCCCCAGTACTCCGTAGTATGATGGGTGAGGTCAATCATAGTTACTTTGTAATAATTACATTATGAACTCACATTATTATGTATTTTGCAGGAAGAGGAAGAATCGGGAATAACCTTAAATACCAGGTTGTATTTGGGGCCATAGTGGTGACATAATACACTACAGATTGCTTATGTGAGGTTGCCGGCACCGCAACACTAGAAAAAACTCCTAAATGCTGCTTTCTACATCCCTATACAGACATACAGTTGATGAAATGCGGGCATATTGGAACTTGGAAGTCATAACATATGTCTCGGTATTTCTTCAGTTTTTGTATATCTGGTGTTGCCCCTTGTGATACAGTTTTGGTGTTCGAGTATGATTTTTCTCTACTGGGAGATTGGACGTAAACTTTCAATATAATTATCTTCATTTAAATATGTTTGCACCACTATATTTCTAGGTTTTTCTTCTATTTAAATATAGTAGCTTGTATATTTTTCCGTGCTTTGGTGACTCTATTTAGGATTATTATATACAACCGCTAGTTTGACGGGCACGACATGGCATGGCCCGCCCATAAACGGCATGCATATTAATTGGGTTGTGACGTGTTGGCAGGGTTCCCCTGGAATGAGATCCAGTGCCTTGCCATGAACAAGGCACACATGAACAGTCCCATGTCTTGATATCCTTTTCTAGCCGTTGGATCAAGAATTAATGGAGACAGATGAACATGAACAATCAGAATGCTACAGGAACATTGACAGGACATTCAATTCAGTACATGTGCTACAGCGTCACAAACAGTGCATCTGCTGCAGTTTTTAATCTTGCTCGTCTATTGTCGATCTAACGGCCAAAACAGCAAGGCACAATACTATTTATTGGTGCCTTGACCATGGCGAGGCACCGGATCTCAGTCCGGTTCCCCTATGTCTTGCTCCTTGGAGTTAAGGGATCGACTAGCCTGCACGAGCGCAACGCCTCGCTTGCTTCATGCACATGTGTGTATGTCCTAGCACTTTACTACAGAGTACTACCGATCAGAACGACGAGCTTCCGGCGCACGCTCGAGCATATTTTTTTCTTTCTTTTTTACATTTTTTGCTTACAAATATATGAATAATTTATCCGTACCAAATTAAGAGTGACCCAAAAATAAGATATGTATCCGGGCCTACTTTGAGAACTCTCACCATAGAATAAATTCGAGAAGCCTTTATACGCGTAGACCCAAATCAAAAATCTTGATAAAGAATAGGGAGAGCCAAAATGAATGTGTGACCAAAAAATTAATGAACAAAAAATAATGAACCAAATAGGGTGAACCATAATAATAATGAACCAAAAAATTAATGAACAAAAAATAATGAACCAAATAGGGTGAACCATAATAATAATGAACCAAAAAATTAAGGTGAACCAAAGAAAAATATGAACCATAACAAAAACATGAACAAAAAATCGGCCAAACTAATTGGTGGAACTGTAACAATACTATAATAGTGAACAAATAAAAAAATAACAAGGTGAATTGAAACTAAATTTTGGGTGAACCAAATATAATAGTGATCAGAAAATGCCGGTGGACCAAAAATAATAGTGAACCAAAAAAGAAATTAAAATTTTGGTGAAATAAAAATAATAGTGAGTCAAAAAATAGTAGCAAATTGAGAAGGAACTAAAATTCCGGTGAACCGAAAATCTGAACCTTTTTCAAAATGAACATTCTTTAAAATAAGAACCATTTTCAAAATGAACATTTTTCAAATATGAATATTTTTATAAATCTGAACCATTTAAAAATGAGTATTTTTAAAATCTGAACCATTTACAAAAATGAATATTTTTCAATAGGAGGAAGTGGGAAGAGACAGAAGAATTTGGGTCCGGGTGAAAGTAATTAAATTGAGGCATTTGAAGGCGATAATTTGTCTACTGAAAGTTGTTAGTGTTACTGCTATTTGTGTATGTGATCAAGCACTAATAGATGTTTAATGTACTTATGCTATAGTATTCGGTAGTGTGTGATGTAATGCAATTATGTTGAATAAAAATATTCCCATTTGGCACATATGTACTGCTCTATTTCATAAATATTTTTCACATATTTTATAGGGACAGTGTGTTCACAAATTTAAATATATGCTACCCAGTTGAAAATATGATATAAGATGGCCAAATAGAGCACACATGAGTGGGCTAAAGCATCAGTGCAGCAATTTGGTCAATTAGAGCACACATTTCATTCCCAGTTTTGCCATTTGTTCATCAAAAATATAACAACAAAATGAGTTCTCCCACAATACTTAACATAAAACACATTACAAGTTTTACTTGGCACTTGAAACTTTAGTGCACTAAACAAAAACCAGAGTAGCTAACATCAGTGCTAACTGAGACATGAGTGCACCAAACAACAAAATTGTAGCCAGGAGGAGTACTAGAGCCAGGAGGTGGGCCTTTGAGATAATCACACATGATCCCCTTACACGAAATTAAAACTCTAACCAAACCTCCCTACTTCCTTCTTCTGTCCCGCCAAAACTCTAACGAGAGAAGAGCTCGAATCGACTATCCGCCGCTGGATAGGAAGAAGAGCTCGAATCGACGAGCCCGCCCCGCCCTGCCGCGCCAAGCCCAAGATCCAAGTCACAAGTCACGTGCGCATAACCGCGCACGGACTTGGTGACGATGGTCTAGGAAGATGCAATCGCGTCTCTCTCGTGGAGAGGATGGATGGATGGCCGAGATTTGCATAGCCTCGGATCAGTGACGTGGTGGATGGCCCCGTGAAAACCAAACGGTCCGAAAAGTGTCGCTGGAAATGAACTGACCAGTACAATTTGTACTCTTGACACATTTTTAGGATCAGAGGGAGTACTTTCTTTCCCTGGCGGCCTGGCCTACATCAAGTCATCAACACGCACTCATGCCCGAGGTAAGGGAAACACTTCAGCTTAATCCTCCACGTGCTGCTCCGAAATCGATCGTAGTGTGATTATAACGGAGACGGGATTGGCTGTCAAAAGAAAAAGGAGACGGATCGATCTATAAGCGTCGGTACGTGCACCTCCTTCCCCGTAAAACCTAAACCAAGGTTCTTCCTTCGGCCGCACCGATCAGGAACAGGAATCCGCCCGCTGTCTCGTCTCGTACGCGTGCGCGGCGCCCTCCTCATGGACGACAGCTCCGACGAGTCGACGCCATCCGCCATGGCCTCCTCCTCCGCCTCCCACCGCTACCCCGACTGGGTGATGCTCGATCCCCACACCCGGCTCAACTACCCAAGACCCACCCTCGATTACCCGGAGGAACACTTCCGCGCGACCCACGCGTACGCGGAGACCTCCAACGGCGATCCCGTCCGCGTCTTCTTCCGCGCCGTTCCACCACCAGGGACGTCCCGCCTCTACGTCAACTGGACTCCTCGCACCAAGCGCTCGTCGTCGTCATCGTCGCGGATCACAAGAGGTTTAGAAGATCGTTGGGATCGGCCCTACGGCCAGGAACCCAAGGTCGTGGCTGCCCACGACAACTCCATCCTTCTGCAGGTCACCGCTCACGACAGGAACAGCTCAGACTTCTTCGTCTACACGATCCACAGCGTGGGACAGCCGCCGTCGCTGCGGCGCCTCCCCAGGTGCGACCACAGATTGGGAGAAGACCGGCTTCGCGGCGTTCCCGCCGGTGGGTTAGAGCACATGCGCATGCTTCCTGGCATCAGCCTCTTATGCGACGTTGATAGGGGAGAGTTCGTGGTGGCGGACCTCATGATGCTACCAATATACTCGCAGTTCCAATTCCCCGGCGATGATGATACTCCGGTGGAAGCTGGGATCTGCGTGTTCCGATCCAGCAGCCCGGGTGGCAACTGGAAGGCCACAAAACCACGGATTCTCCATGAGAAGGGCCAAGGGACGGAATTGATCTGGTGGAACACCGACGCGGTGGTCCCCTTCGGCGATTCCCTGTGCTACGTCGATTACTTACGTGGCGTCTTGTTCATGGACGTGCTCAGCGAACACCCTCAGCTCCGGTACGTCCGGCTGCCCGTGAGGATCCCAGTCGGTGATCCCGTCGATCAGGAATCTGGACTTCGAGGATGCCCGGAACTGTCCAGGAGCGTATGCGTCACCAATGGAGGCGGCACCATGAAGTTCGTCGAGGTCGTCACCACCACCGTCTTCGTCTCGTTCTGCAGAGAACCCGTGTCCTCTTCCTTCGTCATCAATGTGTGGAAGCTTATTAGGCATGAAGATACCATGACATGGGAGAAAGAGAGCGTCATGGACGATACCCAACTCTGGTCTTTGCAGGGCTATAGTAGTGACCTCCTCCGTGTCGCGCCCACCTTCCCCCTTGTCAGCATGGAGGAGCCCGATGTCATCTACTTCGTGCTGAGCAATTGGTCTTACCGCGACGACGGTGACGAGACATGGATCATCATGGTTGACATGCTGAAGAAGACTCTGCAATCGTCGTCTAGATACACCGCAGTACATACGAACTCCTTTGAGACTGATGGCAACATGGCGTCTGCAAGCCTTACGCGTAATCGTGCGTTCATGGCCTGTGAGTTCTCCAAGTACCTGCATGTGCCTGAAAATAACTAGCTGATTAGCTTCATCTAATGTTACAAATCGATAATTTGATTTCGTGCCAAACAAGGAGTATTGTAATGTGATGAACACTTGGGGTATTAACTTAAAAAACATTTACATGATTTTTCCTCTTCGCGTAATTTTTCAGCAATTGGAAGCATCTTGCATGAGAAATTTTATGTTTCTACTCCCGTGGTCATGATGATCAGATAATGGCCCTCAATGGATGTAGTCCGTGACAACAAAATTGTGCTTGGAACCTGTTTAAGAGGACATGCACATTACTCTAGTCTTAAATTGTCCTTAAATTAGCAGTACTTAATCTTGCTATTCACAGAAAAGATGAACTGTATATACCCTCATTTCAGTGGTTTGACATCTATTGCAAAACATAGTAAATTCGGTATAGTCCTAATTCATTGCCGACTTGAATTTAGTATTTCTTATGTCTCGCGGTTTGTCTTTTTAAACGGAGGCAAAAACTTTAACAAAATCTGTTAATTAAGAAGGTATTTAACAAGAAGCCGAGAGCCAAAACTAAATATTACAATCCGACTAACTCAAAAAAAAAATTTACAATCGGACTATTCTCACGTATGATTTCACTCAACCGTTTTGCATACGTGGTAACCAATTTTTTTTGCCTATTTCTTAATTTTTTCAAATATCACCCACGCCAACGCTTGATTATTGTGAAAGGCCCGTGCATTCTTTTTGTTCCAAACTCCCAAAAAACAAGGAAAGTGAGAGAGGAAATGAACTTTAGATTAGGGGTTGAGGAACCGATCATGTGGAGCCACAACATCTAAGGGATTGCGTTGGACAATGTTGGAGGTTTATAGTCGACATCCCAAGTGAATCTTTGATGAGACCTTAAATCCTAATGGTTTAAAGTTGAAAGTTCTGAAGTTGAATAAAAAAATCAACGAACTGTTCCAAGTGGGCAAACGAGAACTACTCCGACGAACTTGATTTTTGCAATCAAATCATTCTCATCCAAAGCATTCTTCACACTCCAACCATCAACTTTAGATTCAATTTCAGGATACTTGTTGTACCAGTGCGAAATTTTATTTTCAGAATATCTCACATACTTTAACCTGCACTAGTGGAACTTCCACAACCTAGAGTTGCCCGTCTAGAATATCGTGGTAGAAGACGAAGGTGTATTCGATCCAACTGGAGGAGACCTTGAAGATCGCGGGGTCGCAGATAAGCCCGGGGCTGCAACCAGGGGTGGAGCCAGGATGAAAGGATGAAGGGGGGGGGGGGGCAAACATGACAAAATTCAATTAGGGGGGCCAACATGCCTAATTTTGTCCAAATTACATGTCTAAACCAAACATAATTACATGTTTCTTCAGCTTATACAACGCCATAGGGGGGGGCCAGGGCCCATGCTGGTCCCCCCTAGCTCTGCAACTGGCTACAACACAAGGACGAGTTCCCCACCGTCCAGCAGCTGGACTGCGTGGACATCCGATGAGGCGTTGGAGGACCGCATGCACGCCTGACCATGTTCGCGGGGAGGGCGGGCGAGGAGGCGCTGGTGTCCGAGCTGCGGAGACAGGTCTCGTGGTGCAACGAGCGGCGCGCGGAGATGGACACGCTTGCGGCCAACACGCGGTGCCTGCGGGACAGGCTCCTGAGGGCGATGGCCGGGACGGACAACGAGCAATTGCTCATCATGGCCCATTTACCTGGCTGGTTTGGGGACTAAAGTTTAGTCCCACGTTGATAGTTGAGAGAGAGTTGCATCACCTTATAAGGTGGAGTGTTGTGCTACTTGGTAACCATGTGAGAACACAAGGCTCTCTCCCGCGTGAAAGGACAATGATGTCGCCTAGAGGGGGGTGAATAGGCGATTTAAACTTTTCCGTTTTAGGCTTGATAATTGCGGAATAAAACTAGGTGTTTAAATTATCACGCCAACAACCTAAATAAACTAGGCTCACCTATGTGCATCAACAACTTATGCTAAGTAAGACAAGTAACAAGGTGATAGCAATATAGAATACTTCAAGCACGAAGACTATCACAATGTAAAGTGCATAAGTAAAGAGCTCGGGTATAGAAATAACCGAGTCACGCGGAGACGAGGATGTATTCCCGAGTTCCTCCTTTTTGGGGAGTACGTCTCGTTGGAGAGGTGTGAGGCACCACAAAGGTCAATCTCAACGCCACAAAGGCTCACCCTATTCTCCGATGAACCGCACCACAAAGGATTGGTTCACCTTCCACTATAGGAATCCTTCTAGGCGGAAACCGGAGCCTTTACAACAACGATCCGGGGCACACACCCACAACCGAATTGGGGGCTCCCGAACAGCTACAAGTGACCACACAAGGTTTCAACCACCACAAAGTCGTCTAGGGTCCAAAGACCCAAGAGTAACAAGTTCACAAGCTTTCAAATTCCACGAATCCTCGTGGAGAGCACAAACCGATGCACAAAGTAATGGCAAGAGCACAAGTGCTCAAATCCTTCACTCTCAAATCCCACCACAAGCAACTAATGCTTATGGGGGAGAAGAGAGGAAGAACAAAGAGGAGAACCACACAAGAACTCTAAGATCACGATCTACTAGGTTCCCCTCACTTAGAGGGGGAATAGATTGGTTGAGATGTAGATCTTGATCTTCTCTCACTTTCCCTCAAAGATATGCAAGAATCATGGAAGGGATTGAGAGGTAGGCAAGCTTTTCCAAAGGTCAACAATGGAGGAGAGAGGGAAAAAACGAGCTCAAAGGGTTAGAGAACCATTGGGGAAAAAAGCCCCTTAAATAGGTCCACTTAAAAATTGGCCGTTGGGCAGTGCAGGGAGGCCTCACGCACAAAGCAACGACCTGGGCAGAGGAGCTGACCTTGGGCCCGGCTAGGCCGGCCCGGAGGCTGGCTTCTCACCCGAACTGCCCGGCCCAGGACCCGGCTAGGCCAGCCCACAGGCTGGTTGCCCATCCGAGCCGCCCGGCCCAGGACCCGGCCAGGCCGGCCCACAGGCTGGCAGCCCATCCGAGCCGCCCGGCCCAGGACCGGCCAGGCTGGCCCACAGGCTGGCAGTCCAGAGAACGAACATGTAAAACCCATAACTTTTGTGAGAAAACTCCAAATGGGATGAAACCAACTTTGTTGGAAAGATAGCAACAAGAGCTTTCCTCAGGTGAAATCCTACAACCACTCAGCAAAACTGCAAACCCCATAACTAATTCATTCAAACTCCAAATCAGGTGAAACCAATTTTGTTGGAAAGATAGCAACAAGAGCCAATTTTGTTGGAAATATTAAGAACCATAAATAGAGTTAAGTTGACACACATGGGAAGGTGTGGAACTTTCCTCAAGGATAAACCGATAATATTTCCAACACGAAAACGCAACAAGTTTTCCATATGAAATCCGTTTTCGGAGAACTTGGGCTTGTCATGAAGATCACGACAAGCACCAAAACACAACAAAGAGAAAAGCCAAATAAGAACCAAGAAAGATGATATGCCAAGTATGCAAAGGTTTGAGCTCTCCACAAAGATGCAATCGAGTTACTCACTTGAGAGCCCCTCTTGAAAGTACGCCGTCTATCCTATAACCCGGTCTCCTACTAACACTATAAGACCGGTAAAATAGAAAACCTATCAAGATCATACCTTTGCCTTGCGCATTCCACTTGAGCTAGATGATAACGATCTTGAATCCCTCAAGATGGAACACCTTTCTTGATTGTGCTTGCTAGCACATGCTTGATGAAGACCTCTCCAAATACTCCCCCATACACCATGATGGGAGAGCCTTGCTAAGCTCTGTCTTCATGAATCCACTTGCACTTCATCTTCTTATCTTGATATATATGATGGCTTGGATATAACATGAAAGTTCACTCAATCTTCTTTTCCAAGCCATTCTTGCAATAAGATCAACTCTTCACATGACCATTCTTCATATAAACCCTTGGATAGAACATTGGTCATCATGTAATCTTTTAGAGTCCAACACATGAACTCCAATCTTTTCCTATGGACAAGATCTACAAGAATGTCTCAATGCAAACATTAGTCCATAAGGATTGTCATTAATTACCAAAACCACACATGGGGCAACACATGCACTTTCACCGCGCACTCCTCCGCCGCCGCTCGTCTCGTCACAACATGCCGCGGGTTGCGGGAATTAGCCGATGCCTATATTTTTGCAGTTCGGGAAAATTTATTAAGTCATTGATTAATAATTAACGGACGCGTTAATTGTTTTGCAGTTTCCAATTCTTTTGGATCATGGAGACGTTATCGACTCGATCCGGTTGAAGGGACAGTAGGCCTCCGGAACCCCACCTCTTGTGATCTTGTACAGGAGAAGGGCGATCAGGTTTTTGGGGAGCGCACTCGCGCGACTACTGGCTTCGAGTTCCTCCCCCATGACGACTTCTTCCCCGACATCGCCAATCTCTTCATCGACGACATGGGCTACGCCAACGGTCCCGCTGCTGCTGCTGCACCGTAACTGCTATGCTGCCACCAAAGACAAGCCTGAGGGTGTGGTTAATCCTGAACAACAGGAAGCTTTTGAGAAGCTTGATACCCTTTTCAAGAGTGCCCTTCTGAGTGTCCTTGACGATTCCATTGTGGATTCGTATATATCGTTTGATAACGGCAAGGACATGTGGGATGCGCTCGAGGCCATGTTTGGGGCCTCGGACGCCGGCAGCGAGTTGTACGTCATGGAGCAATTCTATGACTACAAGATGACTGATGAGCGCTCTGTTGTACAAAAGGATCATGAGATACAGTCGCTCGCAAAGGAATTTGAGCACTTCAACTGTAATTTACCGGACAAGTTTGTTGCCGATGGCATTATGGCCAAGCTTCCACCTTCGTGGAGCAACTTTCCTACTTCTCCGAAACACAAGAGACAAGAGTTTTCCGTTTCGGATCTCATTGGGTCTCTCGATGTGGAAGAGAAGGCGAGAGCGAAGGATACACGTGCTCGAGTTGATGAGGCTGGTTCTAGTACCCATGTGGTACAAAAGAAGAATTACCAGCAGCCCCACAAGTCCAAATTTAACAAGAGCAACTCTGGGGGTAAAGACAAGTCTGATGGAAGGTTCAAGCCGTCACATCCTACCAACTTTAAGAAGAGTAACAATAAGAATCCGAGGAAGGGATCATGTCATGTTTGCGGTGATCCGGATCATTGGGCACCTCGTTGTCCCAATCGCCATGAGCTGTGCGCATCGGAGAACAGCGGCAAGACTACCAATGTTGTCATTGGCGACACTGAGATGAAGGAATCTGGGTACGGTATATTTCCTACCATTCTTTCAGTTTGTCATTCTCCTGAATGGTTGATTGACACTGGTGCAAATGTACATGTTTGTGCTGATGCCTCGATGTTTTCTTCTTACCAGGTCACAGGGACTTCTCCCGTGCTAATGGGGAATGGGTCACATGTTTTTGTTCGTGGTGTTGGCACGGTCGATCTGAAGTTTACTTCGGGAAAGATCGTGTGGCTGAAGAACGTTCATCATGTGCCATCCATTAATAAAAATCTCATTAGCGGATCGCTTCTATGTCGAGATGGTTTTAAGTTGGTTTCCGAGTCCAATAAAATTGTAATATCTAAGTATGGACAATTTGTTGGAAAAGGCTATGAGTGCGGAGGCTTGTTCCGCCTATCTTTGTCGGATTTTTGCACTAAAGTTATTAATCATGTTTGCCATGAAATTTCGCCTAATATTTGGCATTCACGACTTTGTCATATTAACTTTGGTAGCATGACGCAGCTAGATAGTTGGATTTAATTCCGAAATTCACCACTGTCAAAGGTTTCAAGTGTCAAGTGTGTGTGCAAGCTAAACAACCCCGCAAGTCCCATAAGACTGCTGAGGCAAGAGACTTGGCACCACTGGAACTTATACATTCGGATCTCTGTGAGATGAATGGCGTGTTGACAGAAGGAGGAAAGAAATATTTCATGATGCTTATTGATGACTCCACTAGATATTGTTATGTGTATCTTCTGAAATCAAAAGATGAGGCTTTAAACTTCTTTAAAATGTATAAAGCTGAAGCAAAGAACCAACTTGATCGAAAAATTAAACGGCTAAGGTCTGATCGTGGTGGAGAGTGTTTTTCCAATGAGTTTGATTCTTTCTGTGCGGAACATGGTATAATCCATGAAAGGACGCCTCCCTACTCGCCTCAGTCAAATGGGGTGGCCGAAAGAAAGAACCGAACTCTAACTGATTTGGTTAACGCCATGTTAGACACTTCGGGTCTCTCCAACGCATGGTGAGGGGAGGCTTTATTGACAACTTGTCATGTCCTAAACCGAGTTCCCACAAAGATGAAAATTGTTTCTCCATTTGAAGAATGGGAAAGGAAAAATACGAGACTCTCTTATTTTGTACTTGGGGTTGTTTGGCGAAAGTCAATATACCAATTCCCAAGAAGTGCATGCTTGGACCAAAAACCGTGGATTGTGTTCTTCTATGCTATGCTTTTCATAGCGTTGGTTATAGATTTTTTGTAGTAAAATCTAAGGTATCCGGCGTTCATGTTGGTATGATTATGGAGTCAAAGGATGTGACTTTCTTTGAGGATATCTTTCCCATGAAGGTATGCCTAGCTCATCAAATAAGGAGATACCTAATACATCTAGTCAAGAATTGGTTGCTATTCCCGAACCTACCATTTCAATAGAACACACTGATAATCCTGTGCAGGATGACAATGAAGTTGCTGTTAGGAGCAAGAGACAGAGGACTGCAAAGTCCTTGGGTGATGATTTCATTGTGTACCTTGTGGATGACACACCCAGTACCATTTCAGAAGCTTATGCATCTCTTGATGCTGACTACTGGAAGGAAGCTGTCGTAGCGAGATGGATTCCATCTTGGCTAACGGAGCCTAGGAAGTCACTGATCGTCCTTATGGGTGCAAACCTGTAGGATGTAAGTGGGTGTTCAAGAAAAAGCTTAGTCCTGATGGTACTATTGAGAAGTACAAGGCGTGGCTTGTGGCCAAGGGTTATACCCAGAAAGAAGGTGAAGACTAATTTGATACTTACTCACCTGTGGCTAGACTGACCACGATTCGTGTGGTACTTTCGTTGGCTGCCTCGCATGGTCTTCTTGTTCATCAAATGGACGTTAATACAGCTTTCCTAAATGGAGAGTTAGTCGAGGAAATTTACATGGATCAGCCCGATGGTTTTGCAGTACCTGGTCAGGAAGCAAAGGTGTGCAAGTTGTTAAAGTCTTTATATGACCTGAAGCAAGCTCCTAAGCAATGGCATGAAAAATTAGAAAGAACCTTAACTGCTTTAGGCTTCGTTGTAAACGAATCTGACAAATGTATGTACTATAGCCATGGTGGGGGGTGAGGGAGTTATTCTTTGTCTGTATGTCGATGACATACTGATCTTTGGAACCAACCTTGAATTGATTAAGGAGGTTAAGGATTTCTTATCTCGCTGTTTTGAGATGAAGGATCTAGAAGTGGCTGATGCTATCTTGAACATCAAGCTGCTGAGAGATGGTGATGGTGGGATTACACTGCTTCAGTCTCACTATGTGGAAAAGGTCTTGAGTCGCTTTGGGTATGATGACTGTAAGCCTTCTCCGACACCATATGATTCCAGTGTGTTGCTTCGAAAGAATCAACAGAGTGCTAGAGATCACCTGAGATATTCTCAGATTATTGTCTCGCTTATGTATTTGGCTTGTGCCACGAGGCCTGACATCTCTTGAGAGAGTTATGCGTTATTTAAAAGGCACTGCGAGCTATGGAATTTACTACTCCAGATATCCAAGGGTACTGGAGGGTTATAGTGATTCAAACTGGATATCTGATGCTGATGAGATTAAGGCCACGAGTGATTATGTGTTTACACTCGGTGGTGGAGCTGTTTTCTGGAAGTCTTACAAGCAGACCATCTTAACGAGGTTAACTATGGAAGCAGAACTCACAGCGTTAGACACAGCCATTGTTGAAGAAGAGTGGCTTCGTGAGCTCTTGATGGGCTTACCTGTGGTTGAAAAACCAATACCCGTTATTCTTATGAAATGTGATAATCAAACTGTTATAGTTAAGATTAAAAGTTCTAAGGATAATTTGAAGTCATCAAGGCATGTGAAGAGGAAATTAAAATCTGTCAGAAAAATGAGGAACTCCGAAGTTATTGCGTTGGATTATATCCAAACGTCTGAGAATTTGGCAGATCCCTTCACAAAGGGTTTATCACGCAATGTGATAGATAGTGCATCGAGGGAGATGGGTTTGAGACCCACGGTATGAGTTGTCCATAGTGGTAAACCACTCTATGTGATTGGAGATCCCGTGAAGTAGAAGTGGGAGACAAACTGTTGGTCAGATGGGAGGAGAGTATCCCTATATTATTTTCCCACTCTGTGAAGATGCAATACTCTCCTGATCTGCATGGCAGGTTGATATTTATCTTAATGTGTTCCAAGCGGCTTACTTTTATAAGCGGAGATGTTGTCCTGCAGAGCATCTCTTGAAGAATACACCTATATGAGTCTGACTGTTAAACGTTGCAGTCTATGAAAGTTGGGTGCTCTCTAGTAAACTCATGAAAGATCTTGGAGTATGACGCATAAGCTCCACCCACGGGGAAGCCTTGCGGCAGCCTAGTATCGATCAAGGATTTGTGTGAAACTAGATTTAGGGGTGCGCCTTGGCGCACGACCCCTGAGCCATGTTTTGACGACACACCATACACGATGCTAATAATCAATGGGTATAAATAGTTACATCCATATGTGAAATCGATGACAAAATAAGATAAATAATAAACAAATAACAGATTCATGTAACAAAACCCTTACCTTTAAAAAAAGTATAACCTCACAGCGCAAAACCCTTTAAAACCCCTAAACCCTAAGAACTGAGCAAACACGAAAATCATACAATATTTTTCGGATGGTGAAACGTGGGAATAAATGGTGGAATGCGTTGGAACCATCGAGGTTGAGAACACATGGTAAAAACTAAACCGTCGCATGTCATAAATTGACCGTGGGGAGGGTAAACTCCTTGGTTTCCACGCATGCAATAGAGATGGGACGTAGTGGTCGTAGGGACGAGCATGCTTAGTGGGGAGTGACGACGTGGGGATCAGTTACCTCCTCGGCTTCTCCGCAACCGCCACCTATCTCCTGTGATTAAATAGAGGGGCAACCAAACGCACCTTCACCTAGTGCCCCCTGACCGCCTGCCTGACCCCCTTCCATCTCTAGCTAGTACATCGATCACCACCTGCTCCCTCCTTCCCCAACAATGGCTGCACGCGAGACCCGCTTTGCTTCCAAGTGATTTCTTACTTCCTTCTCTACTTTCACTTCTTTACATCTGTTTTAATCTGTTTGCCTTTGGTTTAACTTACTTTCGTTCATCGATCTGATGCTACTACGTCTGTACAGGACCGGTGAATCGGAGCCGACGTCAGAGACTGAGGTGATCGCCTCACTGAGAATGAGGAACCTCGAGATTACTGATGAGTTAGTTGCGGCCCTCAAGCTCGCCAGCAGGAACCTCGACCAAACAATTTAGGCCAGAGAGCTGTTGTTCAAGACGCAGAACACGGCAATGAAACAGGATGAAGGACTAAAGAAGATGATGGCCAGCAATAATGATCTACCAAAGATGGTTTTGGACCTCGAGATCGAACTCGGGATCGAGCGCAATAAAGTATTGGTCCTGCAAAATGAAGCTTTGACCCACGAACAGGAGAGCCTTGACAAGCAGATCGAAATGGCGAAGCGCGAGTGGGCTTCTTAGATCATCGAGGGCCATATTTCATGTTTTATAAACTTTCAGCTTTAGTTTATGAAATGCTATCCGTATGTGGTTTTTTTTACCATGTTGATGATTTGAATGTGAACATTTTGTTGATCTACGAAGTGTGAAACTGTCTGTGACGAACTATTTTATATCATACTATCATCCATCTTAATATAGTGTATTGATGGCGTGTAGTTGACGGGAAAAATATTCTGCAGGAAGCTTCGTATCTTCCCCGACAACAACGCCAGAAAACACTCTTGATGGCCCTTCACGTAGTTACCTGTGTGAAAAGTAAATGGGTTAGGTTGAGACTCCAAGTGCAGAGTGTGTAGTAGTGGAAGACGTGTTTTCCCCACGAGGGGTGACTCGAGGGTTTAATATCGAACTCTCGAGGAATCAGTAGTGATGATTTATCTTTCCTATCCTTCTTTTGGTTACCTACAAAACAAAGTAAATGTTTTGGTCCTCAACCTCACCTAGTGGTTGCCAAGCACAAGGTGTGTGAATGATATCAAGATAATATGCAATGCAAACAAGAAATAAATATGCAATGGTGGTAAATAAATATGCAAGGATGGTGGTAGCAATGATAAATGATATTTTTGGGTTTTATATGATGAATGTAAGACGTAAAAGTGTTTTTGTATTTTCGGATTTAATTATGGCAGAAAATGTAAAAGTGGTAAAAGTGGTTGGAAAGGTGTTTCTTATGATTAAAAATGGACCGGGGTTCATGGTTTCACAAACGCACTCTCTCTTTAATAAAGTGGTAGACAATTGAACACTAGAGTTGACATATGAGATTGCAACACAACAGTTTAATGACAAGTTATAATTATATGGGCATCACGTCCTAACATAGAGACCTTTTGGTTATTAGTCTCTCTTATACTCCACCAAGATGCGAACTAAATCATAACACCTCAGTAATTAAGATAACTCAGAGTATAGCAATAAGTATCATGACATGAAGTTAAAATAAGAACATGCTTGATCTAGTCATGGAGTAGTGGCAATGGTCACACCCACATCTCCGGTAGCATGGTATTTCTTTTTATCCCTAGTGAGGCAACAAAGTAAGGTAAAACACCCAAGTGGATCGCAGAACTTTCTCTCACGTTCACTGCACTAGCCAGCCCCCGTTACTCCAACTAATGCACACGTTCCCCCTCACATGCTCTCATAAACATGCTTGATCATGACAAGTAAATAAGAACGGGGTACATAATATGCATCTACTTTCATAACTGAAACAAAACCATTGCAATCTCAAACATATATTAACTCATAAAAAGATCCACCACAAAGGTATTACATAGATGACCGTAATCATGTTCAGCAGCTCATACGGTACTAATTAGTGAAGCTCAAGAGAGGAGAGATACATAAGTTACTTCCACAAACCCATAGTCCAGAGGTGGACTACTCCCTCTTCATCATGGAGACGGTGGAGAAGTCGTTGGAGAAGATGGAGACCACGCTGGCAGCGCCCCGCCGGAGTTTTCCCCCTCTAATCTGCAACTCCAGGTCTCTATTTCGGTGTTTCTGTGTTTCTGCGGTGCTCCTTCCAGAGAACGTCGGGGGACTATTTTTATAGGCGGTTTTAGGTCAAAACGGAGTCGGTGGAGGAAAGATCGACGGCAACGGAGCTCCGAGGGCCAAAAGGGGGGTCCCACGCGGCCCATGTACCTGGCCACGTGGGCCCACTCATCTGGGCCCTCGGGTCTCTGCTTGTTTGCTTCCTTCGCTCCCACGCTTTGTTCCTTCCAAAAAATGATGCTCGTAAATTTACAGGTCATGTGGACGTCGTTTGGGTCCCTGAAACATTAAAATATAGAAATAGGGTTTTCTGCCTGCGCAGGGTTAATTCCATAAGAAATAGGAAACATGTCAAATATTCCCAAAATCATTATAAAACAGTGATATAACTCTTATATGATGCAAATATGACTGGAATATAAGTAAAATAATGCAAAGTTCATGTATGCATTTTACATGCATCAACATCGCCAAGCTTAACCTATACTCGTCCTTGAGTATGAAGGTGATAAAACTAACATGGACTTTGCAATTTAATACTATCAATGGATATCAAAGATGATTATTATTGCTACATAGAGTCAAATGGTTCATTCTTAAAAGGAGTAGCAATATGCAAGATAGTTTATGAAGTGATATCAAGTATTCAATGCAAGGATGTTCAATGATAATTCACAAAGTGTAACATAAGAGAAGAAGTACTATGGACCACAAGTATGCATTATGATAAGAAAGAACATCCTACAATGGTCATAGAGTATTGGTGAAAATCTGAATATAAAGGTGGACACTTTGGAAAGATATATATGTGAGTAGAGGTAAAGCATGAATAAATTTCATCTAACTTCTGAACTTCTCTACTTAAGTTAATGATTGTAATGTGGTAATCCTTGGTGTCAAGCTCTCATTCCCCTATCATAGCATCTTGAATGATTAAGTTTAAAGTGAAAGCAAGTTCAAGTTAAATATCATTGTAAGTAATAATAGTATCATTAAGAGCGTCAACTGGGGTACCTCTTGTCCCAGGATATGGAACAAGCCCATATCAAAATGACAAGACAAACAGACACAATGAACAATCTCAACACCCTTTTTATTTATCATTAGATAGCCTTTTATTGTAAGGTGTATCACAGAAGGTTCACCATAGCATGTAAGTAAATTTCCACCATGAATGATGCATGGCTTAGATTAGCGGCTCAGGCGTCTCTCTAACCATTTATACAAACTCATTTAAACTCACTTCATTTCCACATTTATTTCACCCATGGTAAGCATCCATAAACAAAAGTACATGATATCAACTAAATGATATGAGGTGCATGTTGAAAGCTTGCCATGTGACAGCACATATGAGCTAACTCTCAACCAAAGACATTTGTCAAGCCCACAACATCATAATTTTAATCACAATGGGTCATATGTTATTTATGCAATAAAAGTAAAGTGTGCATCAAGTTCAAGAGAGCTCTATAACCAACTTTTCCCATAACAATTAACAACATAAGCATTTTCATTCAGAGGTATAGATAACACAAATATCATGATAAACATACTAGGAATAGCATAAAGCTAATAGGTAGATATGGTGGACTCACTGGAAAAACTTTGGTTGAAGGTGTTGGAAACAAGTTTTTGCTTGTTGGAATTTTTGGGCTAGCAAGAGGGAGAAAGTTGACCATCTAAATGCATGCATGAGTGTCCATAAAACTAACTAATCCATGTTAAAACAAGGTAAAATAATATTTAGCATCAAAACATGAATAAAAGATAGCTCTTGATAAAATATTTGCCAATTATTACTCATTAACAAGTTCATGAATCATGCAACTATATGTGTCTTTTAAAATTAACTCCAACATCACTGCACTAGCCACCCCCCGTTACTACAACTAATGCACACGTTCCCCCTCACATGCTCTCATAAACATGCTTGATCATGACAAGTAAATAAGAACGGGGTACATAATATGCATCTACTTTCATAACTGAAACAAAACCATTGCAATCTCAAACATATATTAACTCATAAAAAGATCCACCACAAAGGTATTACATAGATGACCGTAATCATATTCAGCAGCTCATACGGTACTAATTAGTGAAGCTCAAGAGAGGAGAGATACATAAGTTACTTCCACAAACCCATAGTCCAGAGGTGGACTACTCCCTCTTCATCATGGAGACGGTGGAGAAGTCGTTGGAGAAGATGGAGACCACGCCGGCAGCGCCCCGCCGGAGTTTTCCCCCTCCAATCTGCAACTCCAGGTCTCTGTTTCGGTGTTTCTGTGTTTCTGCGGCGCTCCTTCCAGAGAACGTCGGGGGACTATTTTTATAGGCGGTTTTAGGTCAAAACGGAGTCAGTGGAGGAAAGATCGACGACAACGGAGCTCCAAGGGCCAAAAGGGGGGGTCCCATGCGGCCCATGTACCTGGCCGCGTGGGCCCACTCATCTGGGCCCTCGGGCCTCCGCTTGTTTACTTCCTTCGCTCCCACGCTTTGTTCCTTCCAAAAAATGATGCTCGTAAATTTCCAGGTCATTTGGACGTCGTTTGGGTCCCTGAAACATTAAAATATAGAAATAGGGTTTTCTGCCTTCGCAGGGTTAATTCCATAAAAAAATAGGAAACATGTCAAATATTCCCAAAATCATTATAAAACAGTGATTTAACCCTTAAATGATGCAAATATGACTGGAATATAAGTAAAATAATGCAAAGTTCATGTATGCATTTTACATGCATCATGTATCCACGGTCAACAAAGCACACTATGGCAGTCAGAGCTAATTGACACAAAATATACATCAGGTGGTCACATTTAACGAAATATAAAACTTAAACCCACGAGCGCCAAACATAACCAAACCCTGAAAAAAATTCGTCACCATCGAGTGGTGCCGCGAGCACCTTGTCTCAACGTTTGCGAGAAGTAGTAACAAAAAACGTGCGCGACAATCCCTAGTTTTGCCAACTCGCTGAGGCCGGAACGATCACAAAACAGCGCGAAGCAGCCCGTATCAAATCAAAAGAGTGCAAAATCACAGTACCGGGACAAACACTAGTCAGACGCATTCCGCGTGACGCCACATCCGGTCTGACCGGCTCCCTTGAGTCGTTTCCAACAACGTGCGGTTCCAGATCAAGTATTCAATCATTTCCTATCGGAGGGAGTACCTTTCGCCACAAAATGCATGGAGTCAGCGGAATAAATGACGGCCATGGAATGCGCCAAGTACCCAAGAGGACAAGAAAATCAAAGATCATTATTTTCATCGTTCTATCCTAAAAGGTTACACCAATTTGCATATTCGCCATTTAATGATGCCTCTGATTAGACATTCCAGCACACGACCAGCAAGATGAACAAAGAAAACGGGCAAAGAAAACGGTTGAGATAAAATGAAGGATTTATCAAAAGATTCGATGCCGACTTTAGGGAGCCGGCGGTATCAAAAATCGATAAAACTATTAACGTGACGTCATCCTCCAGGAACATTGCCGTACGCAGTCCCACAAATAAAACAACTTGTGCAGTCCACCATCGGCACTGACCTCGCACCACTCATTTTCTTCTCAGTTCCTGCTACCCTCAACACCTACACTACCTTGACCTCTAAGCCAAACACAGGACGAATCAAGAAAATCCGGGGAACAACGACAAAGACCACGAAGAAAAAGATGGTACCTCAACGGTTTTCAAACCGTAGCGTGGGCACCCAAAATCACCATCCCGCGACGAACGGCCTCATGAAGAAACATGTGACAAGATCTGTGAAAGCTGGACTGCAATTCCCTGTCGCCCGCATTAGCTGATACCTCAAGGAGGGTCGATATTCAAAACACGTCGGCAGAGGGGCTCTTGTGTACCTCGCCGCCGTCCTCGAGTACCTTTCCTTAGAAGTACTGGAGCTCGCCAGGAACACCGCCAAGGAAAACAAAAAGGTATACATAACTCCAAGAGACCTAATGATGGCCATTATGACCGACAAGGAGCTCACAAAGCTATTATCCAGATTCACCATCGCCCAAGGGGGAGTCGTACCATACATCCACTCGGCGCTCCTCCCGAAGAAGAAACCGAAGAAGACTGCCGACTCACCCAAGAAGATCGTTCCTCCTGAAGAAGACCGTGGAGAAGAGTGCCGAGTCGAGCCAAATTTACCCGTGCAATGTCACGTCTGTATCTTCGTTAATGATATCAATGTAATGGTTTGATCTTTAATGAAAACCAAGAAACCATGGTACTGTTTGTCGAATCATGTCAACTCAAGTTCCATTTCGAAGTGAACAATGGTAGCAACTCGCCTACACTTTCATCATTGTAATAGACTTTGAACATCTGGTAATATTAAGACCGTCGCCGCGCTACTCCAAGAACCAACATTCTTCCAGCCAGCTATACTCGTTGAGATAGAAAGTGTACTAAGCAAAAGTTCATAGGTAACTACTGACGTGTGTGACATGATGACGTGATCAACGTGGCCACATGGCGTGATTATCACCGTTTATATGGTCGTACCTGCAAAATATACTCCTTGGATCATGTCTTTTCGTTCGGCTTTCCTAGGTGACTAATTCTGTGTGGGTTAACTTACTATTGTATTTTTTTTTGTTACTGTATTTTTGTTCGCGTATTCTCTTTTTTTATTCGTACCTATTGTAACATGTCTGACGAGAGCAACCAGTAACTGACAGCTCGGCCATTCACTAAGATGGCATCGACTACGGTTAACGATCAAGCATGGTGTACCGTTCACGCCGACTCCATGGAGCCGGCGGTTCATATAGTGCATTAAGATGGAGAAACCAAGACCACGGAAAACGTCAGGGAGAGTGGGTGCACGAAGGTTGGTACGGGTAGCGCAGGACAAACCTTCTCCGTCTCACCGCTTGTCGATCCCTGAAAGTGCATGTGTTGTCCCATGTACGGTTTTGGTAATTAATGACAATCCTTATGGACTAATGTTTGCATTGAGATATTCTTGTATATCTTGTCCATAGGAAAAGATTGGAGTTCATGTGTTGGACTCTAGAAGATTACATGATGACCAAGGTTCTATCCAAGGGTTTATATGAAGAATGGTCATGTGAAGAGTTGAGCTTATTGCAAGCATGGCTTGGAAAAGAAGATTGAGTGAACTTTCATGTTATCTCCAAGCCATCATATATATCAAGAGAAGAAGATGAAGTGCAAGTTCAACATGATCCATCTCGGAAGATATCATTTGATTGAAGCTTGCAATCAAGACATGAAGACGGAGCTTAGCGAGGCTCTCCCATAATGGAGTATGGGGGAGCATTTGGAGATGTCTTCACCAAGCAAAGCGCAATCAAGAAAGGTGGTCCACTTGAAGAGATCAAGATCGTCATCATCTAGCTCAAGTGGAATGCGCAAGGCAAAGGTATGATCTTGATAGGGTTTCTATTTTACCGGTCTCATGGTTTTAGTAGGAGACCGGGTTATAGGATAGACGGCCTACTATCAAGAGGGGCTCTCAAGTGAGTAACTTGATCGCATCTTTGTCGAGAGCTCAAACCTTTGCATAATTGGCATCTTCATCTTTCTTAGTTCTTATTTGGTCTTTCTCCTAGTTGGTTCTTGCTGCTTGTCGTGATCTTCATGACAAGCCCAAGTTCTTCGAAAATGGATTTTGTTTGGAAAATTTGTTGCGTTCTCGGTGTTGGAAATATTACCGGTCCACCGTCGAGATAGGGTCCACACCTTCCCATGTGTGGTATCCCCTCTATATTTGTGACCCTTAATAGTTCCACACCTTTTTGTAGGAAAGCTCTTGTCGTTACATTTCCAACAAAATTGGTTTCACCTGTTTTGGAGTTCGAACGAGAAAGTCATTGCATTTCAGGCTTTGCTGTTTTGCTGCTGCTTTTCCAGTCCGGAGTCTCCGGTCTCAACGGATTCAGGGGCCGGAGTCTCCGGCCAGTCGAGTTTTGATGCGAAGAGCACCACAGGACGGCGCTTGCGGTATAGGGGTCCGGAGTTGGTCCGGAGTGACCCCGGAGTCTCCGCCTCGGCCGGAGTTTCCGTCCTTCGTGGTCCGAAGCCTCCGGTGCAAGTTTCCTGCATCGGCCTTTTTTCTGCCCTTCCAGGTCCGGAGTCTCCGCTCGGGCCAGAGTCTCCGGCCTTCGTGGTCCGGAGTCTCCGGTGTAAGTTGGCTGCAACGGCTCTTTTTCTGGGAGGGGTATAAATACACCTCCACCTACCTCCAGCCAGCCAGCTCTTCCAAGCACGTTTTCCCCCTCTCTCTCCTCCATTGTTGACCTTGGAAGCTTGCCCCTCTCCCAATTCCTCCCATGATTCTTGCATATCTTTGAGGGATTTGAGAGAGGAGATCTAGATCTACTTTTCACCAATCCATCTCTCCTCTAAGTGAGGGGAAGTCTCTTGATCTAGATCTTAGAGTTCCATTTGTTGTGTTCTTCGTTGTTCTTCCTCTCTTCTCCCCCCGTAAGCATTAGTTGCTTGTGGTGGGATTTGAGAGTGAAGGATTTAAGCACTTGTGCTCTTGCCATTGCTTCGTTGCATCGGTTTGTGCTCTCCACGAGGATTCGTGGAAGTTGAAAGCTTGTGAACTTGTTACTCTTGGGTCTTTGGACCCTAGACGCCCGTGTGGTGGTTGAGACCCTTGTGTGGTCACTTGTAGCTGTTCGGGAGCCCCCAATCCCGTTGTGGGTTGTGCCTCGGATCGTTGTTGTAAAGGCTCCGGATTTCCGCCTCGAAGGATTCCGATAGTGAAAGGTGAACCAAACCTTTGTGGTGCGGTTCATCGGAGAAGAAGGTGAAACCTTTGTGGTTGTTGAACCATTGTGTTGGTTCACACCTCTCCAACAAGACGTACTCCCCTAAAAAGGAGAAACTCGGGAATACATCCTCGTCTCCGCGTGCCTCGGTTATTTCTATACCCGAGCTCTTTACTTATGCACTTTACATTGTGATAGCCTTCGTGCTTGAAGTATTCTATTGCTATCACCTTGTTGCTTGTCTTGCTTAGCATAAGTTGTTGGTGCACATAGGTGAGCCTAGTTTATTTAGGTTGTTCGCTTGTTAATTTAAACACCTAGTTTTATTCTGCAATTATCAAGCCTAAACCGAAAAAGTTTTAATCGCCTATTCACCCCCCCCCCTCTAGGCGACATCATTGTCCTTTCAATCCCACCGAATCCAGGCCATCGAATACAGGGAGTCGGCAGAACTAACCTTCTCCGTTTCACAACTCGTCGATCCCGCCGACTCCCTGGAGTCGGCGTGACCTGCGTTCTTCCGGCAACTCAGTGGAAAAGACAACCGAGATGATAGTATGTGTCATTAAACATGAACAAATTAACAGAGAGAGGAGGCGGCGGATTCGAGACGACGGGGAGGGGAGAGAGGAGAAGGAACCGGTGAGCCTCCATTAGACAAAGGGGAGAAAGCACGAGGAGAATTTGTGGAAACACTTCTTTCTACAATCACCCGTGCTGGCTTCTTCGGTACCGACTTAATCAGCTTACATAGTCTTCTTCCGTAATACAGTTAGAAACAACCAGCTAAATGGAAAGATTGTAGCGTAACTACGCGGTGTCGTCGGATACCTAGAAACCATGTCATTTACTACATGCTATTACGTTGATGATGTGTTCGATTGATAGGGTAGCTGCCTGCTTTTTCTTAATGCACCGTGGGATCATACTAGTCCTTGGTTCAAAGACGCAACGCATATAACCCCTCCCCCAGCACAGTGTACACGGGAAGCAAATAATAAATGACACCCATGAATGAACAAAGTGGAACTAGTGGCGAGAAGGCAGCTAGAACACGACAAACGGGTCTAAAATCGTTCTACCTACCAGCACAGCGCAACGTACCTACCGAGTTTATTAAGTCGGCAACGATTAAGCCAACACGGTGGTTGTAAGGAAGAAGATAGAGTGATGGGATTGAGCTACTAACGCGGCAAACGTACAGACAAAACAGAGACACCTTCGTAAGGAATCCCTTTGGTTTAAAGGAATGACACGTCTAAAATTCCTATGGATTACGCTATTAACGTGGCCACTGTACCTACGTGATTTCTCTTTGGACCGCAACAAAATCTAATATCGTCACCGATTTGACATTTCCGATGTACCGTAGTATCAAAGTAGCGACGGATTCGAGTGGACGGGGAGGGGAGAGAGGAGAAGGAACCGGTGAGCCTCCATTAGAGAAATGTGAGAAGGCATGACAGTTGACTTGGTAGCGTGACAACTTATCTGTGTTTGCTTCCGTATACCATGCAAGCAGGAAGGAAAACCCCACAGGTCAAAAACATTACATACCGCGATGATGACTCCTACTGATCGAATTCACATCTTCCCACTGTCCCCATCGCGTGTCGGGACCCCTCGCTGCAAGCACCTTGGGAAGAAACAAAGATCATAAGAACACCAAAAGGCCTCTCCGTCCTTCCGTACCATCTAATCGTGTCGGCTCCCTGGAGTCGACCTACTCTAAGGAAACTCTGTAAAATTTTCATAACGGACCATGGATAACATATTCTATAGGAGGGAAAAAAGCAGAATATAAACAAAACATAAAACCTAGGACGCAAACAAAAACATCTCGTGATAACGCCCTGTACCCATCAAATGCATCGTTTAACTCCGTTTTTAATCTACCGTCCCAATAGTCGACCAGCAGTATCCACTCGTCGGACCATCCGGCTCCGGGAGCCGTCCAGGAGGACATCACTAAAATTGAGGAGTCACGAAACCGAGTACAGAGAGTTGACGTACAGTTTTGAGATTACTACGAATCAGGGAAACATTTAATTGCGTAGAAATAACTTCAACCTACCACCGTTTACTTCCTCCTTCAACCCCTGACTTTACCAGCCGACTCCAGGGAGCCGGCAGACAGCTAAGCATCACGTCACTCACACGGACTCAGGGAACGCATTCAATCGCATAGAAATAACTTCAACCTATGAACGGTATTAGCACGAACCATCGGTTGTCAGACACAACATTAACTCCTGACTTTAAATCACATCTATTCGTGTACCGTAGAGTACCATCGCCACACAATACTCGATAAGCAACCATTGAGAACATTGTGGTTTCACACATGTCACGTTAAGACGGTACACACATGATACGTCACACGCATCACCTACCCACGCCCGAGCTAATAAGAACGCCCCGGCCGCTCACACAGTGACACCCCCGTCCCAATGCACCATCCGATCATGCCGACTCCAGGGAGTCGGCGGGTCGGGTTGTGCATTAATTGAAACCTGGAGTCGGGGGGTCGGGTTGGGCATTAAGACGGAACCTGGAGTCGGCTGGGTCGGTTTGCGCATTAAGACAGAACCTGAGTCGGCGTTGTCGGGTTGTGCATTAAGACGGAGCCTGGAGTCAACGGGGTCGGGTTGTGCATTAAGATGAAGCCTGGAGTCGGCGGGGTCAGGTTGTGCATTAAGATGGGAACCTGGAGTCGGCGGGCGTACAGAAAAACGTGATGTAATAGTGTATATTTTGGGTGACGTAAGTAGTGTATTATAGGTTAGGTCGAGCACGTCAGTGAGAGATTATTTAAGTAGTGTATATTTTGGGGCCCATCGTGACTCCAGGTTCCCGCCTTAATGCCCAACCTGACCCCACCGACTCTAGGGTCCATCTTAATGCACAACCCGACCCCACCGACTCCAGGCTCCGTCTTAATGCATAACCTGACACAACGCCGACTCCAGGCTCCGTCTTAATGCACAACCCGACCCCACCTCGGAGGCAAGTTCCTTCGTTCGTAAGTCATGTCACCACAGTCTTTCACACGTCAAGTAATTTATTGATACATACACAAGCGTTCGTACACACGTTCTTCAGACGGCTGAACAACTTCAATCTCAACCTCGCCGACTCCAACCACGAGGCCATCTTGTTGGCCACACGCAATAATTAAAACCTCAATGGACAAGTTTTTATTGCACGTAGATAAAAAAAACAGATCCTATCACCAGACATGTATACATTTATTAGGATTCGTGGAGAAGAGAACATGATTGCCTTTTGTTACATCGTTGATCCGGTGATGAATTGAGAAGAAGAATGGTAACTTCCTCCTGCAATGGATTTTGATAAACACGGTGAGCACCGTGGAAACTTCTGCGTCAACTCTTTCGGCCACCGTTGCAATATCTTGGTGGCGCTGCACAAGTTACTATTAACTAAGAAATAGAGTGTCCGGCTTAGGATTAGCCTTGGGTTTCACAGGTGCGGCAACAGACCTGCCGGCTTGAGAAGAAACATTCTTTTTCCTTTCTGGATTTGGAAGGACGGGAAATCATTTCTTTGGAACAGTATTGTTGCTTTTGTGAGAGGAGAACGGAGAATTATTCGCCTCTCATCTCGTCCCCGGACGACACGACTGCACACTCCGGATTTAAGACGGGGGGAATTTCGTTCAAATCACTCCGCATCAACTGTTTAAATGCAAACAAGGTAATCAATCAAAACGTTATTACAGCAACATCGTCTATTCCAAACAACGTAAATCACACCTACTTACAATAGCGAATATAGTGAATGGACTTACTTGTGCAGTGTCACCAAAATAACATCCTTCTCGTAGATCTTAGTCTAGAGTCACATGCAAAACAACTGTTAGATACATCACATAAGAAAAAGATTTGAGATACCAACGCTTCTCCAGACGAGCGAACCGGGAATGTCGGATCAACAACAACAACAACAACAAAGCCTTTTTTCCCAAACAAGTTGGGGTAGGCTAGAGTTGAAACCCATAAGATCTCGAAACTAGGTCATGGTTCTGGCACATGGATAGCTAACTTCCACGCAGCCCTATCCATGGCTAGTTCTTTGGTGATATTCCAATCCTTCAGATCTCTCTTAACAGACTCCTCCCATGTCAAGTTTGGCCTACCACGACCCCTCTTAACATTCTCATCCCGCTTTATCCGTCCGGTATGCAATGGCGCTTCCGGAGGCCTACGTTCTATATGACCAAACCATCTTAGACGGTGTTGGACAACCTTCTCTTCAATTGGTGCTACCCCAACTCTCTCACGTATATCATCATTCCTAACCCGGTCCTTTCTTGTGTGGCCACATATCCATCTCAACATGCGCATCTCCGCTACACCTAACTGTTGGATATGTCGTCTCTTGGTCGGCCAACATTCTGCGCCATACAACATCGCAGGTCGAATCGCCGTCCTATAGAACTTGCCTTTTAGCTTTTGTGGCACTTTCCTATCACAGAGGACGCCAGAAGCTTGGCGCCACTTCATCCAACCAGCTTTGATTCGATGACTCACATCTTCATCGATATCACCATCCTTCTGGAGCATAGACCCCAAATATCGGAAGGTGTCTTTCTCAGGTACCACCTGTCCATCAAGCCTAACCTCTTCCTCCTCGTGCCTAGTAGTACTGAAACTGCACCTCATGTACTCAGTTTTGGTTCTACTAAGCCTAAAACCTTTCGATTCTAGAGTCCGCCTCCACAGCTCTAACTTTCTATTAACCCCCGCCCGACTATCGTCAATTAGCACCACATCATCCGCAAAGAGCATACACCATGGGATATCTCCTTGTATATCCCCTGTGACCTCATCCATCACCAAAGTAAAGAGATAAGGGCTCAAAGCTGACCCCTGGTGCAGTCCTATTTTAATTGGAAAGTCATCGGTGTCGCCATCACTTGTTCGAACACTTGTCACAACATTATCATACATATCCTTAATGAGGGTAATGTACTTTGTTGGGACTTTGTGTTTCTCCAAGGCCCACCACATGACATTCGTGGTATCTTATCATACGCCTTCTCCAAGTCAATGAACACCATATGAAGATCCTTCTTCTTCTCCCTGTATCTCTCCATAAGTTGTCGTACCAAGAAGATGGCTTCCATGGTAGACCTCCCAGGCATGAAACCAAATTGATTTTTGGTCACGCTTGTCAATCTTCTTAAACGGTGCTCAATGACTCTCTCCCATAGCTTCATTGTATGGCTCATCAACTTGATTCCACGGTAATTAGTGCAACTTTGAACATCCCCCTTGTTCTTGAAGATTGGCACTAATGTACTCCGCCTCCATTCTTCGGGCATCTTGTTTGACCGAAAAATGAGGTTGAAAAGTTTAGTTAGCCATACTATCGCTATGTCTCCAAGGCCTCTCCACACCTCGATGGGGATACCATCAGGGCCCATTGCCTTGCCTCCTTTCATCCTCTTCAAAGTCTCCCTAACCTCAGCCTCCTGGATACGCCGCACAAAGCGTCGGCTGGTATCATCGGAGGAATCGTCTAGCTCAATGGTAGAGCTCTCATTCTCTCCATTGAACAGGTCGTCGAAGTACTCTCGCCATCTACGCTTGATATCTTCGTCCTTCACGAGGAGTTGATCCGCTCCGTCCTTTATGCATTTGACTTGGTTGACATCCCTCGTCTTCCTTTCTCTCGTCTTCGCCATCTTATAGATGTCTCTTTCGCCTTCCTTCGTGTTTAGACGCTGGTAGAGGTCCTCATACGCCCGACCCCTTGCCTCGCTCACCGCTCGCTTTGCGGCCTTCTTTGCCCCCTTGTATATCTCCATGTTGGTTGCGCTCCTGTCCAGGTGTAGGCGTCTGAAACAGTCCTTCTTCTCCTTAATAGCCTTCTGGACCTCAACGTTCCACCACCAGGTATCCTTAGCATCCCTTCTACTTCCCCTGGTCACCCCAAACTCCTCTGATGCAATCTTCCGAATGCAAGTCGCCATCCTCATCCACATACTGTTTGCATCGCCTCCTTCCTCCCAAGGGCCCTCCTTAAAAACCCTCTCCTTAAAAGCTTGAGCTGCCTCTCCCTTTAACTTCCACCACTTTGTTCTAGCAACTTTTGGGCGCTTATCCCGCTGGACACGAATCCAAAAACGGAAGTCAGCCACCACCAGCTTATGTTGATGGACAACACTCTCTCCAGGTATCGCCTTACAATCAAGGCAAGCGCGTCTATCTTCTCTTCGAGAGAGGACAAAATCATCTGGCTAGAGTGTTGGCCACTACTGAAAGTCACTAGGTGGGATTCTCTCTTTCTAAAGAGGGTGTTAGCTACGACCATGTCGTAGGCTAGGGCGAAGCTTAAGACATCCTCCCCTTCTTGGTTCCTGATGCCATAGCCAAAGCCCCCATGCACCCCTTCAAAACCTGTGTTAGATGTACCCACATGGCCATTGAGGTCTCCTCCTATGAAGAGCTTCTCACCAGTAGGTACTCTCCTAACCAAGTCCTCGAGACCTTCCCAGAACTCTCTCTTGGTGCTCTCGTTGTGGCCTACTTGCGGGGCATACGCGCTGATAACATTGAGAACTAAGTCCCCAACAACCAGCTTGACTAGGATAATCCGGTCTCCTTGCCTCTTGACGTCCACTACTCCATCCTTGAGGCTCTTGTTGATCAAGATGCCTACCCCATTTTTGTTTGAGGTTGTCCCCGTGTACCACAGCTTAAAGCCGGTATCCTCCACCTCCTTCGCCTTCTGTCCCTTCCATTTGGTCTCTTGGACACATAGGACATCAACACGCCTCCTTATCGCCGTATCAACTAACTCCCGTAACTTGCCCGTCAGGGACCCTACGTTCCAGCTACCTAAGCGGATCCTCCTAGGCTCGGCTAACTTCCTTACCCTCCGCACTCGTCGAGTCAAATGCGAAGACCCTTGCTCATTTTTCACTACACCCGGGCGTCGATGCAGCGCGCCACTAAGGATGCGACGACCCGATCCTTGCTCACTTATCACCGTATCCAGATCAAGATACGGCGCGCCACCAAGGGGGGGCGGCCCGGCCCTTGCCCATTTGACACCACACCCGGGTTCCGATATGGCGCGTCGCTAAGAGGGTTACGCCCCAACGAAGTTCTTTTGGGTTTCATCTCCATAAGAGTGGCTGGGTTTTTTCCGTTGGCTTGCCAAGCCTATCACAACCCTCCTCCTTTATCCGGGCTTGGGACCGGCTATGTTGAGACAACATACTTTTAGTCTCGTAAGACAATTTATCATCCATCTTAGGAGCATCCAACGGTATATCACATGAGCAACATGCCCCACATGTCTTCACGAACAACATATTTTATCACCAACCACAAACACCGAGCATGCAAAACTGCAGAGCAAAGCAATATGTATCAGAGCCACCGAGCCGGCGAGGCAAAACAAATTCTTTCAGAGACACCGAGGCATCGAGACTGCAAAATAAAACAATACACTATCACAAACACGAAACCCGTGGAAAAAATCCTATCGAAGACACGGTGGCCTATCAAACAAAACAACTATCTATTACAGACACTGAGCCGACGAAACTATGAGCACAAGAGACACCGAGTCGGCAAGACATCCTGTGAGAAGCCAGCAGTAGCAATGACTTCTACCAGGACACGACCTGGAAAAAAAATCTTACAAAAACACAAACCGAGCCAGTAAAAGCACCAAACAAAACGATTGTCCATTAGACACACCAACCCGAATTTTATTTCCAACTACAAACAAAGAGCATGTGAGACTGCAAAACAAACAATTTGTATCACACTCACCGAGCCGGCGATACAAAACAAATTCTATCGGAGACACCAAGCCGGCGAGACTGCAAAACAGAAGTACTCTATCGCAAACACCAATCCGGGAAGAAAAAATCCTATCAAAGACACGAAGGGGTGAAGAAACGAAAAAACACTATTAAGTACGAGGGAAAAATACAAAAACAAACGAAAAAATGCAAAATAAACACAAAATAATAAATACCAATTAGGTAGAACAAACAAAGATAACAGAACGACCTCTAAAAATAAATTAAATAACAAAAAAGAATATGACAACACCAATAAACAAAGTATGTCGCATCGACGGATATAAGAGACGAAAATCAAACAGGAGACAACGGCGACCAACGAACAGGAAAACTCACCACACATAACTGAACAGCACCCAAGAACAACCACGGGCGAGACGCTCCCAAGTAAGACGGCGACCTGCAACAAATCAACAAAAAAGAGAACACATGCAAATAAGAAAATCCGAAAAGAAAAAAGAACGAACAAATATACACACCAAAAAAGCACAACCTAATCTCAGCAGAACTAACCTTAACCGGAAGAACAACAAACCAATAAGCCGACGAACTGAAAAAATATATAGAAACCAACAAAGAGAATATATAAGAATAACCATTAGAATAAATACAAGAAGGAAAAAAGATACCTCCCCCAAACAAAAGGAAACCCATAAATAATAAAACCAAAAAACACCTCCCCAAATGAAGGAAAACCTGGAAAATACACAAATAAATAAGAAAACAAACCGTGCAAACCGAACAAAATAAGTAAACAGAAGCATCTCAACAAAACTGACCTTAAACAGAAGAACGGGAAACCAGTTAACCGGCGACCTGCGAAAAAACAGAGGAACAAACAAAAAACAGATGTTAGAAACCAATAGAATAGAGAAGAACAAACCACAAACAAAAAGCAAGAAACAACAAACGAACACGGATCTAGCACACGGTGAACAACATGGAGAAAGAACGACCAAAAACAGAGAGTAAACGATGGTATGAAAACCCAAACTGACCTCAACGGGAACAAACGCGACCGAAAGAACAACAAACGGATTCCATGGAAACACGGCAGAGATCGAGAAAAGCACGTCGGAGCAAGAACAGCGAGGATGAAGAAAAGGGGGGAAATGAGAGTTGCAGTAACCATCCGATCCAGAACGGAACCTATATACCCCGTCCCCCCAGCACAGTGTCCACGACAACCCTATTAGGTCAGTTCCATCTTAATGAACCAATGGCGAGACGCCAACGACACGCGAAATCGGGCCCGAATTCATTCTGACCACTAGCACAGTGCAACGTACCCACCGACGAATGGAGAGAGGCCACCTCGGACGGAGAAATCGGGCCCAAATTCTCCCTGACATCACGAACAGTGCAATGTACCCGACGATCGTGCAAAATACCCAGTGTGCCCCAACATACTATAGAAAATACGCAGCAGCGACGCATGGAAGGGAAACATCGGCGACGCAACAACCTGAGCAACCGACCTGTGGGCCTAGGAAAGGAAGGGGCCCATCATCAGCGAGAGAGAAATGAAGGAACCACGTACGAAGAAAGCTATCCCAGAGGGTCACGCAATGCATTGGCTAAAACCTAGTACGGTAAATGAACAAAATCGACCAATGGGAGGAACGCGGTGCGAATATGCGCCCCTCTGGCACGTCTGCCACACCGATTAAACGTGCAGCGTGAGGCTGACGGGCCGGCCCTCGGGCTAAAGCAGTGATCCACGTAGGATGTCAGCGAGAGTGGGTGCAATAAGGTTGGTACGGTTAGCGATTTTGCGAATCCCTGTTCATTCCGACTCCAGGAGCCGGCGGTGATCGGACGGTGCGGAGGCACGGAGCGGCGAGGATCGGACGGCCAGAAAGCCCAAATCGCTGGAGAGCCTCCAATGGGTCTTATCGTTTATATCTTTAGACTAGGTCACAGCAAACTTGTAGTTCAAGACATAGTCCACTAGCCAAGTTGTGATCTAGTGTAGCATAACTTTCTAAGTGGAAGTTCAACTTAACAGTCTCCACTAAGCACCGGTATATAAAACAATGTTTTGGAACAAATTGGTGAGATGTGCCAATGAGACTTCGTGGGGGATTGTTGAAATTTTGTGGGCTTTTACCCATGGCCCAATTAAATTCCGAAAATATCATGACCCATTTACCTGGCTGGTTTGGGGACTAAAGTTTAGTCTCACATTGCTAGTTGGGAGAGAGTTGCACCACCTTATAAGGTGGAGTGTTGTGCTACTTGGTAAGCATGTAACCCCCTCTTTTCCGATAATGATTTTCTAGTAAAACATGCTTCCGGACTCCATATATCCATATTTTAATTGGTCCATCGAATCATAAATCCGACTCCGTAGTTGTGTCGGGTTCGTCGAGACAATCGAAATGGACTACTCATTTGCAGAAATCGGACTCTGGATGCCTTTTCCATGGATTCCTCAATTCAAGGGCTATGATTAAGTGGACATTTCAAAAAATATGTTCAAATGAAATGAAAGAAAAAAAAAGGCTAGACTTATCCCCTTCTCACTACACGTGAGGCTCCTCATCCTCATCACCAAGGCAGCCCCTTTCTCTTTTCTTGGATAATCCATGATACCCCCCCCCCCCCCGGGTACCATTTTGTTTGCTCACAGACCCCTTTTATGTGTCACTGACATGTGGGTTTAAGTGGCCTGGGAGTTATCATCAAATCCCCCGAAGAGCAAGAGGAGGAGAAGGAAGAAAAGAGAAGATCCCCATCACTCTCAGCCCGATTTCTCTTGCCCAAGCCTCAAGGGTGAGTTTCTTCATCCCCTCTGAGCTTCTCATCATGTTGATTCCATGGTTCCTAGGGCAGGGATTAGCAGATTCTATTAGAGATTAGGTGAAAAGAGTTCAATATTTCCGTTTCTGGACCTACAAGTTCAGAAATCACTATTTTCGAGTACCAAGATGGTGAAATTAGAGGTTGGGTCTGTGGAATGTTTTGTAACCCTTGTTCCCACGATCGTTTTGAGTGGTTAAACATTCCAATCGGAGTTGTAGAGCTCCTGTTATGCCTATTTCATTGTAGCTGTCTAAAGTTCACAGACAGCAAAGAATAGAGTTTTACCGTGTGCTTTAGGAGCTTTTAGCACTCAAGTAAATTCATGTTTTGTTCCTTCCCAACTTATATGTGATGCCTAGTTTCTAATACAGAAGGATTCACTTAATTTCCATGCATATTCTTCTTGCTATGGTTTTCCAAAGGGAGCTACTCGTTATTCTGAAACTGGAAAACATCAGAGAAGTATTCGTTGGTTTTGACATTCATAACTCCATATTCTGAGTTCAAATAGTGGGAGTTATTTGTAGCTAAGTTCCATATGAATCCTTAGCCATGTTATTTTCTTGTTTTGGAGCTGTCTAGCTCGAGATATGAATTCTTTCGTGAAGGGACAACAAAGGGTTGCTCTCCTGGGATGTGATTAGGACCGTTGCATGTGCTTGCCTTACATGTCATGTTTTGGTGTAATGTTTGAGACCTGTATATGTGTTTCTACAGCAGGTTGCAGCACCAATCCACCGGAGGTAGCCTCGCACCACCTCCCTCGCAACGGTTGAGGCGAGTACACCGAGCAACAACGGCTAGATTGCTCCCTTCGAATTATGTTTATGTTCACATTACTTTACATCCATGAAATGATGAACATGTCATTCCCTTGTGTACATTTCAATACACCATACTACTAGTATGCCATAGGGAATCATTCTGGTTTTCTGATAGAATTCCATCATGAGTGAATCTCCCTGTTTCTAAGGAATGTTCCTCACTTTGTGAGTGTATGGACCTTCGGGTCTGTCCTCATATGGTCCTCTCACGGAGTGAGGGATGGAATGGAGTTGAGGTGAGACGTCACCCCTCCTCAGCTTGCCGGCAAAAGCTCAGAGCCTAGTCCTCGGTCTTATTCGATTGCATTACTTCATGCATCCTCATGCCATTTCAAGCAAGGTTATGTTCATGATATTAATTTCCAATGCTTATGTTGTGTACTTGCTGAGTCTTTGGACTCACCCCTCGTGGGCTTTGTTTCAGGTACTTCACCGTGAAGCTTTGCAAGTAGATGGAAAGGCGTAGCTCCTGTGGGTGTTCACTCACAAATTTCACATCCCTTTCATACATCTAGCTGGATCATGATAGTTCACCCTTCAGTTCATGATTCTTGGTAGCTAGAGTCTGCTTGATCTATACTACTATTAAAAGAGAAAACTTGTTGGGATACTTTAAATCTAGACCGTTCAATATCCGATCAAACAGCCCAGATCGTCCCAATGTTTGACAACTCAACAATGTCCGATTTTTCCCGTTTTACCCTCCCACCAAATCACATAATACTACTAAATTGCCACTCATCTCTGAATCGTTATTTTTGTCTTTCCCAGCTCCTCCGTCCCCTCTGGCCCTCTTCGGCGTCCAACACGGCTAGCTGCAAGTCCGTTGTGGGCAGCTCACCGGGAAGTCCTCTTGATGTCCGCCCCCTCCCGATCTCCAGCCGTAGTCTGGCTTGTTCGATCCTCCATCTTTAGCAGCTGCATCTTCCCCAGCGCTGCCCTTGGTATACAGGCCTCGCCCGAGGCCGTGTAGCATATCTGGCGAACAAGCGATTTGCTCGCCCCCTCCCGATCTCTAGCCATAGTCTGGCTTGTTTGATCCTCCATCTTTAGCAGCTGCATCTTGCCCCCGAGCCGTCTCTCGCAAGCATACGCGCTGCTGCAGTCGCAGATGGAGCCAGTGACGATGCCGATGGCAATTATCTATGAAGAGGTCCTGGAAGACCTGCGTTGCCACCACGAGGAAGGGTCGTTCTGGCAGGGTCGCGGAGTCCCGACGTCGCACAAGGCCATCGAGGAGTTGACGGAGACAACCTGGGCGGCGGCAGGCTCAAGGCTGCAGACTGAGTGTGCCGTGTGCCTCAAGGACTTCGAGGCGGAGGACAAGGTCAGGACGATGCCGTGCAACCACTGCTTCCATCAGGGTTGCATCTCCGAGTGGCTCAGGGTCAGCTGCGTCTGCCCTCGCTGTCGCGGCGCTCTACACACAGAATGACGTCCACCGTCCACGGAGGTGAAGATGGAGGCGACCAACTCACGATGAATCATCTCTCGGTTCACCACGAACACCTTTTCTTTTTCTTTGGCGGAGCATAGCACCATAATTTAATCTGCTTCTAGAGCAACGATGTGTTCTTTCTGTCTCTCTATCTCTCATGCAAAAATAACTCATGTTTGCCGACAGAGTGATGTTCTCCTCAATGTAAAACATGTACCAGTGACATGTTATTTTTGCATGAGAGATAGATCAGTAGAGCGCTGATGCTTTTATTCACAGTACTCATTGAGAAATTACTTTATTTGCTTTTAGTACACGAATAAATTGACTGAGTCACACTAGGGAAATTCATTCCCAATGACTTCTGTTGTAACTAACAAGAAACTATTCGACAGCAATTCTACTCTTGCCTTTCAGAGTTCAGACTTAAAAAAGAACACTGGAAACTGAAACAATGAAGAATTAGAAAAGGTCAAAATATGGCCTCATAATTCTGTAAAAGAAACTATGGCATTGCAAAAGTATACCAGGACAACCACCCCCCAAAAAATGTGGGATTATGCAAGAAAATAGATGAAGCTTAAATTAATGTCGTTATCTTTGCAATATAAAATATAGGACCGATGCAAAAAAATTAAAAAGTAATCCATGTAGACCCTTGGACGTCTTTCCTAATTTTAAATTGTCTCCTTAATTGTGAAGACGTGTGTTGCACGTACATTCCAACTAGTATGTATAAACATGCTATGGTTTGTTTCTGTGACCACCAAGTTTGCTTCCCAAGGTGGTTGGAGTTTGTTAGTTCCCAACTTATGGGTGTGTGCTTGGAACTTGTGGTTTTTCATGTGCCTGTGTAGCGTTTTGGTACTGTGGCTCCACCGTATAGCTCTATATGTTAAGTATGAGCTGTGGTTTATGTTTCCGCAGATATTTCCTTCATTATATACTCTGTTATATCAATTGCCTGTCGTGGATGTCCGTCGGTTCAAACGAGGTGCTGTCGGATTTTCCCCACTAGCATGTTAAGTGTGGGCTGTTTTGTGGTAACATTCCTTCTTACAAGGAGGGGTGTTATAAAGCATGTGAGAACACAAGGCTCTCTCCCGCGCACTCCTCCTCCACCGCCGCTCGCTCGTCTCGTCACGACGCGCCGCGGGTTGCGGGAATGAGCCGAGCCGATGCCTATATTTTTGTAGTCCGGGAAAATTTATTGAGTCATTGATTAATAATTAACGGATGCGTTAATTGTTTTGCCGTTTCCGATTCTTTTGGATTGTGGAGACGTTACCGACTCGATCGTGGGCTGCACCCACGTCCTACCCCGTCCCGCGCTATTTATGCTGAGGAAAACCCTAGCCGCCACACACGCAACACATGGTAGCTCGCCGCCCTAGTTCTGGAACCTTGCGCCGCCGTATTCCAAGTCTTCTTCATCCCATCTTCCGGCATGCACCAGTTGAAGTGACAGTAGGCCCCAGAACCCCGCCTCTTGTGATCCTGTACGGGAGAGGGGCGATCAGATTTTTGGGGAGCGCACTCGCACGACTACTGGCTTCGAGTTCTTCCGCAACGAAGACTTCTTCCCCGACATCACCAATCTCTTCATCGACGACATGGGCGACGTCAACGGTCCTGCTGCTGCTGCTGATCCGTACATGTTCTTGATCTTCCTGCTAAACATACTGCTAGAGTTTCTGCTTGTAGTAGTTGCTCTAGACTCCATCTATTTATCTCTTGTTCTAGTAGATCGCATGATTAGTTTAATCCTGGTAATTTTAGTCATGATATGTTTACTATTTTTGTGGATTAAATCATATGCTAAATTGCTTATATATTCAGCAAGGCCTTCCTGGAACTCTTGGCGAAGGAGGTGGACAGCGGCCATGCCCCCAAGAACGACGCGGCGAGGGCCGATGCAATAGACGCCGCGGCCAGGGCTGGCCAGGGCGTTGGTGCACGGTTCGCGGGGACGTTCGTGGGGCTGGCGGAGAGGCTCAGGGGACACGTTGAGGCATACAGGGGCGAGGAGGCGATGGTCGCGGAGGGGCTACGGCAGCGCGCGGCGGAGGTGGAGACGCTGTGCGCGGACCCGGAGGCACTCGTGCAGCGGATGCTGGCGACGGAGTCGTGGAGGTTCTGGAGGCATCTGATCCGGCACGCCGGCGGAATAACACCAACTCAGTCTTCTATGCCCACGACGCCAATGCCGACGCCTCAGCCTCCTCTGTTCAAGTGATCAGTGTCATGCTCTACCGGATTCAAAGTTGGTGTTAGATTTTTTTTTGGAAAAGGGGTGAAGCCCCAGCCTCTACATTGATTGATGCACACAACTTTTTATTGCAAAGTTTCAGGTATCTCAGTGTTTACAAATCATGGGTCACATAACGTTGAAACATGAATTTAACCAACGAAAAAAGGACAACATAAGACCACTACACATCTTGAAATCGTCTAGTATGCTGCCAAGTAGCCCGGGAGAAGATATCATGTGCGACCGTCAGGAGCCGGGCAGCACCAGTAGCCATAAGCTCTAGCTAATCCGTGGGCAGCAGAAATGCCCAAAGATGAATCCAGTGAACTGTCATATGGATAACCTGCATAATGTGAAAGTTTTAAGTTCTATTAAAAACAAGATTATTTCTGCAATTCCAAATAGACCAACAAATAGATGAAACGCCAATACGAATTCGAGCCTTGGTCTGTTTGTCTACACCATTCAACCAATTACAAAACATATTATTGATATTAGTTGGAGGTGGTATATTGAAAGAGCTAAACACAACACGCCAAACTAGTTATGCAAAAGGGCATGATAAGAAAATATGTTCTATCGTCTCCTCAGAGCCACAAAAAGAACATTTCGTACACCCTTTCCATTTTCTTTTAGTAAGGTTATCCTTCGTAAGCAAGACTTTTTTGTTAAGGAACCACATGAATATTTTTATCTTTAGTGGTATTTTAAGTTTCCACAAGTATTTGTGCAGATAAATGGTATGTCCATTCATTAGGTCTTCATACATAGACTTAACCGCGAACACCCCATTATTGGTAAGTTTCCAAACAAACATATCCTCTTGATCCGACAAGTTTATATCCATTAGTCTTAGACATAAATGAGACCATGCCTCCCATTTATCTCCAATTAGTGCCCTTCTAAAACTCATGTTTAGAGGTGGAGCCGAACCCAACACATTGAAAACAGAAACATTTTTCGTTGAGTTATGTTGTATAGCGATGGATATTGTTGCATCAATGGAGTGTTGCCCAACCATGTATCTTCCCAAAACCTGGTTGTCATCCCATTGCCAATCTTAAAAAGACCTCTATTAAGGAACTCACTTTTAACCTTCATGAGACCTTTCCAAAATGGAGAGTCTGTCGGACTAATTTCCACTTGAGCTAAAGACTTGCTATGAAGGTATTTATTATGTAACAACTCCTGCCACATCCCTTCTTCCTTCATTAACTTGAATAGCCATTTACTAACCAAGCATTTGTTTTTCAATTCTAGAACTTCAATTCCTAGACCTCCATGATCCTTAGGTCTACAAATTATATTCCATTTAGTTAATCTATATTTACACTTATTCTCGTAGCTTTGCCAAAAAAAAAAGCGTGACCTATAGAAGTCAAGTCTTTTTCTCACCCCTTTGGGTATTTCCAAGAACGAGAGCATAAACATAGGTAAATTTGTTAATACCGAATTAATCAAGACAAGGCGATCACCATAAGATAGCATCTTGCCTTTCCAACACCCAAGTTTGCCGCCAAAACGACATTCTACTCGATACCATTTGGCATTTCGTAATTTTCTGTAATGAATCGGCACACCTAGATATTTAAAAGGTAGGACACCAGACTCGCATCCAAAAATCTGTCGATACTAATCCTCTACCTCTTTGGCCTTTCCAAAACAGAAAATTTCACTCTTGTGGAAATTAATTTTTAGGCCGGATAGTTTTTCGAAAATACAAAGTATGAGCTTCATATTAACCGCTTTTTGCAAATCATGCTCCATAAAAAGAATAGTATCATCCGCATATTGCAGAATGGAGACCCCTCCTTCAACTAAATGAGGAATTAGCCCCCCACCTGTCCATCCTCCTTCGCCCGTGCGATTAGAATGGCCAGCATATCAGCAACTATGTTAAAGAGGATCAGAGATAGTGGATCCCCTTGTCTCAGACCTTTTTTGGTTTGGAAATAATGGCCTATGTCATCATTTACCCTGATCCCAACACTCCCTCCCTGGATAAGTTGGTGTTAGATATGTAAGTACTACACAAGATAACTCTCTACACTGAGATAACCACCAAGCATAAAACTAAATAAATGACAGAAACTATTGTGTTGCCGTTTGCATGAGACTATATCGACCAGATTCTCTTGAGACTTCAAATTTTAAAAAATGTACCGTTGGTACCTTTGGCTTAATCGGGAAAAATCTTCGAAACGAGATTCCATATTGACATGTTTGAACAAAAAAGTTAGTAATTGTTAAGTTGTTATCACTTACTTGGTAGGTTACACACTACTTAGTTGCCTATGGATTAAAGGTTGCATAATACTATTTTGTGTAATGATATCGTCTCTTAGTTCTTATAAACACTACAGTACACACTCCCTAACTGTGCAAAACATTACAGCATCGAAAACATGTATAAACTAGAAAATTATCACGCGCGTTGCTACAGAAATTTTTGTACATAGACATGGACGGTGCTGATTTTGCACTAATTGTTGTACATAGAGCATGAGATTGAGTTTCATGAATCGATCATGTCATGTGAATCATAACTGTAATTTAAAGCAACAAACTTTCATCTACAAAAATAAAGCAATAACCATAGACCACGACACAATGCATCCACATGTGTGTATCATTTTTAACAAAACATATATTACAAATATAAAAAATAGTGAATTGCATATTTCACCATGTCATGCTTGAATACTTTTAAACATATTATTTTACTTTTTACCAACCAAATTTAAATATCAATTTTAGGATTGACTATGTGTGAAAATAGGGCTCGTAAGAGCATCACGAGCATCCACAATGCAGCAGCGCTTAAATAGATGCTTAAGTAATAAAAATAAATCTAACATAATAAAATAGGTAACCAAGCGTTCAGGCTAGCCGCTTATCTTGGATGCTAATTACCGATCTTTATACGCTTTCAATTTTCTCGCGTCGGGCAACATGTATTGTGGCGGACACTGGGATAGAAGGACCTAACTAGGAATTGACGAGGATTAGAATTCTTGCGCCGACGTTTTAGCGCCGCGTTGTGGATGCTCTAAGAGAACCACCGGAAGTAATGTGGTAATTAAAATGTAATATATTACTTAAATCACTTAAGAATATCCTACGGATGCTTGTCATTTAGAAAAGAAATGGGTGGCTTAGAGTTATATGATAATGTTTAAGCACACATGCACACCAAAATTTAGCTATTTATTGATAGGATTTCTAATTAGTTAAACTTCAATCAGCGTTATAACTGTTGGATTGGGGTGCCAAGATTCGTGCTGATTTTTGTTGTTTGTTCCTATTTGTTATTGTTTGTCCATGAAACGCACCGGCAGCCCAGGCGTACACGGAGTTTTGTGTTTTTTTTTTTTTTTGAAAGGAGCTACATCTGCGAGTTCAACACCAAATACAACACTGAAAACAACTGAAGCACAGGAACACGCAGACATACAGGCCACAGAAGCTCAGCACAACAGCGAAGAACGCTGAACCACCGTCAAGCTTGGAGAAGAACCTCATCGCCAGAGAACACCGGAGAAGAAGACCCCGAGCTGCCACCACCCCCGGGAAGAAGGCACCCCACTCATGTAGAAGCCGCATGAGCCGCCCGCCGCAAGCAACGGGACCGAAGAACTCTGAACGAACACGGCCATGGCGCCATCTCCACGCAACCACCTTTCCTCCATCTTCCCCTGCACAGAGCTTGAAACATGACCTGCCGGAGCCGCCGCCGAAAGCCCGCCTAGACCACACCATCTCCCCTCGCCACCACGGCCGGCCGGAGATGGAAAGAGCAAGGCGAAGAAGAAACCGAGCGCGCTGACGGAGCCACTCCAACCGAAGCCACCATGGCAGGTCGGAGCAACGGAGTTTTGTGCTTCATTCTTATAATGTGCCGATCTAGGCTCTTTAGGCACATGTGTGGGCCTTTTCTTTATTTGTAGTGTGCCAGCGAGCTGATCACTTTTGCTCCTGTATAGACCTTGTATTTTGCAAATGTTTATTTTTTGTGCCTGTCATTTTTAATTCCATTTTTTTCGGTTGCACATGCATCGATTTTTCAAGTGCCGGTTGGGTTGCAACTTAGTTTTTTAGTTGCGGATGGGGCATGTTATCTTCCTACTTACGTACAACATTGGAAATATTAATATGGAAAGTGTACTCACGGAACAGAAAAATCATACTCCAGGACAAAGAACATCACAAGGGACAATATTAGTTTTTTTTAAAGCAATGACAACATTAGTAATATACAAATATTGGAGAAATATTGAGTCATCATTCAGCTTGTCATCCATGCATTGTGGCGACTGAAGAAGCAGAAGAGAAGCATTTTGGGAAGATAAGTAAACTACTAAGTTAAGAATATTATGTAAGTTATTTACAGATGACATGATCTCAAAAAAATGCAGATAATACATGACGGTCTCACCGCATCCCTTCAACAAGCTCATCCCCGATTTTTCCTCATCCTTTTGTTTTCGAAGGAAAGAGCCGAGGCTCTCAATTTTCATTGCTAAAAACTAATAATACAAGGTTTCAAATAAACAACACAGCACCCACCAAACCGACAACAACCAAACATGAAAGCATCTAACAAACTACAGTACTAAAGCCAACCGGCAGACTAAAAGAACCTGCTACCACCACAACTAAGCATTACGGGTTTCACTGCCATCATCAACTTCGTTACACGTCCAGTGAGCATTACAACTCTTAGCAAAGATGTGTTCCATGCTCATGTAGAAGTGATCGGCAGCCTCATCCATTCCGAAGGCAGCAATCATGGATTCATATGATATTGCTTCAGGATTCGATCCTCGTCCCCACAGGACCCCACCCCTGCATCCTGTGGAAAACTTCAGCAACCACCAGCGTCAACAAAGATTTACTCTCTGCAAATCAGCTCAGGAAAATAAAAGTAGACGGATCCTGTGGAAAGGCCTCGTCAAAACAGGCTTTGTTTCTGGTATTCCAGGTCGCCCATATCAACGCGGATATCCCTGTCGACAACAGGATCTTGTCTTTCATACAAAAAGCTTCTACCCACAGTGGCAAAGCTTCAAAATTACCAAGTACCGTTATCAGATTAAAAGCACAACGAACTACACTCCAAACATACTTTGCTACCGGGCATTCATTTAAAAGGTGAATTTCTCGTCCTGAAAATACATTTTTGTGGTGACCTCGTCATGTATCTATATTCTCACAAGTAAATATAATGGTCATCTCATCGTAACTAGAGGAAGAGATGTACTACTCCCTCCATATCAAAATATAAGACTCTCTAACTACTTTATGCATATATGTATCTAGACATATTTTAGTGCAAGATACATATAAATTTTGCAATAAAACATGTCTAAATACATGTGTGCAGAAAGTAGGTAGAAAGTGATATATTTTGATACGGATCGAGTACAAGATAAACGGGCAAATAGCTCCAGTACGACGTTTTACTTCGTCAATTGATGGGCAATGACGTCTTTGCTTGAAATAGCTCGGGTGCGACATCGATGTTTGCACAAATTACTCTGCTACGACTTGCCCTTAAGAGCAGTCTGTTAGTTAGGATTAGGATTATGGGGAGCCGGCGGGTGGGACCCACAACTTATCCACGTCAGGTTGATGGGACCCAGACAGCAACGACGACCGTTATATCCTCCTCGCCTGCGCGCGCATTCTCCCTTGCTTGCCTGTCTTCTACTTCTCCGGCGACGAAGCGCCGCAACGCCGACGAGCTTGTCTGAACTGAACTGGGTTCATTTGCGCAATTTCTGAAGTGAAGCAGTTGCCAGAACTTGATTTCAACTGAAATTTAGCTTAACATATACTCACATTCGAAATCAAAAGCCACACACGGGGCAGAAGCCCGATTACATAGTTAACCTAGCTATTTGGGCGTCGACGCTGCTCTACCCGTAAACGCAGATCCAAAATTGGGCTTCGGAGCCCCGGGGGTGAGGTGACGACGAGGCGGCGGCGCCGCTCAGTCGGAGAAGTCGAGCTCCTCCTCGTCGGAGCTGATCTCGACGATTTCAGGCTAGAGGGAAGCGTCGATACCGGCCTGGAGGCGACGTGCGTTGAGCTCCTCCCGTTCCTGACGGCGCGCCTCGACGTCCTGCTGCAGCTGCTGGCTGCGCTGGATCACCTCCTCGGTGATCCAGTCCAGGTCCTCGTCGTTGGCGTAGTCTCCGGGCAGCAGCCGCGGCGTGGTGGGCGGTCCTGTTGCTCCTCCTCCTCCCTCTTCGGTGGCGGCAGCTGTGGCGCCCTTGCCGCCATGCGGGAGCTCCCCGCGCCGGAGGAGCCCCCGTGCTCGTATCGGCGACCGCGCGCCGCCACGGCGAGGTCGTACTCCTCCACCTCACGGCGGTAGTACGGTGGCGGCGGCGTCATGCCGCAGTTGAACCACTTGTACATTCCGCGCTTCCGACCGGTGTCGGAATGAACCCGCCTCGCGCGTTCCGGGTCAGTCGGCCGCTTCTGCGCCTTGCGGGCATCGCCGGAGCGATTTCCACCGCCGGAATGGCCACCGCGGGAGCTGGAGCCCCCGGAACCTCCACGCCTAAACATACCGTGCGGTGGCGCAGGATCTGTAGGTGGCGGCGGCGGTTTCTCATGGATTTGGTCGCCTGCGGGGAGTGAGTGTGGGGGAGCTGCGGCAGATCTGAGAAATTGCTAGGGTACGACGCGGACAAGTAGGGGAAGGGGAAAAACAAGGTGGGCTGTGGCACGGGAGGTGGGCTGGGCCGTGGGCCGTGTATTGAAATGAGCATAACTACCCGGAAAAAAACTATGCGTGAAATGAGCATAACCATGGGCCGTGAAATGAGGTGGCCCGTAATTTGGTTGGCACTTATCTTATGCGTGGCTGAAAAAAACTTTGCCCAATTTCAAATGAGCATAACTAATTCAAAAATTATCATAAAAACATGAAACCTTCATTAATTTAAAAAATAGTGAGACTGTAGAATGACACTATATAGATAGAAAAAAAAGTCTAGGAATTTGTTTTGAGTGATTAAGACAAGGTGAAAAAGACACTTTTTTAGGTTGAATTTTAAATTTTGCTCATCTGAATTTTGACAAAACAAATAATCAAAATTTCAAAAACAATTAAATTTTTTTGCCCCAGTGCAGCATCTTCGTGGTTGGGACAACTCATTATTATAGATTTTTAACAATTAACAAAATTTTCCAAATGCAATATCTAACTTAAGAGCTCATTTGAAAATTCAAAAAAATTGTACCAGTGCAATATCTTAATGGATGGGACAACTCACTATTATAAAGTTTTCTATAATAGTGAGATGCCAGACCCACTAAGCTATTAGACTAGAACAGGAAATGCAACACCCAAATTGCGAGCATGGGGGGCTCGAACTTGGGTGGGCAAAGGGAGGCATCAACCCTTACCACTAGGCTATGCCTATGTTTGCGACAAATCTATCATCGAAAAAGTGTTTGTTTTAACTTGGTCATCAATCCAAGCCTTCATCGAAAAAGTGCTAGAAAGTAGCTCCAAAGGTAGGGTAAACGACCTCATTTCTAAGCAAGCGATTTTCGACCTTGTCTAAATCAGCAAAAAAAAAACTGTTCTACCAATCTACTATGTATATAAGAAGACCATGTGGACTGTTTTTTTCATTTTTTTGATTTTTTTTGAATTGTTTATACTCATTTCAAATTTGGCCAAATTTAAAATTGAAAATGAAAAATTCCACATGGTCTTCTTATAGACAGAACACAATTTGCAACGATTTCCAAACTATAAACGTGTTTGTTCTAACTTGGTCGTCAATCCGAGCCTTCATGGAAGAAGTGCTAGAAAGGAGCTCTAGAGGTAAGGGTAAACGGCCCCATTTCTAAGCAAGTTTTTTTTTGACCTTGTCTAAATCAGCCAAAAAGATTTTCTAGACATCCATTCTACATATTAAGAGTCATTCCAAAGTCTCACAATTTATTGAATTAATCTTCATATTATTTATTTATTTTTACATAATAATGGTTTAATTGCAAATCCTAAATAAATAAAGTTCAAAACATGAAAATGAAAAAGTAAGCTCAGATCTATCTTAGTCCCTCCAAAATGAAGCTGTGGTGAGGTGTTCACAACTTTATATTTTCAAAAACATTGAAATCACTTGAAACCATACTCTCTACTTTAAAATCCATACTAGTCTGTTCAAGATTTCATATTTGAGTGAAGGCATTTTCGTGCAAATGTATGTACACCATGTTTATATTTTTTTCTCGTTACTATATGACATAAGACACACATGTGCGCTGGTTTTTTCATTTTTTGATTTTTTTAAAATTCATTATGCTCACTTGAAACCATACTCTATACTTTGAAATCCATACTAGTCTGTTCAAGATTTCACATTTGAGTGAAGGCATTTTCGTGCAAATGTATGTACACCATGTTTATATTTTTTCTCGTTACTATATGATATAAGACACACATGTGCGCTGTATTTTTCATTTTTTTGATTTTTATTAAATTCATTATGCTCACTTGAAACCATACTCTATACTTTGAAATCCATACTAATCTGTTCAAGATTTCACATTTGAGTGAAGCCATTTTCGTGCAAATGTATGTACACCATGTTTATATTTTTTTTTTCTCGTTACTATATGACATAAGACACACATGTGCGCTAGTTTTTTCATTTTTTGATTTTTTTTAAATTCATTATGCTCACTTGAAACCATACTCTATACTTTGAAATCCATACTAGTCTGTTCAAGATTTCACATTTGAGTGAAGCCATTTTCGTGCAAATGTATGTACACCATGTTTATATTTTTTCTCGTTACTATATGACATAAGACACACATGTGCGCTGGTTTTTTCATTTTTTTGATTTTTTTAAATTCATTATGCTCACTTGAAACCATACTCTATACTTTGAAATCCATACTAGTCTGTTCAAGATTTCACATTTGAGTGAAGCCATTTTCGTGCAAATGTATGTACACCATATTTATATTTTTTTTCTCGTTACTATATGACATAAGACACACATGTGCGCTGGTTTTTTCATTTTTTGATTTTTTGTAAATTCATTATGCTCACTTGAAATCATACTCTATACTTTGAAATCCATACTAGTCTGTTCAAGATTTCACATTTGAGTGAAGCCATTTTCGTGCAAATGTATGTACACCATGTTTATATTTTTTTCTCGTTACTATATGACATAAGACACACATGTGCGCTGGTTTTTTTCATTTTTTGATTTTTTTAAATTCATTATGCTCATTTGAAAGTGTTCGGGATCTCTCACTTGATTTAACGATTTTCCGTAAAAATGTATATAAACCATACTTATATTTTTTTTCTCGTTACTATATGACATTACAAGACCATGTGCGCTGGTTTCTTGTTTTTTTGATTTTTTTTGAATTAGTTATGCTCATTTGAAAGTTCTGTCAAATCTAGGCCAAACCTTCTAGAAGAACACCTGTTGGCCGTTCGATTGACGAGAATCTAGCGATGACGGTTGAGATACGCTGAGCCAGGGCGATCCGCGAGACTAGCGTTCTGCGCTCTGATTGGCCGACCTCTTTTTTCCACCCAAACACGCACGGTTTGATTCACTGATATGTGGAGCCAACCTACTGTGGGGTCCGCATGTCAGTAGCAGGTTTTCGAACGTGTGGGCCTGCCATGCACGGGAACGACGGCGTTTGCTTGCTTGATTCAGAGATTCAGACATTCAGACATTGCCGCGGCGATTCAGATGCAATGTGAACAAGGCAGTGATTCAGATGCAATGTGAAACGCCATGGATACACACGCATGCACCTCCGCATTTCATCGGAAACCCTAAGCATTCTAGCCTATTTATGTACAGCACGCACCCCCTCTTCCTCTCCCACCCAAGCAAGAGCCACTCCCTTCCCCCTTCCATGCGAAGGCGAATCCACCCTCCTCTCACATCCGCAATGGAGTTCGACGGAACAACCTTCCAGCGGCCGCCTACCGTGCCGGAGCGGCGCCACCCGCCGGGCGTCCTAGTCCAGAACACTCTGCGTGTGTGGGCGCAGTCCAGGGTTAGGGGGGGCGAAGCTCTCACGCGCGCCTTCCTTGACGCCGGTTATGCCCATCTCCCACCGGGCACGCCGGCGATGTACGAGCTCGAAGTCAGTCTTGACTTCTTCGACAACATCAGGATGATCGCGGTCAACTTCCGCAACCCGTTCGACGCGGAGCATCTACTCGGCCAAGTTTTTTGGTGCGGCTGCGAGTCCATTTTCTTCACCATTTGTAACATCTTCACCGGGACTGAGAGCATGTTCCCCCACCCAAACCAGATGCACTCCCTCCCCTACTGAAGTTGAATGAAGGAGCACACCTTTGTGCGAAGCAAGCATCGGATATTAGAAAAAGATGTATTTGGGTTAATTTTATCCCTAGTATTATTTCTCAATGTTTGCAGAATGATTGTAAGCCCGATGAAGTTTAAGTAATGGAAGTATTATTTTGTGTTTTCTGCGTTTTTTTCTTTGACGTGTCGTGTCCCTGAACACTAAAAGGCAAAAGTGGCTCAAATAAAAAAATAAAAAAAAGCAAAAGTGGCTGAAATGGCTCCTACACTTACTGGGCCTAATTGGATGGAGTTGGCCCATTCATCTAGCCCAGAGTGAAACTTTTTCATTTTCTCGAAAAAAAAAAGATCTGCGCACGGCTGCGTCCTCTATAGCAATATTCCGAAGAAGTAAATCATTCTGGTAAGTCTAAATAAAGAAGTAAAACATTGTTTCTACAGATGACACGATAATTTACATTTTTGACAAGGTTTAACCCAACGGAACGTGCGAATGACAACATCGGGATGTCTAGAGCACGCCCCCAGGGTGTTCGACAGAATGCAGTCCACATGCCCAGTTCACAAAATTACTCCCCCACACGCTCCCAGCGTTGGACAAACATTGCCTGAACTTTCAGGCACCTACCAAAATTCACTACACTTCCTATCTACATAACACAGCTCAAGCTTCCAGCTCCATCTAGCAGCTCTGTAGCTGATTCTTCATCTCGCATAGGATCAAAGCTACTTCGATGTCCAGGCTCGATGAACTAGTTGAACTCCTGCTCGATGTGGTACCCCTGCTCGATGAACTCCTGCTCGATGTGGTACCCCTGCTCGATGTGGTACCCCTGCTCGATGAGCTCCAGCCTGAGCTGCTCTGGTCGCCCGCATCAAGTTTTCGCATCGATGCATACCTCTGTCTCGTCATCGGCGGCGATTGACCGCCGAGCGAAAAACCCTTACCGTCGATGCCGTAGCGCTTCCACGCCCGCTTCAAGACCTGATTCACCGAAATCCGGTAGGGTCGCTTGCCGCTGCACGAATCCCTCGCCGCTGCACGAGTCACAAATAGGGCCGCCGGTCGCCTCCACGACCGGCGACCCGCACCACCCCAACCTCCATCCACCCTCGACGCCCTTACCTTGCATTGCGACCGCAAGCCCTGCGTCGCCGCCCGCCGCTCGAATCGCCGCTTCTTTTCTTGCGCCGCCGTTCGAATCGATTGCCGCTTCTCTTCTCGCGCCACCGCTCGAATCGGCCGCTCCATCTACCGCCGTCGCAGGACAGGAGTGAGCTCCGAGGGACGCCGGCGCGTGGCAGAGTTTGTTCCCCCACGATGAACAGATGCAGCTGTCGCATCTGAGCTATTATCACCGCTTCAGAGCACGCACACGTGAGGTCCCACTTGTCATAAACTTATCCATTGAACGGTCAAACGGGGTTTACCGCGTGGGATAATAAATTAACGGCCATATCGTGCCTGGGCTATTTCTGCACAAAGGCATGTCGCACCACAGCTATTGTTACGAAAGATGTAACATCGCAGACAATTCCCTACAAAGACGTCGTACTGGAGCTATTCGCCCCAAGATAAACGGAGTTATCTGCTGGTTTCAGGCACGTAGGTACTTGGAGAACTCGCACGAAATGAAGGCTTCATAACAGGCGAGGTTTCTGGACGCCATGTTGCCATCTGCTTCATCGTCATAGGCGACGGTATACTTGAACCACGATCGCAGAGTCCTATTCAACATGTCAACCACGATGATCCGTGTATCGCCACCACCGGGCCGGACACGGAGGTCGCGGGCATTGCTTAGCACGAGGTAGACGACGCCGGGCTCTTCCCTGCTCACGACCGGGAACTCCGGCGCGACGCGTAGCAGATCGCCATAACCCTGCAGACCCCAGAGCTCTTTGTCCTCCATGGAACTCTCCATCTCCCACGTCATGGTGGCGGGGCCAGCTTCCACAGGTTGATCGCAAAGGACGAGGAAACGGGCGAGTGGCAGCCCGAGACGAAGACCGTGGTGGTGACGACGTCAACAAACCTCAGGACGGCGCCGCCCTCGGTGGCGCACACGTTCCGGAACATGCTGGGGAAACCCCTGGTGCCGGCCTCGTTTTTGGCGGGGTCGTCGGAGGGGATCCTCACGGGCAGCCGGACGTACCGGAGCTCCGGGCGCTCGTTGAGCACGTCGGCGAGCAGAATGCCCCGGAAAAGTCGACGTAGCAGAGGGTGTCGCCGCAGGGGACCACCGCGTCGGTCTCCCACCAGATGAGTTCCTGTCCTTGCCCCTTTTCGTGGCGGATCCGCGGCCGCGTGGTCTCCCAGGCGTCGGGCCGACGGGAACGGAGCATGCAGAGCTGGGCTTGGAGCGGGGTCTCGGCGAAGAAGCCGTACTCTACCGGTACCGCCATGAGGTCGGCGACCACGAACTCGCCTTCGTCGTCGCCACACCCAGGGTGGCATAGTAGGCCAATTTCCGTACACGTAAGCAAGTGCTCTAGCCCGTAGCGGGAGTGGAGGTCATCCCCCGTCATCCTAAGTTTGCAGGTGGGTAGCCGCCGTAGCGACGGCGGCTGGCCGTTGGCTGAGCGGGCCGTGTAGACGAAGAAATCTGAACGGGTGATGTCGAAATCGATGTGGAGGTTGACCTGCAGAAGGATGGCGTTGCCGTGGGCGGCGACCACCCGCGGCTCCACATCGTACGACCGGTCCGCGCGGCTTTTTGACGTCGTTCGGACGTAGAGGCGGGAGGTCCCCGGCGGCGGCACGGCGCGGAAGGAGACGCGGACGGGATCGCCCTTGGAGGTCTCGGCGTACGCGTGAGTCGCGCGGAAGGAAGTGCTCCTCCGGGTAATCCAGGGTGGGTCTCGGGTAGTTGAGCCGAACCCAGGTGTCGAGCATCACCCAGCCAGGGTAGCAGTGCGAGGAGGTGGCATTGGCATCGGCCGGCGACGACACTTCCGTGTTGTCCATGACGCGGCGGCGGCGGGAGAAAGAGGAAACCGGCGAGGCGTCGGCGATGTTAATAAAGCGGGGTGCGCCGTGACGAGGCGATCGACAAGACGAAACCTCGAGCTTGGGGGATTTTATCGGAGTGGTACCGCACACGGAACCGAATTACCGTGCAAGTTTTATTTTTAGCACAGAACTACCGCAAAACCTATTTTCCGCGTACCCCCTTCGCTTATGGGCTTGGCCCATTTGCTGTGTCTTCCGGATTTCTGCTTCTTTTTCGAAGACTGTAGCTTCTTCTCCTTCCTTATTCTTTCCGATCGCTCGCTACTGCCTAATGCACATTCTCGCAACTTTAATCTCACTGTTCTAACGAGTCAGATCTAGTATTAGAAACAAAGAGTAGTCAGTACTCTATTTTTTATGATTTCAAGAACTAATCTTGTTTAATTTTTTAAAAAAAATCGTAAAAACTAATATTCCTTTGTTTTCTTTTTCTCCGTTTCTTTTTGTTTCTTTTTTCTGTGCTATTATATCTGTCCTCTCTTTTTTATTTTCGTCATTTTTCATTTTGTAATTTTTGGTAATACAACTTTGTTGGGCTCCGGATCATTTTTCAAGAAAACGTTAAATATGTTTATTCATCCATCAACATTTTTTGACCCATCGATCTACTTTTTTGTTCATCCGAATTTTGTTCATCTGAATTTTAATTCATTTTTAGATCATTATTATTTTTTGTTTCACCGGCATTTTTTATTCGCTGTTATTTTGGTTCACCAGCATTTTTGGTTCATTATTATTTTTGGTTCCACGACATTTTTCGTTCACAATTATTTTCGATCCATCCAAATTTTCTGTTTTTCCTTTATTTACCTTGATTCTGTTCACTGTGTTTTACAAATCCGTTCAAACCTATATTCTGTTCACCAGGTTCTACAAATCCGTCCAAACCTAGATTCTTTCACCAGTATTTCCAAATCTGTTCAAACCAGACTCCATTCACCGGGGTTTCCAAATCGTTCAAACTTAGATTTCGTTCACCGGGTTTTCCAAAACTGTTCAAACCAAGATTCCTTTCACCGGGTTTCCAAAATTGTTCAAACTTAGACTCGGTTCACAGTTTAACAAATCTATTCAAATCTAGATTTCGTTCACCGGGTTTCCTAATCAATCAAACCTAGATTCCGTTCACTGGTTTTCCAAATCCGTTCAGACATAGATTCTGTTCACCAGGATTTTGCAAATCCGTTCAAACCAGATTTTGTTTACCGGGGTTTCCATATCGTTCAAAGTTAGATTACGTTCATCGGGTTTTCCAAAACTGTTCAAACGAAGATTCCGTTCACCCGGTTTCCAAATCGTTCAAACTTAGATCCATTCACCGGGTTTTCCAAATCTGTACAAACCAAGATTTCGTTCACCCGGTTTCCAAATCGTTCAAACTTAGATCCGTTCACCGGGTTTTCCAAATATGTTCAAACCTAGATTTCGTTCACCGGGTTTCCAAATCGTTCAAACCTAGATTCCGTTCACCGGGTTTTCCAAATCTGTTCAAACCTAGGTTCCGTTCACCGGGTTTCCAAATCGTTCAAACCTAGATTCCGTTCACCGGGTTTTTGAAATCTGTTCAAACCTAGTTTCCGTTAACCGGGTTTCCAAATCATTCAAACCTAGATTCCGTTAACCGGGTTTTCCAAATCTGTTCAAACCTAGATTCCGTTCACCGGGTTTCCAAATCGTTCAAACCTAGATTCCGTTCACCGGGAGTTTCCAAATCCGTTCAAACTAGATTTCGTTTACCGGGGTTTCCGAATCGTTCAAACCTAGATTCCGTTCATCGGGTTTTCCAAATCTGTTCAAACCTAGATTCCGTGCACCGGGTTTACAAATCGTTCAAACCTAGATTCCGTTCACCGGGATTTGCCAAATCTGTTCAAACCTAGGTTTCGTTTACCGGGTTTCCAAATCGTTCAAACTTAGATTCCGTTCACCGGGTTTTCCAAAACTGTTCAAACCAAGATTTCGTTCACCGGGTTTCCAAATCGTTCAAACCAAGATTCCGTTTTATTTTCGGTTCATCCGAATTTTCCGTTTGTCGTTTATTTTTTATATTTTGAATAATGTTAAGATTTTTAAAAATGTTCAAAGTTTTATTTTTGAACATGTTCAGATTTGAAAAATCTACAATTTAATAAATGTTTAGATTTAAAGAAAAGTATACGAAAACGTCCTCGACTAACCATGAAACATTCCAAACAGTCATTCTCCCGCGAAAAAGGAGATGCTTCCGAAAGTGGGCCGGCCCAATAGCGGGGGGGGGGGGGGGGGTACGCGGAGCGTACTTCCCTCCGCGTAGCGCTTGGTGTAGGCGCTCCCCAGAATTACAGTGCAAGTGCGATTAATTAGATTTCTTGATGGGCCCGGTCTGGTTCAAGGTTATGGCCTATTTGTAGCCCAGCAATTTGATGGAAATTTCGCACGAAGCGTGATGGTCCAAATACTACAAATCGAGTAAAATTTCAACAGGACTTATGAACCGCCGTCCACCATTCTTGGCACGCATATACATGGTGACAAAGCTGATAAACGAGCTAAAACTGCAATCCAGTTTTTCTTGTGGATTGTGTTCCATGCCGGACACGTTGTGACCTCTTCTTTTCGAAACTGATACGTTTTAAGCACGTGTCCTTAAAAAATACAATCCTACGGCGATTACACACGTATGCCGAGCATTTCTTATGGCAACTTTGCAGTACTAAATTTTTGAAACAGTACAGGACTCGTTAACAAAGCCAAAGCCACTCACATCTCATCATACAGGTAAACCTAAGACATCACCTGAAAGAAAAATGCTTTGCACCAACAATGAGCCAGATAACAATACCATCAACCCAGATGCAAATCAAAACAAAACAGTGTGGGGCGGTCTGGACACTGGATAGCAGCTCTACTTCTGATTTCTGTGTCCACATACTGTACTACTAGGTAAATTTGGTGCGGCGTCACGCCGCACTCGTGTGGTAAAATTAGAATTTGAAAATGTCTACAATTAAAATTTGTGTAGATTTGAGAATTGTTGGAATGCAAAGAGAGCTTATGTTTGAAAGTTGTTTAGATTTTGAAAGTTAGTCTAATTGGAAAGTTATTTAGAGTTGTTTTTTTTTACGTCAGTAAAAAGGTTAGATTTGAAAGGCAGCTGAAATTTTGGAATATTCAATTTTATTTGCTGTGTTATAGCGGTAAAATTGGAATTTGGAAAATGTCCATATTTTAGAAGTGTGTAGATTTGAAAATTGTTCAAATACAAACAAAGCTTGTGGTAAAAAATTGCTCATATTTCAAAATTCGTTCAAATTGGGAATTTTTTTCAGATTCGATGTCTTTTTTCGTTTGTAAAATAATCAGGTTTGGAAGGCATTTAAAAGTTTAAAATATCCAAATTTGAAATTTGATCGTATGCAGTGAGTAGTCAGCATGCCGCGCCCGTGTGGTGAAAATGAAAATTTGGAAATGTCCATGTTTAGAAGTTGTTTGGATTTCAAAATTAGTGAAATTAAAGAAAAGTTTGCGTTTAAATTGTTTTTTTATTTCAAAAATCTGTCAAATTTGGAATTTATTCAGTTTTGATTTGTTATTCATGTTTGTAAATTGCTTAGATTCGGAAGACATTTAAGATTTTGGAATGTTCGAATTTGGAATTTTAGCTTATGTCGTAAATAGCTAGCATTTTTTTTGTGTGGCTATTTTGATATTTTTCACATTTGTTCGATGGGTATATTTTAATAAAAAAAATATGGGAATGGTTATATTAAAAAATTGTTGTGTTTTTTTAAATTATTCAAATTCAAAAGAACATTTTTTTTGATTATTTTGATATATAATTTTTTTTCTCGGTGTGTAGTTTAAAGTTGCTGATTTTGGAATTTTTATTATTTTTCTGCATATTTTTTAGGGAATCTGGCAGGAAAAAAAGACATGTCGGGCCCACGCTGACGTCGTTGCGACGTCAGTAATGGCGCAGCGAGCAGGGCGAGGACGGCGGCGCCGTCTCTTCTGCGTCACCGGAATGGCTGTGGCGGAGTGCAGACGCGGCGGAGGGAGCAGTTGCACGGCAGCGGCGATTCCGGCGACGGCGCGTCGTTTCGGCACGTGGCTTTCGGCGAGGGGAGAGAACAGGCGACGGCGAATCCCGGCGTGCCCGTCGATTTGAGTGCGGAAGAGCGGAGCGGCGGTGCGCCGCGTCGGCATCGCCGGCGAGCTCGGCTCGCGCGGGGAGAGAGAAGGGAGAGGGGGTGCGCGCGTGTGTTTTGCAGATTAATACAGTGTTAGCTACTGTGCTACAGTACTGCGGGGGCTCTCAGGCCGGCATTTCCGTTGTCCTAACTTTAAAGGAACTATTACTGGAAAATTTGTTTGAAAGTTGTGTCAAAAGTGTGAGCGCGGAAAAGAGACTAAAAGGTTTAAAAGTTGTGTCGGAAATGTGAGCGTGAAAAAGAAAAGATTAAAAACTTTGCAAAAGTGAGAATCGGAGGAAAAAAAACCCATGAACAGTATCTAACACTGTAGCTACAGTGCGTGCGTGCCTTGTAAAAAAATGCAAAAAAAGAAGAAAAAAACTGTTCGTGTGGGGCCCACCCCGCACTGTAGACCACTGTAGAATTCTACAGTGCGAGGGCAAATTGCTTAGATTCGGAAGACATTTAAGATTTTGGAATGTTCGAATTTGGAATTTTAGCTTATGTCGTAAATAGCTAGCATTTTTTTGTGTGGCTATTTTGATATGTTTTTCACATTTGTTCGGATGGGTATATTTTAATAAAAAAATTAAATATGGGAATGGTTATATTAAAAAATTGTTGTGTTTTTTTAAATTATTCAAATCCAAAAGAACATTTTTTTGTGATTATTTTGATATATAATTTTTTTTCTCGGTGTGTAGTTTAAAGTTGCTGATTTTGGAATTTTTATTATTTTTCTGCATATTTTTTAGGGATTCTGGCAGGAAAAAAGACATGTCGGGCCCGCGCTGACGTTGTTGCGACGTCAGTAATGGCGCAGCGAGCAGGGCGAGGACGCCGGCTTCCTGCGGACGGCGGCGCCGTCTCTTCTGCGTCACCGGAATGGCTGTGGCGGAGTGCAGATGCGGCGGAGGGAGCAGTCGCACGGCAGCGGCGATTCCGGCGACGGCGCGTCGTTTCGGCACGCGGCTTTCGGCGAGGGGAGAGAAGAGGCGACGGCGAATCCCGGCGTGCCCGTCGATTTGAGTGCGGAAGAGCGGAGCGGCGGTGCGCCGCGTCGGCATCGCCGGCGAGCTCGGCTCGCGCGGGGAGAGAGAAGGGAGAGGGGTGCACGCGTGTGTTTTTGCAGATTAACTACAGTGTTAGCTACTGTGCTACAGTACTGCGGGGGCTCTCAGGCCGGCATTTCCGTTGTCCTAACTTAAAGGAACTATTACCGAAAAATTTGTTTGAAAGTTGTGTCAAAAGTGTGAGCGCGGAAAAGAGACTAAAATGTTTAAAAGTTGTGTCGGAAATGTGAGCGTGAAAAAGAAAAGATTAAAAACTTTGCAAAAGTGAGAATCGGAGGGGAAAAAACATGAACAGTACCTAACACTGTAGCTGCAGTGTGCACGTTGTGGGAGCTCCGATTCCTGCGTCTTGTAAAAAAATGCAAAAAAAAGAAAAAAACTATTCATGTGGGGCCCACCCCCGCGCTGTAGAACACTGTAGACTTCTACGGTGCGAGGGTGGCTCTCAGGCCGGCGATTTGCACGTCTTTAATATATAGTAGTACTACAGTGCGAGGGTGGCTCTCAGTCCGGCGATTTGCACGTCTTTAATATATATATTTGATTTGATATACTTAGTAATATAGTAGTATGTTGGTCCTCATCCAACCATTGTTGGTGGCTTGTCATAGTTTTGGGGCTCGTCCTTTTTAGGGAGGATCTCCTTCAAAGGATTTCTTATAAAGTCATACTAAAATGGTTCCTCATGGTATCTTGTATCCATCCAAAGCTCTGAAATATCTTGCTTCCATATATGACACGCTGCTTCAACAACCATTTCAAGAGAATCTTGCGCAGCTATGTCGCTCCTTCCTGATATTCCCCAATACTCCATAATTTCTTGAATATCAACATAGTGGGGACAGCGGTGTCCTCTGGAAAATCCAGCTCCTTAAATTTGTCTATAAGGGATACAAAACATGCCTTCTCCCAGTGGCCATAAGAAACGTTCCTCCTCAAGCTCAGTCAACAACTTCTCAAGGCCATCTTTCAGCTCCTCACTCGCCAATATGTTTCTCACATTTTCAGAATAAGTATCTAGCTTTTTGCCGTTGCTTATCCACAATCTGAGCTCGGTTATCCAGAGACAGTCTAATGAGATTATGGTCTAACTTCTCAAACCGGCTTCTCTTTGTTATAAAACGACAAACAAATAAACGATGAACAAAAACAAGATTAACACAAGGGGACACGAGATTTTAACGTGGAAAACAATCCAACAAGGTAGAGAAAAAACCACGGGCGCCAGCCAACAAATCTTCACTATGATCGGGAGGTTACAAACGCTGGAAATTTACAGCGCGCGACTTATCCTCAACCGGTGGCTTATAAGAGGTATATATAATGGTGGAACCCTAAGTCGGTAAGAGTCCGACTCGGCAACGATCTGTACCGTTCTATCTTCAATTTATAGATGTACGAACTTCCGAGTCCAGCTGGTCACTTAAATTTTTTATTTCCTCCTAAACGTGCATGGATGATCATCACATAAGCACTTAGTTGTAGCTGGAAGGATATCATCTAAATAAACCGTCTGAGTTTCTATTGTTTGTTGCAACTGTGACTTGGACCAAAGCATGACAAAACAGAACAACGTCCAACGTTGCGCCACCATCAACCCATGATCCCAAGAGGTTCATTGTTAACACTCCAAAGCAACTATTCAGTAAAAAATATCCAACAACGGAGCTAGATGATGCGCACTTCGAGTCACGCAAGGAAGCAGTTTATACCGTACTCAGAGGTTGCAGGCCCACACAAATACATATGGTTCCAGGGATGCTAAAACCCCAAGCAACTTCGAGACTTTGCGAATCAAATCAAGCAGCAGTACGTAATCTTCTAACTTTTTAAAACTTTCCTCTGATCTACGAAGATAACCGAAGTAGTGAGGATAAACAGCCCGGCCTTCCTTTAGAAGATGGAACCATGTGTCACAAAGTATATCTTAGTAGTAATATCCAAATAGCGGTGGTAAGACTTTCAAAATCCATCCACCCAATAGCTAACGGGGGCAATACTTCAGCAACGGAATCACGACAAGATCGATGAGCTTGCTAACATGCCTGAATTCCATATATGCAAATTTTTCATGATAGCATCGCCAATTGTTGTACTTTCTAACAGCTCACAGAATGCTCCATGAATGGAAGCACATAACCTAACAAGTTGTATACCCTCTCAGGGATTAGGCGTACCCCTTGCCAGATGTCATCCTCTTTTAACTTTGCGACGTCAGCGTCTAGCAGTTCAGCAATATCCTTCTGGAAACAAGAAATTTTCCCAGAGTTATGCTCTAGCTTCTTTAAGTTCTATTGGCATCGTGTCCATAGCAACATCCTTCCATAGTGCATGTACAGATCGAAGTAACTTTAAGACTAGATGAATGAAGAGTGACAAGAGGCAAATTGAAGTTGAATTGCTCATTTGAGCTCTTTGGAACTTTTGGGGGGTCTCATTTTTGCACTTTTTGAGCTCCTTTCCAAAGAATTTAATAATATTCAGCTCATCTTTCCTGAACTCGTCAGTAACAAAATAAACATTCTATACAACAAGCTATCCCCTCCGGATGGGACCAAATTGCCATCAAGATTTATGCTTTTGTTCAAGATTATTTTTCACATTGCTCATACTCCCTCCGTTTCACAATATAAGATGTTTTAGGTGTTATACACGTGTTGTCTATATTCAGACTAAAAGAAGTAGACATAAGCATTAAAACATGTCTACATACATGTGTATACATGTGAATGTGGAAAAGGTCTAAAACATCTTACATTGTGCAACGAAGGGAGTACCTGGGAAGGGATGATGTTCTTTGACAAGCTGGTCAAACGACTTTCTTAAACAAACAAACTCATTTCGATGATCAGTACAATTGTTGTCATCATGACAACTCGGGTGAGTATTGCAGTCTCCAAAATCGTCAGGCTTGGATGATGATAATTAGTGACAATTGGTGATTATGGCTCGCCCCATTTGTCAGGATAGGAGCACCCTAAACTGACGGTTTAGCCTAACCGACAAATAGGAGGGCCCTTCCGCTAAATGCGGCAAATAGGAGCGCCCTAAACTGACGGTAGTGGTTTGCATGAGTACAAATTTTCAGCGATATATATATTTAGATTCAGCGATATACAAATTTTAGAAGAGGCAAAAATTGATGGAACTGCTAATTGTTGTCTAAGCTTTGCCGATCCTCAAACCGGGGTAATACTGCTACTCCTGCTAATATAAACTGGATCAACCATCAATCACAATAATCAGCCATGTAATTGCACTTTTATAGCTACAAAATTACACATGTGATGTGACTGCATGCTTCATCTGCCTAGCTACATGTAACACCACAGCTCTCAGGAATTTCCATAGTGTGGCGCCGCCGGCGGTTGAGCCGCATTTTCCTCCTCCCCGCGTTCCCGCGGGCGTGCGATCGCCGCCGATACCGCTGCGTCGTAGCCGTCCGCCGATGCCGAGGCGAACTCGGCCATGGCACCCGTGACGGCGGCCATGCCGGCGCAGAGCACGCGCCCCGCCATGCCCTCCATGCCCGTGGCGGCGCCCGTGCACACGGACCCGACGCCGGCCACGAAGAAGTCCAGCCCGTCCATCACCTGGGCCTCCGACGCAGCGTCTACCGCGCGCCCCCACTCCATGCACGCCAGGAACGCCGGAGGCACGGCGCGCGGCGCGCGGCGGCCGTGCCTATGCCCAGGCAACGTCGCGCCCAGGCGGCCAGGGCGCGCGCGTACGCACGCTGCGCCGACAGCCAGGCTTCCAGGGCGCCGCGCCAGGCTCGGACCTCGCACTCCAGCGCGACAGCGGCTGGAGGTGGCGTATTTGGCTCTGGAGGACCGAGAGCGATAGCGGTCGCGGCCGATGTTCGGTGGTGGAGGAAGAGAAGCTTGGCGTCGTCGATGGTGCGCTTTTGAGCCTTGTGGCGTTCAGCCATGGCTCGCCACATCCGTGACAATCTGCACAATGCAAGAACAGCTTGTTTACTTTTACTTAAGAAATTATTTTTTAAGATGATTTTAGAATCTCCTTGCTTATACTTAAACTGCGATTTGCGATTAAAATCAACGTGTGATTATGCTTACACGACATGCATATATGGGGAAACTATAAAAACATACTCAACAATAATGATGGCTTTGTACCTGATCAGTAAAGACAACATGATTAAAATTTCAGCCTTTTTGTTGCCATTCCTAGTTATGTTTCTGAGAAATCATTGTGCCTGCTGTTCGAACTGATGTAAATATGTGCATGGCAAACAAATATTGAATCTACTAGTATTTTCTTACATAAGAAAGCGAACTTGAAAAGTTGATTTCTGTGACGTTCCCTCGTTTTTTTATGTTTAAGCCTGTGATATAGATGATCTGGAAAAAATATTTTTTGTGTCGAACAGTGCTCTTGCTGAAGATCATCAAACATTAAAAATCAAACTTGAATGTTGTGTCATTGTTTTAACAGGTTGTCTCGATCGGGTCAATCAGCCGATGAGTTACTCAAGGAACTACATATATTTCTTTTTTGAATGTTAGCAGGATCACTGCTAAATTCATTGATCCAGTTTATGAGGGAAACCGGACCCAAGAACTACATATATGATCATCATATATCATTCATGTATTGCACCATCCATTAAATTCACGTGCATTGCTATTCACCTTATGTTTGTTGAAAAATTCGACGGTGTCAACAGTAAATTCTAGGTATATGAACCGGTGACATTTGTAAGTTCTAGCTGGCCATCATCTACTCTTGGTTACTCGGATTATGTGCATTGTTTGACCAGTTAACATATTATTTATGAAACCTTGGCTTTTTAAATGTATAATTTCTCAATGGTGAACAGAAGCATACCCTTGGACAAGCTCCATAAGTTGAGGGTGCAACTCCTCATCTCTTAGAACTTCTATTCTTCTTGAGATTGACTGAACAGTGTGTATTGACACCTTCATCCGAGTATGTAGGCTTCTCAATGCTGCACGAGTCTTATCGACAGAGGAAGGCTCCTCCCCTTTCTCATCTTGGCTCCGCAAATGTGCCATCCTCTTCTCATACTCAAGTCTTAACCGCTCACCCACCTACAGGTGACAAGTGCAGGCATGACTTCCATTAATCACTTCGATTGTTCTGTTGGTACAAGTTCGTGACAGTGAGAATGATCATACCTTTACTTCTTTGTACAATTTCTTCTCCCATGTATACAGTCTATCCAGAGTGGAGTGATGACTTCCGGACATTGTACTACAAGATTCTTCAGAGTAACAGCTGCTTGTATCATTGTCAAAGAGATCATCTGTTGAGCTAGAGGAAGCAAGAAGAAACCGGGAAGATGATGACCGGGATGACGCAGATCGCAGAAGTGCGACTGGGTTTAGCATCTTCACTGCGTTACAAAATTCATGAGTAAGTTCAGTGAGTGAAATCTGAAATATTATAAATAACTTCAGTTTTGGTTTGTAAAAGTGGTACCAGAAAGATCATTTGAGGTTGAGTATTGAGCTCGACTTGCCTCCAACATCCGTGAGACTTCCTGAGCAGCGCTACAGATCCCCATGAACTGACTGTCAATATCTTTCATAGCCTCGACCAGACTCGCTGGCCTTCGGTTTAGATACACAGTGAAACCGGGTGTTTCTTCTGCATTTGCTACTTTGTTCCTCGTCAGTTCTTTCTTATGAGTCTTGATCTCAAGGTCTACTGCATTACGGGGTTCAGATAAGTCTGCACATTGAACACCTTTGGACTGAAATGCCTTTAGATCTTGCTTGACATTGACCTCAGAATTCCCCGGACGAGCACCCTCATTAGAAGCCATACACCTTTGATCATCTGAATGCTCACATTCGTCTTCATCGTCATCCTCGTCAGATTCTTCTTCCTCCTCCTCCCCCTCTTTGTTGTGCATTTTATCATGTTCTTGACACTCATCATCTTCCTCTTCGAGCTCTGGGATTCCTTCCTCCTCTCTTACCCTCTGTAACCGCGCCAATTCATCGTCAGTGACCACATTGTCATAGCTACTCCGAGGCCGATACGGATAGGTGTCCAGCGACGAGAATGGGTTCCAGAAGGAATCCCACTGTGATGATTCTGGTTCCTGGGGTGGTGGAGGTGGGTAGTTTGGCCTGTCATGAGATGCGTAATAAGATGTCCTCATTGGCTCCTGGGGTGAAGCAGGTGCATAGCTTGGCCTGTCATGAGATGCATAATAAGATGTCCTCATTGGCTGCTGGGGTGAAGCAGGTGGCATGTAATAAGAATTCCTTACTGGCTCCTGGGGTGATGAATAGCCTGGCCTGTTGTAAGGTGGCATGTAATAAGAAGAATTCCTCACTGGTTCCTGGGGTGATGGAGTTACGTAGCTTGGCCTGTCATAAGGTGGCATGTAATAAGAAGAATTCCTCACTGGTTCCTGGGGAGATGGAGTTACGTAGCTTGGCCTGTCATAAGGTGTGTTGTAAGAAGATGGCCTCATCGGCGAGGGATTTGCTGCGGAGAATCTATCCGTGCCACCATAGCTATCCATGGGGTAATGTGACTCAACACGAATCGTTTCCACAGGCCTTGGAGCCTCTTCAACTGACACTGATGGGTTTGGTCCTGACCTCAAGTACTTTGCAACATGAACAGACCTCTTCTCATATGAACCATAAGGAAGGCCGAGCATCTCTGGCTTATGTTGCTTGACAGGAGATATGAATGGGTCAAAAATGAGCTCATGGTGATCATCTCCAGCAACGAACCGCTGCAGGGCCATCGAAACACATTTCATGGACTCTATGTAGGCAATGTGAGAGGACGCAAAACGGTTGCGCTGCTCCAGTGCCTGCTTGATGAAGTCCCTCCTGTCCCGACACATCTTGACAGCCTCCTCATCTTCTAACCTGGAAGCAGCACATCCCATGTCTCCGGAATGTTGTAATTTCAGGAATATGTCATGCCCCGGTCAGAACTTCGAGTCTAAGATGAGAAAAACAAAAAAGGAAGGTAACAGGTAAGTTTCTGCTTCAAGAAATCAGGTATCACGTGTTAGTTCACAAATTACCTAATATTGTACAATGATCGATTGTTGGTAACTTGTGCATTTCAGACTTGCAGCCGAAGCCAACGAACGGGATGACGACTCGTACCAACCAAGAATCTGGCAAGTTTCAGAGATTTCAGAAGCAAGACAGATGCTGTATACTCGGTGTATGAAATCAAATTTTGTGTCAGATAGGAACTCAGGCATAGGCTATTCACGAGCAACAGGCAATCAGCAGTGTTGAGATTGACTATTGGGATCTTAAATCGACGACTTAACAAGCGACAAAATCGGTTGAAAACCAAGAGGGCATGAAATGCAACTACTTCTCACAATCCCCCAAACGTTCTCTACTAAAAGGGGGAGTGATACCTACAAGACTACAGAAAGATGCTCCTTTGCAAATGAAATACCCCACTTGCAAAACATACCCTACACATTTTCTTAGCAGCAACATTATTTCCTCCTAAAAGAGGGCTAACAAAGCAAGAAAGTTAGGAATGTGATCCTTGGCCCAGCAAGACATGAATGATCCTACTGCTTCTACTTGCATAATCATGGTTACAGTAAAATTCAATTCAGTGCACTGTGAAGATAACAGAGTTACTACGGTGCTGGGTGAAACTAATGAAACAATTGAGCTCCAAGCAGCACAGTGAAGGTAATACAAACAAACAACAATCTTAATGTCTATAAATAAGCAACAATAAAAACACAATGTACAGAGATCTTAGAGGTGAAATGAGAAGTCAGCTTCTGAAGAAGTGCACAACTTTACATCACAGGCAAACGTTGGCTTTTGATGGACTAAATTCTCACAGCTCTACGGACTATGGTGGGCTAATTATGTAGTATGTACGCCGTTGGGCAAGGAAAAATGATGTAACAAGAACAAAATTACAAGCGAAGCCGAAATATCGGACCATGATAATGGGTAATGTGGTAATAACAAAACTTGTCACTTGGTAAACTATCCAAAAGGGAAAATAAAGCACTGGCAGCACAAAAAAACCAGTTCCAATTCTCCAACATAACGTTCAATTGCTCTTGCTAATCTGAGATTGTAACTATGAAAGGGAATGGGAAAACACAGAGCTTATGCATACAAAAATGATAGGCAAACCAGTGTTCATCGCATCCAGGTTAACCAAGAAAAGTGGTGATATAACAGACCCCCAGCTAAAGATAGACCACTTGCAGGGAACGCAATTCCCACTCTGAAATTCAGAGCCAACTGAACAGAAATGGGAGAAATAAAATCATGGACCAGAAATTGGAAACAGGGTAGTGCAGAGTACCTCTGTAATCTGCTAAAAACTGAAAGAAACTTAGAACACGGTTTCTGATGCACGACGAACAGGGAGGGGGGAATGATGAATTCTTTGGGTGGAAAAGGAAACAGAACAGTACAACAGTCGCGGTAAAAAGCAGAACATCACAACTGTCACCGCAATAATCATCAAGAAACGGCTAAATTCTCATCCTGCTACATTAAAGAAGAGGCAAAAAAATTATACGGAAAAGATCAGGTGTACAGTATAGGAACACATCATTCATTCTGAAGTGTGGAGGAAGCAAAGGCAGAGAAACAGGAACGAGAGGGAGATGCAGAGGGGGGAGGGAGAGGGAAGAAACCAGGGGCATCGAGACATACATAGATGTTCTTTCTTTTTTGACATGTACATAGATGTTCTTGGTAGCGCTGAAAACGGAATTCTCTCTCTAGAAATCAAGAACAGCTCCACAAGAACCCCCCCCCCCCCCCCCCCCCCCCCTTCTCTATCTCTCCGCGACGGACGCACACACTTTCTCTCTCTACTTCCGCCCAGGAAACCTCTCATCCAACCGCATCAATTCCAAACATTAAACAAAACAAAAGGAAGGTGGGGACAAAAGAGGAATGAATGCGATTGAGTATGCAACCTACACAACCAAACATGGATTAAAAATAGGTTCAGGGTTATATATACCTGAGATTGACTGAAGACCTCCTTCTCTATCCTCTTTCTCACCCAAACCCTTGTGTAGGTGTGTACAAGAACAAGGAGGCGAAGAAAGATTTGTGGGGAGAGAGAGAGGAGGGAGAAGAGTGTGGGTGACTGGGTGGCAGTGGCAGTGGCAGAGAGGAAAGAGAAGAGTGTGAGGCAACAACGGTCAAAAGACTTGAAGTGACTGAGAGGAGAGAGAAAAGCGGAGAGGGGCCGAGGGGGTGGCAGAATTGAGGTATGACCCTACGCTTGTGGTTATTTTCCAATAATACCCCACTCATTTACTCTTTGCGAAATCGGTCACAGAGAGTTTGTTCTTTGCGTTTCAGGAAAAAACCTCCTTCTTGGAGCCCAGCTGGGAGAGCTATATTATTTTCTCACAAGGTAATTCTGAGGCTGGTGCCAGTGCACCGCCTCACTATCGCCCCGCCACGTCAGCTTTTACCCCCACTCTCACTCCACTCTCACCTCACGGTGCTAGTGCACGGGCTGTAGTGGCAGGCTGTAGCAACGTCAACTTCTCTCTCCTCCACGTCAGCATTTCTTTTTCACATTTAGTTATTTCACTCGCTTTTGTTTAGACATTCAAAATAATGCAATAGAATTATTTTATTCAACTAAAAATATTACCGCCTCCCTCTCGCCCCGACCCGCCATCGCGTCGCCCGCCTCCCGCCCGCTCCCGCCTCCCTCTCGCCGCCCTCTCGCCGCCAACGCGGGCGACAGCGGGGCGGTAGCGGCCCCCGTCGCCGGGCGATGGATCCGTCGCCCGCCGCTGCCGTCCCGCCCGCCTCTCGCCTCGCTCCCGCCCCGACCCGGGCGGTATCGCCCGCCCTACCGCCCCCACTGGCACCAGCCTGAGAGAGGGAGAGAGTTTTTTTTAATTTTTCTGGCTTGTGACTGCAAAATTCATGGCATTTGGAGGTATGCAATACGACAGCTCTTATTACGTTGGACAATAGAAACTGAAGTATGACCATAACCATAAATTTTGGATCTGTTCTGAGAAAGTAGGAAGATGCTTGTCGGTTCTAAACTTGATTCCGGCGCCTGCGCCGGATGGCTTATGCGGCTCTTCAACAAGGTTGGCTGCGCCGTTGGCTTCGGTGTGCGGTGACCTCGCCTTCTTCCTCCTCGGCGGCGTGCTGCTGATGGTTGGAAGTGGCGGGCGGTGCGGCGGTCCCAGGCCTCGCCGGGCGGTGAGCTTGTTCTTGTCTTTGTACGCGTGTGTGCGTTTGTATTCCTGATGGTGTTGTACGCGTACTCCCTTCAAAAAAAATGCCTGTCGGTTCTAAACTTGATTTATACCGGGGAATTGGTGGTTCGATCTTGATGACGCTGTTCTCCAGAAAAGCTAGCTGCTGCACGCGAGTTATTTCCACGACTCTCTAGTACTCGTGGTCTACGGATTAAAAAATGCAATGTAACCAATCACATCAAGTTGTTATTTTCACGTCAACCAGGTCTGCACCTCGGCTTCCCGTGACGCTCACTCAAGTTCTGCCAACACCGGCGTCATGCCTCGGATTCGTGTTCCCTGTGGCTGTCATGCTCCATTTTAGCAAGAGAAAGAAGGTTCTTGTTAGGAAGCTTCGTTCAGTTTTAGTTAAGCCATTGGTGAACTTTTCATACTGTAGTTGTTTTCAGCTAGACCATAAACGTGTCTCTTATTCGTGGAATAGTAGTGAAAAAACATATTTATCTATACCTGGCAATGTCAGCATCTCATATATTTCAGCGCTTTTGATAGCCCTGGTTAACCGAGAACAAAATTAGTGCTTTGTTAATCCCTGCAGTGACAAATCAAGAAATGAGAGAGAAAGAGGAGGCGGAGCTCCTCGTCGGCGACGGCGACAAGGAAAGAGCGAGCCGGAGCCGATGGCGCTGCCCGCCGTGGTCAGTGGCGGAGCTAGGGCCCGGCATGCCCGGGCAGCTGCCCGGGCTAAGCTGGTGATTCCCTTTAAGCTCTATGGGGATTTGAGGTGTAAATCAAAAGTCTGTACGGGCAAGAATCCAGCAAAGCAAGTTCCCTTGCTCTTTGCCCAGGCTTTGTCGATCAGCTGGCTCCGCCACTAGCCATGGTGGAAGTGAGCAAGTAATAGCTAGGGGGTGCCGGCAACAAAGAATGTGCGATCGGGGATGGGGGATTTAGAGGGATGGCCGGAGTGGCGGTGGACTGGCGAAGGAGGAGTTTGAGGCAGGGCGGGGCGTCGCGGCAACCGAGGGGGCCAGAATTGAAGAAGAAAGGATCGACCGACCCTTAGCTTATTTCTCGGTCAACCGAAACTTATCATAAAGCCAAGAAAGTTTTGTCCAAGCCCATTCGATTTGCAGAAATTCTCTGCAAAGAAATTGAAGTGTCTCCACGAAATTCTTGCCAATCAAACCCTGAGGTTCGCGCCTTTTGCTCATGCTAAACAAATGAAGCTTGGTCTCTTTTTAACACGCCCCTTTTCAATGAAATTAACCTTTTTGCACAAACTTGTGATGATCAAGTCGGTTGGGTACTTGGGTTTGGTCTTCATGCATGCCGCTCTACACGCCTCACACTTCTCACGTTCTCTAACTAATAGGGACAATTCAGTTGTACCAACAGAACTCCTTAAGAATGGACGCCTTTTTTTTAGGGAAAAGCAAACTCCTCTTCTTCATGGTACATGTCAAATAATTACGTGTGAAATTTGTGACCAGAAGGAAATATTTATTGGAGGATAATGTGATCTATCACTGCATGTGGCACCTCGCCGCCATGCATGCATGCGTAAGGTGTGAACCCCACCCCACACACGATTTTGTTGGGCTAGAAAAAAATATGGAGAGAAGGCTCAGGAGAATAGATGCTCCAATTTCTTTGGAGGTGTTGCTCAATTTCGCATGAAGGTTCCTTATTAGATGCCCACGCACTAAGCAGTGGCTTGTATTATTTTGCAGTATAAGGAATAACCCATGCATATGTTGTTCTCACATCTACCACCTTCTCCTATCTTCCATGAGGTAGTGTTTAATTTGTAAACATTGAAAGTAAAAGGATATCATAGCATTGACAGTATCAGGTGCAAGTCGAACCTAGCGACGGCGACGACGACGACGAAAGTTCAGTGCAATCGTGTTGCATTGTATGTGAAGTTTGGTCTTGCCTCTTGGGGACATTTGTGACATGACATGATACTTCTACAGAGAAGAAGGAGAATGTTTTTATTTTTACTCCAAAGCAACTTGGAAAGGGTCCCTTCTATCGTATGTATGGAGATGGAGAAGACCATGCATGGGAATTTTCAAAAAGATAAAGCACAGTTTGTTAGCATGCACGCCTTCCCTCTCTCTGCGTCTCAGGGACGAAAAAAAGCAAAAGAGATAAAGATTCCTCCACATGTCCTTGCACCTTGATATATATTTTTTCTTGACGCCCTTTTCTCACAACTTTATTTTGCCCTAGATGCTTTTAGGTTTCATCCAAAAACATTGCCCATATGGTTGAGAACTATGATCCTTATTTATATTTTAATATTTTCCAAAAGGAAACTGGGCAAGATGAAAACGTTCCTAGCTAAAAGATGGCCTTTTCCCCGAGTTATCTCACTAAAAGGCAGTCTTTTGCTCAGTTACCATGCTTAATCATTGCAAAACTGCGCACATTAATAATTCCTTATTTTTCAACTAAAGGACGATCAGAGGAAAACATACTTCAGGACTGTTTGTCTAAAACTGCGAAACTGGAGATTTTAGGAGGCTACTAAAAGGAACGGTGCTCAAGGAAATGTCTGCATGCTAAAACAGGACAAATAAGATATATATGTAGGATTAAAAAAATTGTACTGTTTTGTAATCTTTGCGCCCATCTACTGCTTGAGAAGAGAACAAAGAAGGGAGAAGAGCAGTACTTCATCTCGTACCAGGGAGCACTTGGCTAAATCCTCTAGTTGCAGCCTTGCATTCTGCTTCGAGTTTGATACTCTATTACCAGAGCATGAGTAATGACAAGCACAACAAGCCGCTGCATGCTTTTATCCCGGGGTCTCACGGATCAGACGAAGACATGATTGCCAGAAACATGGCCAAATTTGTCTGGGTTAATTAATTTACTGCTGCTAGATCCACACCACAGTACAGGTCTAACCTTAATCAAATGCCCTGCTCTTAGGACACAGCAAGAATCTCAACTTGCTCTTTTCATCAGTACCGTGTGGACCATCACGGTGAAAAATATATAAAAGGAGGAAAAGAAAGACTGGAATTATCTACTAGAGCAACTACACTGAGCACTGTCCAATCAAACATATGCACGCTGTACCCTCAGTCCACTAGTGGTCAATTTGTCATCCATTAGAGATTAGAGGCTCTTTTTATAACAGTACTTTCTGTTGAAAATGCAACTACCCGGTACAGTACTAGACATGCTTCTTTCATACTAAGAGCAACTAGTTTAAATGATCTGAAAACCTGGCATGAGAAAAGCTGACATGATTTTTTTTAACTTCGCGCAGCTGCACGGGTTTATGATAGCATAGTGTTACTGTGTCTACGAGAAGGACTATCTATAGAACCTACCAGCAAATAGATCTGCCCATGTTATGCTATTATTTTTCCACCTTCCGATGCATGTACAAGTGCATACTGTATAGTACCAGCCTAGTTATAGACTGCATGTTTAGAGTGCACTGTGCACACACAACTCACTCACAGCAAGAAGTCCAAGGCTTAGGGCATCTCCAGCCGTTGGAGAACCCTAGGTATACCTGGGCATGGGCAGCCCGGCCCGGATGGCCCGACGCGACCCGGCCCGAAAATGTCGGGCCGGGCCGGGCCGGGCTTGCACATCGGGCCGGGCTCGGGTCTGGAAATCGGGCCCGATACATAGGTCGGGCCGTGCTCGGGCCTAGCAAAAACAGCAAATCAGGAAGGGTCGGGCCGGGCTTTGTCGGGCTCGGGCCGGGCTCGGGCCCGATTTCTGCAGCCCGACTGTCGGGTCGGGCCGGGTTCGGGCCTGGACTTTTCTGCATCGGGCTTTTTTAGGCCCGGCCCGAGCCCGGCCCGGCCCGAAAAATGCTCAGGTATACCCCCAGGACTCAAAATGGAGACTTTTTGAACGGGACGGGGGAGCGCCGGCGCAAAACGAGATCTTGGGGTGAGCGATTTCCCAGTCGAACATGACCCTAACCCGAGCAATTTCCCAGTCGAGACAACAAAATAAAAATAAAAATATTTGCTCCATGCGCGCCGCCGTGCGCCCGTCCTCCCCGCCGGTCTCCGGGAGCAGCGCCGCCCCGTCCCCGTTGCTCGCGCCTCCTGGGCCGCCGCGCCGGTGGGGGAATAGGGGAAGGCGGCGTGGCCGAGGCGCTAGCTCTTCGAACGGAGAAGGAAGTCCTGGCACTGCTGCTGCTCGGCAACGGCGGCGTCCATCTTGTAGCGGCGAGCGCCGCGTCGTCGTCGGGGGCGCCGGCCGCGACTGCTGAGCACGCCCCCCGCTCCTCCATCTCTCCGGCGAGCCGGGCGGCGGCATGGAGGTCGGCCTCCATCTCTCCGGCGAGCTCGAGGCGGGCGGCGCGCATGGAGATCACCTCGCGAGCTCCGGCGAGCTGGATCTCGGCGGCCCCGGCGAGCTCCATCTCGCGGAGTAGGGCGGCGCGAGGAGGGCGGAGGGGCGGCGAGCAGCTGCGGCGAGCTCGAGCTCGGGCAGTGGAGATGGCGGGCGTGCCGGCCGTGGAGATGGCCTCCGTGGTGGGTGGGGAAAAGTGGGGAGAGAGAAAAAAGAAGGGATGGCCTCCGTGGTGGGCCTGGGCAAAAAGAGGAGAGAGAGGAAGCAGAGAGGCTGACCTGTGGGCCTGGCGCATGCAATCGCCCCCCCCCCCCCCCAGGCCGAACCCAGCTGCTTGGGTTTGGCCTGGGGACGCCGGCGGTAATTCGGCTACTGCCGGCGCTATTTGAGCTCCTGTGGCATGACTGGGTGAATTTTTGCACTTTTTGCTTCCGCCGGCGCTAAAAAGGCCTCCTGGGGGGGTCTTGGGGGGCACGGCTGGAGATGCCCAGGAGTCATTTCTTCCGCCGGATTTGCCCCCCCCCCCCCCAGGAGAGGTTTGGTTTCTGGGTGCGGGCTGTTTTCCAGTCGTGGCCAAACCCAGAAAATAGAAGCGAACATGTGGCGGCAGCTCGCGAGAGCACGGGCCGAAGCAGCGCCGCCTCGCCGTGGCCGAGCTGGGGACGACGAGCAAGCTCCGGAGGCCAGCTCGAGCTCGGCGCCCGCCCCGCGGCGTCCAGCGCCCGTGCCGCGCGAGAAGCCGCGCGAGCTCCGCCCCGGCCACATGAGAGGACGCGCGAGCTCGGCCACGCGAGCTCTGCCCGCAGGACTCGCCGCCGTCGTGGCCATCGGGGCGCAGCTCCAACCTTCCGACATGGACCGGTTTGGGGCGGGGCGGCTCCCGACGCGCTCGAGCATGGTGTGGGGCTGCTCCCGATGGCTCAAGCTTGGTTCGGGGCGGCGGCGGGGCTGCTCCCGGCGCGCTCGAGATTGGGGCAGAGCAGGCGGCGGCGTCCAGCAGCCGCCGGCGGTGCGAGCGGAGAGGAAAAGCGAGGAGAGAGGAGCACGGGTCGTGTGCACATGGTGGGCCTGGGATTAAAAAAAATAGGAGAGATAGTGCATTGGAGGCTGACAGGTGGGCTTTGCATGCAAAAAGGCCAACTTTTGCCCCCCAGGCCAAACCCAGCGAGTTGGGTTCCGCCTGGGTGCGCGCGGCGCTAAAAGTGGCGCTAAATGACATCTTGGGGGACGACTGGAAGGATTTTCCTTACGCCGGCGCTAAAAAACGCAAAAAAAAAACGTCCTGGGGGGGCTCCTGGGGGCTGGCTGGAGATGCCCTTAAGGATGACTGCTGGTGTGGCTACAAGAACCAAGATCCAGATGCACTTTACCTGTACTTCTCCAGTCCATATTGTGTGAAATTTGGTTTATTCTTTTTCATCCATATTTCCTACCAACACTGTGATCTTAAAATCAAACCACCACCATTTCTTCACTTGAGGGAAAAAACAGTACATGTTCTGCTCCTGGTGAAAACTGTAGAGCAACTAACAAGAAAAGATCAGAGACAATAAAGTATCTCTGTTATCTGTGTCAGTTAGCACTGAAAGAATGGCTACACCTGCCTTCACCACATGCCTTCACCACATGACCTGCTGCATCCAATTGGGGTGTGTTTGGTAGCCCGGTTGGACTCAGAAAATCTCTGCTCACCCTGTTTTCAGTTGTTTGGTAGACCGGTTTGCCTTCCTCAGCCATGCCCACCTCACCCCAAAAAGCACTCTCGGCCCTGCCCGTGAGAGAAGCTCAGATCGAGCTTCTCTGCTCAGCCCTGCCCAGTGCATCCCGAAAAAATCCCACGCGTGGGACCCACCGGGCCGTCACGCTGCCCGCCCCGCTCCTCACCCGAGCTCATTTGCCCCCCGAGCCCTCTCTCTCCTCTTCAACGCAAGCTGCTCCCGTCGCCATTCCCACTGCGCCGCCCCGCCCCGCCGCCTTGCGTCGCCCCGCCCTTGCCCCACTGCCCTGCGCCTCCTCCCAGCGCCGCCGCACGCGCTCGACCGGGCCCCGCCGCCCCGGATGGCCGTGAGCGCCGCCGCGTCGCGCCGCCTCGGATGGCCGCGAGCGCCGTCGCCTCGCTCCTCCGGCCGCCTCGATGGCCACGAGCACAGCCGCCTCGCGCCTCTCGCCGCCTCGGATGGCCACGACCGACGCCGCCGGCGAGCTTCTCCCCCCACTGGCCTGCCGGATCGGTGGTTGGACCTGATTGCTTTTTTAATTTCTGCTCAAGGACTTGTTTGTAAAACTTTGGACCCATTTGTAAATTCAATTTCTGGACTCTAGTTTCAGCGCATGCAACCTACCAAACAGCCTCTCATCCCAACCCGGCCCAGTACATACAGGCCACCAAACACAGGTGTTTGTCTCAGCCCAACCCGACCCAGATGAGCATTGAAAGGGCATGGCGCCCCCATGTGTGGTTTTGGTAATTAATGACAATCCCTATGGACTAATGGTTGCATTGAGTTTTACTTGTAGTGTTTGTCCATAGACCATACTTGAACTCCATATGTTGGATTCAAGGTTGATGCCATGAGTATATATTGATATAATGAAGTATTTGGCATCAAGATCATAGATTTGAGCATATTGCAAGTATGTCTTGAAGAAAAGAATTATGTGATCATTCATGGTTATCTTCAAGACATCATCTATTGAAAAGAGAAGAAAAGATACAAGGTTGATCAAGTATTGATCAACACACAAAGCTACAAGATGTACCAAGTGGGATCATGTATCTCTTGGTATGGTAAGCTATTGTCCATATAGCTTTGTGAACTAACCCATGATATGTGTGTAGCATTTCTATGTGTGGTTAGGTATCTTTCTATGGGCTTGCATCAAATGAAGATTTCATATGGCCCATGATCGATGACGTAAAGTGGTGATCGTCATCAATGTTGAGAAGCGCAAGTTCAAGAGGAGCATCTCGAAGAAATCCTAGGCTTGAAGCTTGCCACCCATTTAGAGATAATGTTCATGTGAAGATGTGCCTAAGAGAGGCTCGCCCATAGTGGAGTATGGGGGAGCAATGTTTGGGTCTTCACCAAGCGAAGCGCAATCAAGAAAGGTGGTCCACTTGAAGAGATCAAGATCGACGTCATCTAGCTCAAGTGGAATGCGCAAGGCAAATGTATGATAGGGTTTCTATTTTACCGGTCTCATGGTACTAGTTGGGAGACCGGGTTATAGGATAGATACCGTACTATCAAGAGGGGCTCTCGATTGAGCTTTAGCGTATCAGTTGGAGAGAGCTCAAACCTTTGCATACTTGCCTTCATCATCTTTCTTGGTTCTTATTTGGATTTTCTCCTTGTTGGGTTTTGGTGCTTGTTGTGATCTTCATGACAAGCCCAAGTTCTCCGAAAATGGATTTCGTATGGAAAACTTGTTGCGTTTTCTGGTTGGAAATATTATCGGTCCACCTTCGAGATAGGGTCCACACCTTCCCATGTGTGGTATCCCCTCTATATTTGTGACCCTTAATATTTCCACTTTTTGTAGTACAACTCTTGACGCTACCTTTCCAACAGAATTGGATTCATCTCGTTTGGTGCTTCCTTGCAAAAGTTATTGCGGTTCTCCTTTCCTGATTCTGCAGTTTCTTCTTTGGCCGGTAGTACCGACCCTCGCCCGGTACTACCGGGTGACCCCTTGCGGAACTACCGCGGGCAGTACCGGGCCCAGTACCGCATCTCCGGATGGCTCTCTGCCTCTCGAAGTTTTAACCCGGTAGTTGCCCCGGTAGTGGCGCGGTACTACCGGGAACGGAGCACTACCGGGCCAGGTAGTCCAGTACTACCGTTGCGTGCCGAGTCAGGGTGTGCTGACTGGCCTTCGTTCTTCCTCGAGTCAACGCGGCTCGGTACTACCGGGATCGGTCCGGTACTACCGCTGCGGCCTTTTTCGTCTGCAACGGGCAGATTTTTGAGAAGACCTATTTAAGGGGGTTTCTTCCCAACGGTTCTCTCATCCTTGGAGCTAGCTTTTCCCCTCTCTCTCCTTCATTGTTGACCTTTGGAAAAGCTTGCTTTCCTCTCAATCCCTCCCATGATTCTTGCATATCTTTGAGGGAATTTGAGAGGAGATCTAGATCTACATATTCATCCAATCCATTCCGTCTCTAAGTGAGGGGAACCTAGTAGATCGTGATCTTGAAGTTCCATTTGTTGAGTTCTTCCTTGTTCTTCCTCTCTTCTCCCCTCACAAGCATTAGTTGCTTTTGGTGGGATTTGGGAGTGGAGGATTTGACCACTTCTAGTGGTCTTGCCTTCTTGCATCGGTTGCATCGGTTTGAGTTCTCCACGGTGATACGTGGAAATCGAAGTTGAGAAGCTTGTTACTCTTGGGTACTTGGGGTGCCCTAGAGCTTGTCCTCTTGGGTACTTGGAGTGCCCTAGACGGTCCTTGTTGATCTCGGAGTTTTGGTGGCTCGCGGGATAGTTGGGAGCCTCCAATTAAGTTGTGGAGTCGCGCCCCAACCTTGTGATTCTTGTGGCTTTGGGAGCCGCGGGAATTCGGTGAGAGCCTCCAATTAAGTTATGGAGTGTGCCTCATCCTTGTACGGGTTCAGTGACCACCCTCAAGTGTCCCATAGTGGTTCGTGGCACTCCGCATTGGTGGAGGCACGAATGAGATTACGGTGTGCCATTTGACGGCTATTCGGAGATCACTTTGTGACTCCGCACCGCTCCAACGGAGACGTAGCTTCCATTGGGAAGTGAACTTCGGGATAAATCATCGTCTCCAAGTGCCTCGGTATTTCTATACCCGAGCTTCTTACTTATTCTATTTACTTTGTGATAGCCATCGAGCTTGAAGTAATATATCTGCTATCTCATATTTGCTTATCTTATTTAGCATAAGTTGTTGGTGCACATAGGTTAACCTAGCTTGTTTAGGTTTCATGCTTGATAAATTAAACGCTAGTTTTATTCCGCATTTATTCAACCCTAAACCGCAAAGAATTTTAATCGCCTATTCACCCCCCTCTAGGTGACATCCGTGTCCTTTCAAGCATGTATGAGGTGAGATAGCTCTGCCCACCTCATACACCCTACCAAACACACCCTTGGTACATACGGAGTACATGGCAAGTTCTGCATTACACCAAGGTTACTGTTGGCAGATGCCATCACTGTCAGATGGGTCTCTTGTGATGAAAAGTCTTAACAAAGTTTCCAAATCGGCCGGTAAAGAAGCATTGCAATATAGCAAGGCTAGCAGTAGTAGTGTGATAGTGTCAATGTCAATGTGGTCCATGAGAGAGATGAATCCGCATACACAGTGAAGTTTTATGGCACATGAATTGCAGGGCACAGTGAATGATCAGTTTGCTTACAGTGCATGCATGCAGGCAGGCACACACACACAGCCACCATTGATTGCCGTGGCAGCAGGAATTTAGTGGTGGCCATTTGCTGTGTTCATGAGCTTTGGCTGATGCTGGTTGTGATGATGCGGAACATTTGGGCTTCACTTGCAAAAGAGGCCCACCAGCAGTCAGACTATTCAGCTGACAAACTGGCTTGCAGGGGTCCACCACAGCACTGGTCCCAAAGCCCCAACATGAGACAATATCTGTAAATCTAGCTGAATTTTTCATTCACAGCTTGCAAAGATGTCCAGAATTTACCACTTGGTTATTTTTCATACTACCATATGCCGCTGCCATGCTGCATAAGACCTCAAGCTGATGCAGAGCAACGGAATGGGGATGTAGCACCAATCTCTTTCTACACCTTCAGTATAAGCATTTGAACCTAAAATGTACATATCATAAGGGAGGCAATGCTATCAGCTCTGAAAGCAGCCATGCTCGCCAGCTCTGCAAACGAGCCAAACGAACCCTAGCTAGTTCAGATGCCACAGAGAATGCGTCAACAGGGGAAAAGGATAGGGGATCCATCCCGCCGCAGCTTGTTGTCGGAGAGATCCAGCTTGCTCATCTTCTCCTCGCACCACAGCAGCTGCTCCTTGCTGAGCTTGCCATTCTCAGCACCCTCGACACGACTTTGATGTCGGTCAGGGCAAACAGCAGCTGGACTTCCTCCATTGTGGCTGGCCAGGTCTTGCTCTTCCATCCTTTTTTCTTCTTGAACAGCTCTTTCACCTTCATTTCCTTCTGCGGGTTTGGAGAGATGCGTTAGCAAAGCAAATAGTATCACGTGAACAGCAGGTCAACAACTACCATATCCATGCAAACAAGCTTCAAATGGTCCTTTCATGTTCGATTAACGGCACAAGTGTGTTAGGAAAAAAATGCATTCAACTACTAGTTGGATTTTAATGCATAAACATTGCAGAAAGAGATCGTATCTAATTATCTAAATCAAGGCAATGAAAGGTGGTCAGAAAGAATTGAAAAACACACGCTGATACACAGAATTTATATTTGCAGCTTTATTAGGGCGAGAGTTATTAAGCCTAACCTTATCGAGAGAGGATTGAACTTGCTGAATCGAACTTCCAGTATGGCCATGAACACTCATGAGGGCACTACTCTTTTTCTTGTCTTTCTTCAGGAAAAGACGGAAAGTTAAGATAGACTCCTCTAATAAATTGATGAGGTTAGATGCGAAGATTGATGCTTCCATTTGGTCTTCATCGTTATCTTTCCTTTCTGCAACTGAACAGACCAAACAGGAATGAAAAGCAATATGGCATATCAAAATGAGTATGGCAGTAAGTATACATAGACATGTCATGAAGTATGTTATACAAGCAGTGGTAGAAGGGTGCTGTAACGGTCTAAACCAACAAAGTTAGAAAAAATAGTCCTAAAATATAAGCCGAACATGACAGACAAAAGCTTACTTTTCCATTGCAAACAAGGAACAGAAGCTACGGCACAGCAAAAGTAGAAACACTTTTAAGAGTTTATTGCATCAAAGACTTGCCTTTACTGGAAGATCAGATCGAAATTAGATAAAAGGGTTTTTGCTATCAGATTTACGCACTACACATTGCAGATTCAACATTACAGAAGTAAGAATCCCATGGCTCATTTAACCAAGCATAAGCAGAAGCTCAAAAGAAGTGGCCCCTAAATAGTTAGCAGATACCCGAGCCTAAGTTCGACTGCACTTAACCCGAAATGGCATCAATTTATGTGCACTAGTGGGGATATTAGGAAACAAATATAACCATATGCACCTGCAGGTTTTTATTACAATAGGCATTTAAAATGGGAACTATTATAGGTGGCTAAAAGCTAAAAATGGACTAGTTGTCATCTAAAATCTCAACCATACCAGTGCATGAAAGCATGCTTTAACCGTAAGTGACGTTTGAGCTATAAATTACTGACTGAAACGTCAAAGCTGTTGCCCAAATACGACTATACCAACACAACAAAACACTTCAGAACATTGTTAGATCAAAAAAAAAATCTTAGATCAGAAATGTTAGTCGTTCTCTGTTCATAGTCACTTAGCCATAGTCAACGTATCCACAAATGATTGTAAATTCACTACTGGTATTTTTTAAATACATCTTAGTACCACATTCATGTACCAATGGGCAATGCCAGTCTACCTGATCAGATACAATGTACTTGACAATGTAATTTAGTTGTATAGGGAAAAGAGCAAGTTGACCTGATCACCTGATATAAGATGTACCAGTAACAATAAATGTCCATATTTCAGGTAATTTCAAGATTAAAATCGCTAAAACAAACAAATAGAATATGCATGATCATCTGTTGTGTTGCATGGTACCGTCCTAAGGCATTATACTATACGGTACCTTTAGTGCAACCAAACATAAGCAGTGGTACTTCTAGTTCTGCAAAGTACTTACGCCTTGTGATGATCTCAATGGCAACAATGGTGTAACATGTACAGCCAATCTGGGTGTATTTTTTTATTGTCAGAACTTGTCACTACATACATCAGAACTCAGAAGGCTAAGTACATTTTGTTGGTTGTCGCTTTGCAATCCATCAGAATTTAGAACAAGATGCTGAATCTTAACCAATCAAACATAAAAGCATTAAAACAAGTCGCGATGTGGCAACGCAAGTTGATTAAGAAATCAAATAAGTCACCAAGAGTACTCAAGATTAAATTGCACTGCCATCAGTTGTGAATTTTAATGTCAACTGATAAGATACATTTTTGTTAAAAATGCAATAACTATAATCAAAAGTAGCATACCTTGAAAAGTGGGGACCTGAAGCAACTTAGACAAGGAGCTCCGAGAACGTGCATAGATCTCAACTCTTGAACCTTGCTCAAATGGTTCATTCTCAACAAATCTCTGCAACAGAACCTGGAACTGCTGAAATGCTTGAGCAGCACAGCTATAGGTGGTACGGTTCTCAGGTTGTGCTGCTAGGATCAGACTCAGGTGCATGTAAGTACAATGAATAGCCTCCCAGCTTAAAGAAACATGAGCAACATAGGAAGTCTCGAGTATTTGGTAAGGATCATCCTCGATCTGCTGTTGCTGAAGATGCTCGCAGTCCTCCTGAAGCTCATCCCTCCTTTTGAATGAGAGACTGCGAAATGTTGATGCCAATTTGGATGCTGATCTAGGCGACTTTTTCGAGATGTTGAATGACCCTGAGAAGTTTGTTTATCAACCATTAGAAAGTTAAAAGGGATGTTTTATGGATTATCTGCACTCTAAAAAATAGCAAACAAATCGTCTGATTTGAGAAGATGTTCTACATGCATAAGTGAAGCGGTATTACATAAGAAAGGGGAGGTGAAATCCTCAAGTTCCAAATAACAATCTGATAAGCAGCAACACCTTTTCTTTCCTATTATTCTTTCGAAAGGTTTTAGTTGGTGGTGAGTTCACTCACCCTACTTTACTCTTACATGCGGGGCCTTTTGCAAAAAAATGGACTGAAACAACTTTTTACCATCTAAACCATATGAAGAGTACGACAAAATTAGACAAAATCTATTTATTTTTTTGGCATGGTAATACGATTCTCATTGATAAATAAAAGACGAGATACAAAGTACGTATACACCGATCTTACAGATCTGGAAAGATAGGATAAACCTATGTGACAAACCAACGCCTATCCATCTTCTTCGGCACCACCGTAGCAGCCACCAAAGAAAAAATAGACAGATCACCTCTTCACCCGAGCTCGACGCGGCTCCATCGCTGATCATCAGCTTTACGGACCTCCAAAGTAGTTTGCCATAGGACAAACCATTGTCGTTGAAAGAATCAGACCGGGGCAGCACGACTCCGGACACGCCATCGAACTTCAGCACTGGCACCCCCACACGACGACGTCGGAGTAGGGAACCAGAACCGTCAGCCTCCAACCACGAACCCACCACAAGGTGCACCATCTTCCAGCTGTCACCAGTGCAGACCACCGTCTGCACGTACTCCTGGACAAATCCTCTGCTCTACCATGGCGCCGGAGATAACGCCGCAGCAACGGGGAGCAGGAGGAAAAACCCATCTGATGGAGTCGCCGCCGCCGCCTCGCCGACACCATCCATGAACCCTACAGCCACCGATCTGAAAGATCAGCAAGCACACAGTGCCACCAACTCCGAGACGCCGCCATGAAGGACAACGCCGGTGTGGGAGTAGAGTTGAGTCAGATTTATTTGCCCGGGCGCCGCTCCCACCACCCCAACGGCGCACCATGCCAGAAAACTCCTAACCCTAATTACCATGCAAAAAACGGGGTCCCCCTCCCTCCTACCGCCGGAGCGGCAAGCGGAAGGAGAGGGGCCCAGCTCTTCCGCCGGTGGCCTGCGGCGGCGGCTAGGGCAGGAAAGCTGAGTCGCCTCGCAAGTCGCCTTCGAGCGCCTCACGAGCGAAGCGCTTCCGTGACCTCTTCCCAACTATCTTCTCTAATCGTCGTCTTCCAAAAATTCTGAACTATGATCCTCCTTCAAATTTTCCAATGCCTTTTCAATTGCTGCAGCACCTGTCGACGACATACCTCTTCATGCCTTTTCACTTTTTCCTCCTCCACCGAAAATTGAAAAGTAAGTGGTGTGTTTTATTTTATTTTTCTTTTGAAAGGATTGTCGTATAGTGGAACATGCAGGAGGACTAAAGGTGGGGTGAAACCCAACATATTTGCAATGTTCTACAACACAATCAGGATGAAGTAGTAGTTTACTGGTAAAAAAATTGTTTGTGAGCAAATATTGGTCTGCCTTTTATCTGTTGCAACGCACGTGCACTTTGCTAGTATGCAGAAAAAAAACAGCACATGCCATATGTTTCAAGTGCAAGGAGAAAGGCGACAAAACTTTTATGGCGGGAACCTACACCCTTACACCCTCAGCACCAAAAATTGAAAAACCATGAAATTTCCCGAACAATGGGAATTGTCGAATATGACTACTATTATCATACCAAATGAGACCGTCAGTTAGCATAAGAATCCATATATAATTGGTCATGAAAAATCATAAGCTGCACGATCACCATTTAATTTTTTGTAATCTATCATACACACAAAAATTATGGTGCATAGAACTGGAAGGCCAACTAATGTAGTTATGTAAAAAATGAAGAGCAATAACTGAAATGTTGCTTTGAGAGTAATACCGCCAACCAGATAGCATAAAGAAAGTAAAACACATTGTGTCACATTGAACTAGACATGCAAAAACCCTATGCAACCATACAATATAGATATATATAGACTACAATGTGCTGTATTTTTCACCTGAATATTTCAATGTCTGTGTAATCATCTTATCAAACGCCACCATTCTCTGGCAGTACTTATCATGGAGCGAGTCAAACCCGCAGAGCGGGAACCCTTCGCCGACGTCGGACTCCATCCACTCCCTAGAGCTACTCCCCTCCTCTTCTTCCTCCTCCTCCCCATCCCCATCCTCCTCCACCTCAGCGTTCTCGTCCTCGGGGATGAGCACCATGAAGCTGTTCTTCCTTATCTCCTTGAGCCTCCGCTGCACATCCTTAATGGTGTCGTCCTCCTCCTCCCCATCCTCCCATCCCCCATTGGCCTCGCCAGCCGCCACCGCCGCCTCAGGGTACTCCTCCGAGATGTCACCCTCCCAAGCCACATTCCCGCCACCACCATTCTCTGGCAGTACTTATCATGGAGCGAGTCAAACCCGCAGAGCGGGAACCCTTCGCCGACGTCGGACTCCATCCACTCCCTAGAGCTACTCCCCTCCTCTTCTTCCTCCTCCTCCCCATCCCCATCCTCCTCCACCTCAGCGTTCTCGTCCTCGGGGATGAGCACCATGAAGCTGTTCTTCCTTATCTCCTTGAGCCTCCGCTGCACATCCTTAATGGTGTCGTCCTCCTCCTCCCCATCCTCCCATCCCCCATTGGCCTCGCCAGCCGCCACCGCCGCCTCAGGGTACTCCTCCGAGATGTCACCCTCCCAAGCCACATTCCCGGCGTTGGCATCCTCGTCGGATTCTAGGGTCTCTCCCTCGCCCCTGGCGCTCTTCCGGGCCTTCCCGAACTTCTTGAGCTTGAAGAAATCCATCAGCCGGAAACCCCTGATGCCTCAAACCGAAAGAGCGCTAAAATGATTCTCCCCTTTGCCTTTTCCCCGATCCAAAGGTCGCTCCTTTTCCCCTACCCTGCATAGAGCGTAGGAATCGCCTAATGGGTATTAAAAGGATCGACAAGAAACAGAGAATAGAAAGCAAAAAAAGGAAAAGAAACGAACACCTCCCTAGAACCCAATTAGCGGCGCCACGGTCGAGGGTTAAAAATACCTCGAGAAATGGAGTTATTCCCCCAACAGGCAGCCCGCGGGATCGACCGATCCACCGTGAAGAGAGCGGCCGGGGCTCAGAAACAAGATCCGCGGGCCGGACCCCCAGAGAGTCTCCCTACCTTGGCGAGCTCCTCCACGAATCAACCGTAGCGGGGAGGGGCTGGTCTTCCCTGCTCGTCGCTGCTGATTCTGATTCTTTCTGCTGCCGCTCGTGACTCAGAGGGGGGCGAGCTTTGGGCTAGCGCGGCGCGTCGCCGACTTTCTTTTTGGCTTGGCTGGAATTGTAACGGCGGGGTTAGTGAGGGTTTAGGCCGTCCGTTTTGAATCAAGGGGCGGTGGGGTTACTGCTTTACGGCGTGATTAGGATGGTCAAATAGGAATGGACGGCGAGCGAGGTGCCTGGGAGACCGTGCGGAAGGGTATGACGCCTGTCGTCGTCTCGTCTCCGCGATTATAATACCTGCAGCACTGCCCACTGCGGCTGCCACTTGGTGAGCTCTGCCACCTGCTTTCTTTCTCATTCATTCAAACGGTCTGATTTTACTGATCACTCAAGCAAGAAATGGAAAACAAACACGGGAAATATCTTAGTTACAAAACCAAAAGTTGTATGGAGATATCGATTGTCTCCACTTCACTTTTACAATTTGTGATTTTTCATCCTTGCTTCATGTTGCGTATTTATCTTAACACGTCTCTGGTTCGCAGAATTCTCAAAACACGTTATAAGGAAAAATATAGTATTGGAAAGGCATTGATCTTAAATTTTTTGCGCTTCAAAAAAAAAACTACGGAAATTTCAGTCAAACGCTGTTCACAACGCGGGAAAAAATTGGAATTTCAGCAAGATGTTTGAGTGATGGGATTTTTTTCTCCGAGATAGAGGGCACAAAACTAAGGATTAGACGTTAGGATTACAATCTACAAATCAAACTTTTTTTCTTTTCACAACGTGGAAGTAGTTTCGTGCGCATTGTTAAAAAAAACTTTTTTCTTTTCACAGTTTCGGGCTTGTATGTCCAGAGATGTGCTCGTGCCGACCTCGGTAAACATTCTGCTTATTTATCTAAATCTTAAAAGCACTCTTAGGACCGCATGTACAAATGTATGCGCTTGTACCATGTGGCTCGATAAAATCCTCATTTCTTTCCAAAACCTTTGCGGTTGTTTTCTAAGTTATCTCTACCTGTAATCTCGTGATTCCATGTTGATATACCTCTTTCTAAACCTCCTAATGGGCTCTCTCATGTCAAAACATTAGATCTAATCTCTACAGGAAGCTCATCAGAAGCTGGGGTAAGGCTAATCATCCCAGCCATGGCAGCAATGAGGATGGATGTCAAGTTCTCTCGCATGAAGAAGAACATGTGTGGTAAGAAGAAGAAGAAGAAGAAGAAGAAGAAGAAGAAGAAGAAGAAGAAGAAACCCCATAAATTATTAAAAACAGTGGTATAATCATGTGATATGATGCAAATGTGATGTTTAAAAGCATAATAAACTACAAAGTTCATCGATACGTTTTCGACGTATCAGTTTTACTCGCCCTCCTCGAATTTTGGCGGTCGGCTGTCAGCCTGTCACGTTGTGGGAAAGATTGAGTCAAGAGAGGGACTAGATATATCTGCGAGGAAAAGAGGAGGCGCTTGGATGATGGAGAGAGGAGGCAAAAGTGAAGTGTCTGATTATATTTTAAGAAGAGTGATATTTCTTTAATTTGTGCTCAATCTACGACGATAATATTCTCTAGAAAATAAAACACTGTTGTATTGTCTGATGGGGAGATCTGGGTTGACATCCACACGAGGTTTCAACAAGTTAGAATGGTCCTCGTGATGATTAGATAGCAGATACCCATATAAAGCGGAAAAGAAAGTGTTATAACGAGAAAAAAAGGCATAAATTACACTAATTTAGTTTTAGTTCACACATGAATGTGAATTTATTTTGTGGGCCATGTTCATGGACTGCAAGATGTTTTAATGTTTGTCGCTATGCCAAAATTTATTGTTCCATAAAACCACATGTCGATTTCTACGTCTGTTATGTCACGTTCTTTTGGTTTATTTTATGCAAATTATCAGTCTAAACCACATGTATATTTCTACATCTATTGTTAGCACCCATGCCCAAGATCCAAAGTGATTTTTCAAAATTCGGTCTCCTAGCGGATCCCTTATGAGGGTATAAATTCCTCCGGATTTTTCGCATTGAGCAGAGCCAAATCGGTTGGACCGGTCGAGCAATGAACCCCCGGAGTCTCGAACTAGAGTAACGTGTATCACAAGTATTGTTTTCGCGGGTCAATTCGGGAGCTCCTTTAGCGCTCTTCTTGCATACGGAAGCGCTAGCCCACCTAGGGTCGGCCCCAATTCCGCTCGCCTTGGTGTTGTTGTTCTGCTCAGGAAAATATCTATTTTTTTCTATTATGGTTGTTCTTGTTAATTTTGAAAAAATTCGGATGAAATGAAAAATTCGCAAATTTTTAAGATGGGCACATGATTAACTAATATTCAAGAATTATAAAAATAAATGGGGATTCAAAATATGTTCATGACCTTGAAAAAAAGCCACAATTTTTAAAAATTTCCATGAATTAAAAAATGAAATACAAATGTTCATGAATTTTAAAAAATGATTAAAAATGAATAATATTTTTTTATAAATATTCATGAATTTGAAAGATGTTCACAGATTTTAAAATGTTCATAAATTTGAAAAAAATCACGAATTAAAATTTTGTTCACGCATTTGAAAATTTTCACAAAAATCGAAAATTACACTAATTGTAAAAGGAAAGGAAGAAACAAATAACGCACAGAAACCGAATGAAAAAACAATGAAGAAATAAAGAATAAAAAGAAAAACTGGCGTGAACCTTGACAAAAACGGTGAAACGCAACCTACCTAGGTCTGCCAACTTACCCGAACCAGGGCTAGGCGTTATATAGGACTAGTTTAATATACGTGCGTTGAGACGGAACACATACAATCGTGATGTCCCAGAGGGTAAGGAAGGTGAAGATCGGGCACAACCAACTGTTAAACAACAATGTCAAACAAATTGAGAGGGGATGATAGAAACTTGGTTCGGTACATACAAATCCATAAAACGTGATCATACTTCTTCTATTTATCTTCTCAGCCAACATCAGCGCAATTTACAAATATAAACTTTCGCGCTACATAAACACAACTATGAAATGAGTACAAATATGTACACAATGTTTTTGTAGATATTCCGCTATGAATAAAATCATCATCCTTTATTGGTGCAACAAGTACTTATGATTATTTATGGATATAGTTTGAGCGATGGCGGCTAGAAAAACAGGAGCAGGGAGTGTATGCATATTTGGCCAGCACTCTTGAGGATGTAATCCTGAAAACTTAATTCCTACATAGTAGTATTTTCATGTTTGCTGTGCTTACCTTGACTAAAATATTAATGCGCCTGACGTGTAGGGTGATTAAGTTAAAGAAGTTAATTCCTTACTTCCTTCTGGACAGAAATCTTGAAAACATAAGACACAATGTCACGCAGAAAGTAGATCTTGTCATCAGAAGCTCACAATTGCATAAAAGTGGTAGGCAATCTACTAAAACTTGACCCGAAATTCAACCCCAAAAAATTAAGAACGAGCAAAATAATAATACTGAAGTGCAATAATTAATGGACTTTATTAAAGGTAGCTTTTCCTTGAAATGGTAGTTTGCAATAATTAATAAAGAGGCTTTGATTCCAATCCTTCAAGGACATGTCCAACACGCAGGGAGGGGCTGAACCTTGTAAATTGCAACACACCTCCACTACACTCCACATGACTAACTGTAGCAAGCTCATGCGATTCATCCGCTGTCTTCCCAAGATATTGTTCTGAATCTGTACTCCGGCAGATGGTCAACAACTCGTTGAATATCAGTGATTACGCTTGAGATATGAGACCGATCTTTCTCAATCGAAGACGCTTTTGTAACCAGGGATGCACAAAAACCTTTTTTATGACCAGGGGCCAATGTCCATAAGGTAGAGATCACAGCTCAGTGGAACACCCCAGGCAGAGAGTTTAATGTGACCAATGTTGTCAAGAATCAAAGCTCCCCAAGAAACTGATAGCTACACCTGTACTTGAATTCCCACACCACCTTAACTAAGTTACAAAAAAAATGCAGATAGCAAGATTTAGCAGATTTAAATGGCATATAATGAACCAAAAGTCCTGACAGGCATCTAGTTCGAGAATACATACAATATCGGGAAAAACAGCCAGTTTAAATCAAGTCAAAACTATAACAATAAGTAGTTTCTTTCTGTAACATTTTATAAACTACAACGAGCAAAATATTGTACTGAAAAAATACATCTTCATGTACATGGCCAGGAAGTATACAGCTATGATGGAAAATGTATAACAGTTTAAATATATCTCTTTTTTGTAAGGTTTTGCCTGAAGGCCCTGAACTCATCGTCACGTCTCAATGCCTGAACCACAAGGCAAAGAGCTACGGACATGGAAAAAACATGCAAACATGAGGAGTTTCTAAGATGGAAGAAGAGATGAAAATTAAACCTGGTATTGTTGATCACAACCTATCCGATCATGATCGCTGGGAGCAGGCTACGAAATCTGAACCTGTGGCCGCATTCAGTTCCGCACGAATGGCCAACCAATACTCGCTAGTCAGTTCGCCCATTGCCTCTCGTCCGCCTGCCGCCGCGTCCCGTCGTCGTGGAGCCATGTGATAATCTAGGAATCGACCACCGCGACGCCGGGTTCCAATTATGAAACCACAACCTGTCGATCCAGCACGGCGGCGTATGTGCTCGCGTGGGAGGCAGTAGTTCTTAGAGCATCTCCACTTGCTCGGCCCAGCGTTTTTGCCGGTTCCTTTCAGCGCTTCCGCGGACGCTATCTAGGATTTGGGGGCGAAATTTCCACTCGTGCCACCATGTTTCGGTCCCCAAGCGCACCACAAACAGAACAAATGTGAAACATCATTTTCCCACTACCAAAAAACAGCCCAAGTTCGGCGATCAGAATGGCCACAAATGGGCGATCGGTTAAAAAAAGCCACAAGTTCGTTTATGGATCCAGCCACAGTTTGGCGATCAATCAAAACAAGTAGGCGCGCATCCGGTGAGGCATGGAGAGGCGCAGATCAGATGGTCGCCGGCGACTCCTCGGCTTCTTTCAGCATGATCGGCGTTGTTGTAGTCGACGGAGTTGGGGCAGAGCTCGGAGTGGGTGTAGGCGCAGTGCTTGGTGGCGGGGCAGAGCTCGGCGGCGGTGTCTGGTCTGCCATAGCGGTCGGGCTGGGCGGTGCTGTCTGCTCGGGCGTAGTGGTGGTAGAGCTCGGTTGTGGCCAGTGGCGGAGCTAGGGGACTAGCAGGGGCCCTGGCCCCCCATCATACGGTGCAGCAAGGGATAATAGCAGTTTAAGTGTAGATTATATGATATAATACATAGAGATTAGCTTGGTTGGCCCCCCTTATAGGAAAGTTAGCTTCGTTGGCCCCCTATGAGTCTGTATCCTGCCTCCGCCCCTGGCTGTGGCGCTTGGTTCGCCGCCGGCGCGATCTGGCTCAGGATTGCGCGGCGTTCCGCCATGAACCACGCCTTGACATCGGCATCCATTGCGTCCATGTCGGCGCCCATAAAAAATGCCAGGTCGTTGTTCCTCATCTTTGCCACGACGTTGGTCTTCAGCAGGTCGAGCTTGACGTCGTGCTTCGCCATCATCGCCTTCTGATACGTCTCAAACATATCTATAATTTTTGGTTGTTCCGTGCATAATATATATCATTGGCACATGTTTTTATAATGTTTTTATATCATTTTGGCACATTTTTATGGAACTAGCCTATTAACAAGATGTCCAGTGTCAGTTCCTATTTTTGCTGTCTTTTTTTTCAGAAAAGCTAGTCGGGGAATTTTCTCGGAATAAGCCGCCAATTTACATGATTTATTTTCACGAAGAAACAAAGACGGAGCCAGGAGGGCGCCTGCAGGGGGCCCCATAGGGGCCAGACGACCCCCAGGCGCGGCCTAGCCTTGGCCGCGCCTGGGGCCCACCTGGGCGCCTCGCGAAGCTTCCGACGCCGCCCTTTCGCCTATAAATTGTCTTCCTCCCGAAAACCCTCGGTACCCGATCATATTTTTCAGAAAACATCCGAGGTCGCCGCCGTCGCCAACCCTAGATCGGGAGGGTTCTGAAACTCTTCTCGGCACCCTGCCGGAGGGGGAGATCGTCACCGGAGGCATCTACACCACCATGCTTGCCTCCAGAGTGATGCGTGATTAGTCCACCACGGGACTACGGGTCCATGGCAGTAGCTAGATTGTTGTCTCTTCTCCTTTGTGCTCCATTGTTTAGATCTTATAAGCTGCCTACATGATTAAGATCATCTTTATGTAATACTATGTGTTGTGTTTGCGGAGATCCGATGAATTATGGAGTCATGACATTATGGTTCAGTTTATCTATCATATATTTTATTTATGATCTTGCATGCTCTCTGATGCTTGTGTATACTTTGGCCGAAGTAATTGTAAGTGCATGGTGCCCCCATGTGTGGTTTTGGTAATAAATGATAATCCTTATGGACTAATGTTTGCATTGAGATATTCTTGTAGATCTTGTCCATAGGAAAATATTGAAATTCATGTGTTGGACTCTAGAAGCTTACATGGTAAAGTGTGGTTTGGAAAAGAAGATTGAGCGAACATTCATGTTCATCTCTAAGCCATCATATATTAAGAAAAGATTATGAAGTGCAAGTTCAAGAGAAGCATCTCGAAGAAATCCTATGCTTGAAGCGTAATCAAGAAATGTGGTCCACTTGAAGAGATCAAGATCGTCATCATCTAGCTCAAGTAGAATGCGCAAGGCAAAGGTATGATCTTGATAGGGTTTCTATTTTACCGGTCTCATGTTGTTAGTTCGGAGATCGGGTTATAGGATAGATACCGTACTATCAAGAGGGGCTTTCGAGTGAGTAACTTGATCGCATCTTTGTGGAGAGCTCAAACCTTTGCATTCTTGGCATATCATCTTTCTTGGTTCTTATTTGGCTTTTATCCATGTGAGAATTTAGATCTTGTGTTCATCTCCATATCAAGCTCTAGTTCATCAAAAACGGATTTCATATGAATATCTTGTTGTGTTTTTTATGTTGGAGGTTTTTATCGGTTTGTCTTTTCTAGAGAGGTCAAACTCTCCTCTTGTGGTCTCCTCCTCACATGATGGACTATGATGTTTCTCTGCATGATCTTGTAGAGCTCTTCGTTGCGATTCCAACGAGCCCAAGATCATCGAAATCGAAGTCAGGATGAAAAAGATATTACAGTTTTCGTTTTGGTGTTTCTGTCAGTTTTCAGCAAACCGGATATTCTGGTTTTGTTCTGCACCGGAATATCCGGGTAGACCGGATTATCCGGTCCTCCCCAGTTTTTTCAGAAAATCAGCTAAGGACTTCACGGCGAGACTCTGTACTCGGCCGGATATTTGGGCCAGATATTTGGTTCAGGGACCGGATATTCCGGTCTAAGTGTGGCTGCAACGGCTATTTTCGTGGGAGGTGCTATAAATACTGAAAGGGCATGGCACCCCTATGTGTGGTTTTGGTAATTAATTACAATCCCTATGGACTAATGGTTGCAATGAGTTATCCTTGTATTGTTTGTCTAAAGGCAATGCTTGAACTCCATATGTTGGATTCAAGGTTGATGCCATGAATATATTGATATAATGAAGTATTTGGCATCAAGATCATCGAGGTGTATGGATATACATTTGATATGATCAATAAGAAGAGTATGTGATGACCAAGTTGTTATTCGAGGAGTTATCCGATGATTGGCCATATGTGAGTTGAGCATATTGCAAGTATGTCTTGAAAAAAAGGATTATGTGATCATTCATGGTTATCTTCAAGACATCATCTATTTAAAAGAGAAGAAAGATACAAGGTTGATCAAGATATTGATCAACACACAAAGCTACAAGATGTACCAAGTGGGATCATGTATCTCTTGGTATGGTAAGCAATTGTCCATATAGCTTTGTGAACTAACCCATGATATGTGTGTAGCATTTCTATGTGTGGTTAGGTATCTTTCTATGGGCTTGCATCAAATAAGATTTCATATAGCCCATGATCGATGACGTCAAGTGGTGATCGTCATCAATGTTGAGAAGCGGAAGTTCAAGAGGAGCATCTCGAAGAAATCCAAGGCTTGAAGCTTGCCACCCATTTAGAGATAATGTTCATGTGAAGATGTGCCTAAGAGAGGCTCTCCCATAGTGGAGTATGGGGGAGCAATGTTTGAGTCTTCACCAAGCGAAGCGCAATCAAAAAAGGTGGTCCACTTGAAGAGATCACTCCATGGAACAAGATATGGATTTAAATGGTGACTCAAGTAATTCTTCATCATCATCGTCAAGTACTCACTTTTGCCTTATGGCTAAGGCTTCAGAGGTATCTCCTACTTTGAATCCCAATATATCTCATGATGATATTGATGAGGAAAATGAACAAAATGATAATGATGCTTCCATACTTGAGAAGGGTAAAATGGTTATTCTTTCTCTTTCAAAGAATAAAAATGCCCGTGCTAACTTCTTAGAAATCATGTCTACCCTTGTTGAGCGCAAACTTACCATTGAGGAGTTGGAAGCTCGCATTGATGAAAGCCTTAACCGCGAATACAAGTATGCGGAAGATATCGCCGATCTCAAGGAAGCTCTTGAAGAAGAACAAACCACCAAGAAATCTCTTGAGGAAACTTTTGCTCTCGAACTTTCTAGAGTAAAGGGATCCCATGATAGATCTCTTAAAGTGGCTAATGATTTCAAAATAACAAATGGTAAGCTTATAGATGCACATGCCAAACTCCTTGAGGATTTTGAGCACCTCGAAAATGGCTCTAGGGTCATTAAGGGTGAGCTCATCAAACTCACCGAGTCTCATGCGCAACTTAAAGCTTCTCACTCAAAAGAACTTGCCATATTACCTTCTCCTATTGCCATTAATAATGATACTTGTGCTACTAACTCTATCTCTTGTGAAGCATCCATTTTGACGGAGAATGTTGAGCTAAGAGCTCAACTTGGGTTGCTATCTAGCAATTATGGGAAATTGGAAGAAAACATGAAAAGCTTTCAAGCTCTCATGAGGATCTTTTAGTCTCCCATGATAAGCTAAACTTAGCTCATGAGGCTATTATGTCTAAGGTAACATCATGTGAATCTCATGTGGACAATGGCACAACTTCTACCAAAATGCTTTATTGTCATGTGCTAGTCCTAGTAATTTATCCACTCAAACTATCGATAAATCTTGTGATGAATTACTTTCCACCTTGTTGCTCTAACAATGAAGTATCTACTCCTCTAGTGTTTGTGTTGATACTAACCATGTAGAGGAATTAAAAGAGCTCAAGGCCCAAGTCACTTCTTTGAAGAAAGACTTGGAAAAGCGTCATGATGGGAAGCCCACACTTGACAACATGTTGAGTGTGCAAAGACGCCCCAATGACAAGAGTGGACTTGGATTCAACTCCAATAACAAGAACAAGTCCAAGTATAACAAGAAAAAAAGGGCCAAGAACAAGTCAAGAATTCGGCCAAGATTGTTTGCTTCAAGTGCAAAGTTGAAGGGCACCATGTTAGATCTTGCCCTTTGAAGAAGAAGTCTCTTAGTGAGAAGCAACAAGGGAAGATGCCTCAAGTTCAAACTAAAGTTCCCCAAGTTGAAGAACGGCCACTTCCAAGAAGAATCAAGCTATTCCTTCTCAAGTTGAGATTTCAACAAAGAAGAAAGGAGGAAGCAAATGTTGCTACTTATGCCGTGAGAAGGGTCACTTTGCTTCTTCATGCACTAGTGGTAACTTATCCAACCCTATCATAATTGATAATGTTATTCTCTTAGGAAGGATAAGGTTGGCAATGTGTTTGCCAAATATGTTGGTACTCAAAGTGGTGTCAAGAAAAGAACCATTTGGGTTGCCAAGCCTATTGTGACTAACCTCTTAGGACCCAACTTGGTTGGGGACCAACAAGCTAAAACTTGATCAATAGGTGTTGAGGAGGGCATTGGAGACTTGGCTACATCATGAAGAATTAAGGGATCTTCATCAATTATATTCTCTCAAGCCAAGTCATTTGGATTATATTGTTCTATCTCATATCCAATGTTTCTCCTTGCGGTAACTTGTATTTAAATCATACATTGAAAGTTGCTTGCACCCTTGCATGTGTTTGGTTTTGTACCTTGCTAGTGTTTGTATATGTTGTGCTCTCTACTTACTTATCTTGAGTAATCAAGTATGTGTATGTTGGTTTGCACACCATGTACGTGTGATGTTGAGCCTTTATATCAACTTGCTTATATCTTAATTGGTTCTTTTGAGAGATTAATGGACTATCCCATTTTTGGGGAGTGATAGCTCTTTGCACTTCACAATCCTAAAAATGTGTGTACATGAGGAATACCACTTAGTGTTGATATATCAATATTATCTAGTCTCTATGTGGTATGTCATGCTCATGAGAAATTCAAATTCTATAATGTCCATTAGTTATCTCTTGTTGGATTATTTTGTCTCTTGTTACTATAAAATGGATTATCACATTATGGGGGAGTAATAAGCTTGTGCATATTACAATCCTAGAAATGTGAACATGTGAGGTATTGCCATTTAGAATTGATATTAATTATCTTGTTCCTATGTGGCATGTTGCTCAAACAAGTTCCATTTGGTTAATGATTTTGTTTTCTTATATTTGGATCTTGTTTGTGAAGAAGTTCTTGGTACGGTTTTCCTCTAATATTTCACATATATCTCTTTGGGAAACCGATTGCTTCAAGCTACTCTTGTAGTTGCTTTGCATGATCGCGTGAATATTTGAAGCTATCAAGAACATTTATCTACATAAGCATCGCGCTTAAATCTTATCCTTCACCATGTGCTTATTGGTTGTGAAGATGATCTTGAATATCAATCCAATACACCACTAAGAAATTTCTACATATACTCCTTTTCCATGACAATTGATAGTCATAATTGTGGTGAAATTTGTAGATCATCTTCATATTGGCTCTTGATTTTATTGCCTTATTTCTTGCCAAAAATTAATTTGTTTTAACTCCCATTGTCTTCCTTACCTCTTGTGGATCATTTTGCTTTACTCAAACTTTCCTAGTGTTTTATTTGGTGTAGGAGAGGCATTGATCCCATCATTGTGCACCTTGCATTCAAAGGCTACTTATAGATAATGCACTATTCTTGGGTGAGCTATCCTATATTGAGTACAACTTATATTTTCATTAGTATTGGATCTTATTGCTTTTTCTTGATATATGACTAGTGTTTGAATAGATATTTGAGAGCGATGATTCCATGTGTGTGCATTGTGTATTCAAATACAAGATCATAAATAATGCACTTTTGTTGGGAGAGCTATCATGTATCCTTTTAAACACTATTTATATTCTATTGTATTTGATCCTTTCCATTGGTCTTTGATCCCGATGACATGTCTCATGGAAGACAAACCTTTTCGGCTTGGTACTTTGTGCCATCATGAAAAGTGTAGAGGGTGTGGTTTATTTGTTGGAACCCTGCTCTTTCTTTTTGAGAGTTTGTCCCAATTGGCATCTCTCTTTGGGAGTGGGATATCATTCGTTGACATATCTCTTTTTGATATCTCTTTTGGAAATTTGATATCTATTCCTTTTATTATTAATTAATTGGTATCTTATTTCCTTTTTGTATTTTGTCCAATTGGTATCTCATCAATCATATGTTGGTTTGTTTTAGTTTCAATTGGCTTCTCTAAATCAATTTTTGATTTGGATCTTTGATATAATTTGGACCTTCTTTGATTTCTTGATATTTGTCCAAATTGTATCTCCGTTTGGTTATTAAAGTTAATAGGCATGCATATCTACTACATGTTTATTTTATGGCATGCTTTCCTTCTTTGTGCCAATATATAGGTGAAACTCCACGGAATCCTAAATCGGCTAAGATGTGCATGAAATTCAATTTCATATCTATATGCACATATTTATGTGGAGTTCCTTCTATGTATTGTAGTTTGACTAACTACTTTGGACCCAATTAGTTTGGGAACAATTTTACTTGAATGTGTTTTAGGTACATGGAGATGCATTGGATGCTTGTCTCATTTACAATGAAAGTGTCTTCACCACATGCTTATTGGAGCCAAGCTAGGATGGTTGATAAACTCTTGTCTACTACATCAACCCCATGCCATCTCGGTAACAAGTATCCACCCTCATGCATACTTTTATAGCATTCAACCTTGTGTAGGTTTCATCATGGCATGAAAAGTATTTATTTGCCTTTGTTGTAGCTATTGCAAATTCTATTCGGCTCTTATGATACTTGTTGCTTTCCTCAATGCATCCCAACTATCTCCTTTTCCCTTAGTGATATTTGTGATGCTTGTGTTGAGGTTGAATTTGAAGTTCATTATTATACAATATGAGAATATTGAGCTATGGGCTATGATCCTAAACAAACATCATATGTGTATATTATATGAGTTCTCTTTTGGATATCTTGTGTCTTTTCTTTCTTAACTAATTTTGTGTATACATATTTCTTTGTGGATGTATATCATCATGATTGTTGTCTACTTAGAAACTTATATACACGAGAAGAGTTACATCTTTACTTGATGTCTTAATCTTCGGTGTCACCTCTTTATTCTTCTTTATTCTTTGGTGACCCGAATGAATTTGGCTTATGAGTGCCTATCCTATTTTATCACATCTTGGTGCACTCATATTGGTGAATATCCTTAACCTCATGCTTGTCTTGACGAGCCAATTATCTTCACCATGGGATAAGACACAAGCTTTGATTTTTTTTTGCATCTTTTTGAGCTTGTGTATCCATTTAAACTTGGTGTTATAGAGGATACTGGGGAGTGAGGATTCCATGTTTGTACACCTTGTATTCAAATACAATCACCTAATTTGTGTACAAATATTGGGGAGCTCCTCTATTTTTCTTTAAAGCACTCCTTTGCTCAAATCATAATATTTTTTTGTTGTTGGATCTTTTGGTTACTTGCTTTCTCTTTGGAAAATGGTAAAAAGTTTTCCATAACATTCTTTTGCAATCTTCGATCCTCAATATAGTTTGATCTCACTCCAACTACTCGTAATTGGATAGGTGCATTTGACTTCACTCACATATTGAGAAATGCACACATTATGGGGGAGCTCTACTATATTGACCCCTAAGATTTTTCGCCCATTTTGGAAATGGATGCCAATGGGGGAGAAGTTTTAGAGGGTTCAAGGGAATTTGGTTCTATGCTTTTGATTTGTTCTCAAGCATTTTCCTCTCATGCTCATGCATTCTTGCTTGTTTACTTGCATGGTTGCTTAAATTCATTATATAAACCCTCGTAAAAGAGATTGTCATCAATTACCAAAATGGGGGAGATTGAAAGGGCATGGCACCCCTATGTGTGGTTTTGGTAATTAATGACAATCCCTATGGACTAATGGTTGCAATGAGTTATCCTTGTAGTGTTTGTCTAAGGCAATGCTTGAACTCCATATGTTGGATTCAAGGTTGATGCCATGAATATATTGATATAATGAAGTATTTGGCATCAAGATCATCGAGGTGTATGGATATAATTTGATATGATCAATAAGAAGAGTATGTGATGACCAAGTTGTTATTCGAGGAGTTATCCGATGATTGGCCATATGTGAGTTGAGCATATTGCAAGTATGTCTTGAAGAAAAGGATTATGTGATCATTCATGGTTATCTTCAAGACATCATCTATTCAAAAGAGAAGAAAAGATACAAGGTTGATCAACATATTGATCAACACACAAAGCTACAAGATGTACCAAGTGGGATCATGTATCTCTTGGTATGGTAAGCAATTGTCCATATAGCTTTGTGAACTAACCCATGATATGTGTGTAGCATTTCTATGTGTGGTTAGGTATCTTTCTATGGGCTTGCATCAAATGAAGATTTCATATAGCCCATGATCGATGACGTCAAGTGGTGATCGTCATCAATGTTGAGAAACGCAAGTTCAAGAGGAGCATCTCGAAGAAATCCTAGGCTTGAAGCTTGCCACCCATTTAGAGATAATGTTCATGTGAAGATGTGCCTAAGAGAGGCTCTCCCATAGTGGAGTATGGGGGAGCAATGTTTGAGTCTTCACCAAGCGAAGCGCAATCAATAAAGGTGGTCCACTTGAAGAGATCAAGATCGACGTCATCTAGCTCAAGTGGAATGCGCAAGGTAAAGGTATGATGTTGATAGGGTTTCTATTTTACCGGTCTCATGGTGCTAGTTGGGAGACCGGGTTATAGGATAGATACCGTACTATCAAGAGACGCCCCAGGAGACAGGCGAGTCGGGGACGTACTCACCGTCCTTGCCCTTGGCAAGTGTTAGCGGGAGCTCCGTCCACTTCTCGCACAACTCGATCCGAGTGAAGACGTAGAAGAACTTGAACTCGGCCTGCTCGTTCTCATTGCGGTATGCCTCCAGCATCCGGACCATCTAAATGGAAGGCAAAGTGTTGGGTAGAACGGGAAAATTCGGCGACGCGAAGAAACAAGGCGAAAGGAGAGCTCACCTGCCGCTCGTGATTGGTGCCGCTCTCCGGGCGGGCGAGGACCTACTCTTGGATCCCGTGCCACTTGTTGCACGTCGTCTGGATGTTCACCCAGTGGTTCGCCATGGCTTTCTCGTCACGCTCGGTGGTGATCATGGCGAAGTCCGGATCGACGAGCCGACGCTCATCATAGGACGTCTTGACCCTCTTCCAATAGTTGTTGGAGTTTTGGTTCGCGCCGATGATCGCGTCCAAGCTCATGGTCTTTGTCGTGGTATTTCGCACGGCATATGCCACGGGGTGGCTTATTTGAGTGGTTACGACAGCGCGAGCGACGGCGTTCTGGCGGGATTGGGCACGAGCACGGCAAACGCGAGACGTACCCAGGTTCAGGGCCCTCGTGAGGAGGTAAAACCCCTACATCGTATATGATGGAGTATATGTGGTGTTACATGTTTGCTCTTGGAGCTATATTGCAATGGAGGATGAACTAAGGTATGAGGGCTCGTATGTTAGCATGAGAGTGTGAGCTCCATGGGAGTATGAGAGAGTCCATGAGTGGCCTCCCGTGGTGCACCTTATAAAGATGGTGCCCAGGGGACAAGGGGTGGCCCACGGTGACACGTGCATAGTGTTCTTCATTCGATGACGTCACGCATAGTGTTCTTCCTTCAGTGATGTCATGCATCGTGTCCGGGTACAGGTATGGCTTGTTGTCTGCGTGTGTCCGATGGGACGAGTGATGACTTCGGGGCAGCCGGCGGCTCCTAGCCGGCTGGAGGCAGGCAGCCGGACTTGCTTTTCTTGTTCTCTTGTCGAGTCGTGGACTTTGGTAACCCGGGATTTATTCCCCCGACACTCACATTTGGCGCCCACCGTGGGGCAAAGCGGCGACCGGAGTCCCGTTCCCGGCGAGACCACTCATCGCCATCATCGTCGTTGCCGCGCCATTGTCTCTCCCGAAGAAGCCCGGAGGCTAGGCGTCGTCGGGCTCCCATGCTCGTGTCGTCCCCGTCCGGCTGCACCTGCGCGTGCCCGTCGCCGCCATCGAAGGAGAAGCCCGGAGGCTAGGCGTCGCTGGGCACCCGTGCTCGCGTCGCCGCCATCAAACTCCTTTGCAAGGTCACCGTGCGTCCGCGGCAGCCTCATCTCCGCGCCCGTCCGCCGCTGCCACCCATGCGTGGCCGCGCCCGACGTTCGTCTCCACCACCATCCTGCCGGTGTGCTGCGCGTCAGCATCCAACTTGTCTGTTATTGATAATACCCAACTTCAGGCTGTCCTAGATCCCGAAGGATAATACCCTACTTCCAGCTTGTCTGTTATTGATAGTTTGGAGGTGTTACAATGGCGATCCCGGTGAGATGTCGATCTCGCTAGGGTTTCGGCGGTGGAATATGAGCGTGTCCTAGATCGGCGGCACTCCCAGCCTTTATAAAGGAGGCTGGGTCTCGGGAGTTTGTAACTGACTAGGTTTACAGATAAGGCAAGTCTTTGCCGACCTATACTACACCTTTCTCGGGGCGCAATATGTCTTCCTTGGGCTCCCGTCGTGGGCCTTGCACATTGTCTTCCAGTAGGCCGTCCATCGGGCCCTAGTCCTCACGTGCACCAGGTACCTTCATGGTGGGGCACCCGAAAAGGTAGGCCCACGTCACCAAGCATCATCCATCTCGACAGTAGCGCCTTTTTCGATCGGCATAGTAGCGTATACGGCACCAGAGGCCCACTCTTCGGTTCCAGACACAGACCGCAACCCGGCAGCCCGGCTGGCAAGAGCAAAAGCCCGAGGTCGCTTGGACGCGAAAGACGTCTAAGAAAGGAGTAATTGTCGTTTCGCCGAGTCGCTTCTATCCAGCTTCTAGATCTAAGTACCGTGACACACGCGCCCTGGCATCTCTTCGGTTCCACCTGCAGACCGCAACCCGGCTGTTCGGCTGGCAAGAGCCTGCGCCCGGGCGGCTAAGTGCACGAGAAAAAGATCAAATGAACCAGGCAACAGCGAGCCGGCAACAACCATACATAAATATTCACCCAACATCCCCAATATTTTACTCAGCACAGTTGCAAATTTAGTTTGTTTACTTGATGTAACAAGGAAAACACGCAGAGCTCCGCGCCCCTCGGCCGGTGGACCCCGCGTCCGCATCTGGTAGGACTCGACGTCCGTGACCACATGGCGAGCATGACAACACCATCCACTACAACAACAACGAAGAACCTCCGCCCGACTCTTCAAGTCACCCGGAGGCTTGGAGGCTAGTGTCGGGGGAATAAGCCCCGGGTTACGAAAGTCCACGACTCGACAAAAGAACAAGAAAAGCAAGTCCGGCTGCCCGCCTCCGGTTGCCCGCCATCCGGCTGCCCCGAGGTCAACACTCGTCCCATCGGACACACGCAGACAAGCCATACCTGTACCCGGACACTATGCATGACATCACTGAAGGAAGAACACTATGCGTGACGTCATCGAATGAAGAACACTATGCACGTGTCACCGTGGGCACCCCTTGTCCCCTAGGCACCATCTTTATAAGGTACACCACGGGAGGCCACTCACGGACTCTCTCATACTCCCATGGAGCTCACACTCTTGTGCTCACATATGAGCCCTCATACCTTAGTTCATCCTCCATTGCAATATAGCTCCAGGACCAAACATGTAACACCACATATACTCCATCATATACACCACAGATGCAGGATGTAGGGGTTTTACCTCCTCACGAGTGCCCTGAACCTGGGTACTTCTCGCGTTTCCTGTGCTCATGCCCAATCCCGCCGGAACGCCGTCGCTCGCGCTGTCGTAACCACTCAAATAAGCCACCCCGTGGCATATGTCGTGCGAAATACCACGACAGTCTTCCAGGCTTCGGCGAGGCACTCATCTTCCTTGGGCGTCCATTTGACGCGCGGCTCGGCAGGCGCTTTGTGCCCTTTGGCACCATCTTCTTCCTCTTCCCTTTGGCTTCCGGTTCTTCTTCAGCCTCGCTTTAAGCTGCCTCCTCCTTCTGGTCGTCGGACATCGACGTCTGTGACGCCATCCTGCCGGGCTGGTGCTGAGACTCCTGACCGCCGAACTGTGTGTAGAACCCAGGGGCGGATGGCGATGCCATGGAGCCGGTGGTGATGAGCTCCTCCATGTAGGCGTGGCCCGTCATTCCGTCGAACACGCTGCGGGCGTCGAGGCTCGGGACGAATGCGAGAGGCCTGCGACGCAGCGCCGGCGAGCTTGAGTAGCTCGGTGAGCCTCCATACGCCAGGTTGATGTCGGCGCTCATGGGAGAAGGCCCACGCGGAGGAGGAGGAGGGCAATGCGGGAAGGCGATGTTGGGGTTGAAACCGCCGTGCGGGTCGACGTCGACGTAGTGCTCGGGCGAAGGCGAGTAGCGGTGGGCGCTCCAGCGCGGCGAAGGCGATGGCGAGAAGTTCATCGGGGAGGCAACGCTTGCTTGGTTGCCCCACACAACGAACTGGGCAGGATGCGGCGGAAGCCCATGCCTCACCTTCGCCGGCAGCACGATCCTCTCCACGCCCGGCGCCTCCGGCAGCTCCTCCGCCTCGTCTTCCGCCCTCGCCTCCTCGTCCTCGCGCTTCCGCTGCTTCACTTCCCTCCCTTGGCGGCCAGCGTTCTCGACGGCCCTGCGCTGCACATCCCTGTCCCAGTCGGTGTTGGAGATGCCCGGCGGCCTCTTCATCGGTGCTCTCGGCTTCCGCTGCTTCTTATTCGGCGGGATGGGGATGGCGGTAGCGGTTCGGGGACCGGTGAACTTTTTCGGCGGCATGGTCGTCAGATCTGGGGCGAATGGGGAAAATGACGATAACTGCGGGCGGGGAGGGGATATGTGGGGTAAAAATGGAGGAAAAACGAAAAAAATGAGGAAACTCGTCTTGTCTCGCCGACAGGGCTGGCCCCAAACGAACCACAGCGCGCTGAGTTTGGCTTGGGTCCGCCGGCGAAAACTTGGCCCAAAACGACGGAAAAAGAGACTTGGAGCCGAGCGAGAGAATTTCTTAGCGCCGATGCGAAAAAAGGTCGCTAGAGCCGAGTGGAGATGCTCTTAGCCCACGCAGCGCAAATAGCTTGCGCTGCGTTGGGACGGCGATGACGAACTTGCGCTGCGTTGGGACGACGACGACGACCATTCTTCGACCCATCATTGTCTCAGCCGGCTGACATGTTGCGCTGCTCTCTACACGCCACCGCTTCTCCGGTGACCGGCGACAGCGGGAGGACACCACGGTTCAGCGATACGCCTACTAGCGTCGCTGACAAAACATTTCCTGCCGACATAGCTGTCCACCTTCTGAACTTTCTCCGACGTACCAGTTGTCCAGCTTCTCAACTTTCAGTGTGGGAGCTCCTGTCACCTCCAAAGAATCCAAGTCAAAAACAAAAATCCAAAGAAAGTTCCCATTTTTTCCATAAGAAGTCTGAAAGCTGGTATGCCCATTGACGAATCCCCAGCCAGTGCCACCTCACGTGCTTTCTACGGAAGAAGTTTCACCGCGACTTCATACCACACTGTACCACCTGTGCATTTGTTAGTCAAGGTCCGACGGGGCCCACGGGAATCAAATGCTTCTTATAAAACAGAATCCTAAATGCCAACGAACTCCACTCGTACCGGCCACAGCTACCCCGATCCTGATCTTGCCACCTTTAACTCCTGCGCCATCCCATCGCTGTCCGATTCGCATCGGAGGGTCAGGAAGACATTTATGAGGTCGGGGGTTGGTGGCCCGGTGGACGGTGGTGGTTGATGCTGCTTACCGTCCTGTCCTGCACCTAAATTCCTTCATTACGTAAGGAGGATCTGCTAGTAATTCTAAATCTCTGCGTTTGACGAGAGCTGGTTCTGGGTACTGTACATGTTTTGACTTTTGTGTGGCGGGTTTGAGCCGGCGTAGCGTACTCTGTCTTCGGTAGTCCCTGTTCGAGACTGGATCTCGATGCTCTACTGCGAGTTCATGGTAGTGACGGACTGACGGTAGCTCGAGTTTTGGATCACCTCATCCTTGGAGGTTGGAGACACTTCAACCTGGAGAAAGTAATCTTTGCGTGCACCCACAAAAGAAGCAGAAACGTTTGCATGATCTATGGTAGACTATGGAGTCCAGATTATCATCTGACTTTTTTAGGGCGAGATTATCTCGTGTCTCTAGCAGATGCAGGAAAAATCCATACCGTAAAATCGGTTTAAAGTTCTCTGAAAACTAGTTTGCGGTATAGCACAATCTCCGTCCTCACGGAACTATTCCGTTCCAACCGTGTGATACCGCAAAACAATTTTAATTTGCACGTTTTCAACAACAATGATATAAAGTAGATGCAATACAACGAACAAATGTGCAAATATCTTTGCAATACTAATAACTGGACAATAGTCCACATGCAAAAGAATGCGCAATAAAATAAATAGCAAATAAGATTGTCCAAAAAAAAGCACAATCCAATACAATTAGACAATTCAAATACAACAGTATTGTTGTCAAGACCGCCTCCATCGGCCATAGCATCACCATCATCGGCCGAAGCACCACCACCGCCGGCCAAATGCCCATCAACACCATCGGGCATAGCACCACAAAACTCTTGCCTCCTACGTTGTATGATCTCCATTCTTCTCGTCTCTCAAAACTCTCTTGTCAAGGCGTCCATCCGAGTCAGATCCATCAATAGTGGTGGAGCTTGCCAAGAGTTGGTGGGGCAAAACACACAAACTCTAAAAAAAATATTCATGCATGTGCAAGTCTTGGATATGCAATAAGCTCCACCCGCAAGAGAGGCGGAAGAGGAGGCAACGATGCGACCTGAAATCCACCGGCCAACGGCTGCAGGTGCTCCATGGCGACGGTTGGGTGGCGCCACAAGGCGAGTCAGGGAGGGAAACACAGAAGTTTAAATATCGCTCACGCCAACTCGGTGGGGCACTCAAAATCGAGGCGGCAACCCGTGATATATTAGGCATTTCGCGGTTTATTTACGGTATTATAAGGCCTGAGACATTTCAGAGATGTGGTAGAGATGCGAATTTGTGGACGCTCATTGGTTTGTGTACGAATGTACGAGTACGATTCATCGGGTTGTGGTCGGGAAAATAAAAACTGTCGACGATTCCGTCGACACCCTCCAAAGATACTTTTTTTTTGAAGGGCCTCCCAAGTCCCATAGATACTTGTGCGCGAGCCGTGGCCGATACGGGCACGTCCACTAACCAGCCACCTGTCCCAAACCCACCGGACAGGGACGGCACGGCCCGCGAGGTCCCACCGGCCAGACATCCAAACCACGTCACAAAGCCCGCATCTTGGATCTAGTCCACGTGCCACGTCACGTGCTCCCCCCGTAGGCGATGGAAAGAAAAAAAAAGGAAAGATCTGCTCTGCTCCGCGCTGCGCCACGACAGGAAGGACACGCGCGGCACGAACGGTTACGGGCACGAGCCGTGCACTGCGGCTCCTACTACAACTACACACAACCTTGTTCCTCCTTCCCCTCGTGGTCGTGGGCGTCGAGCCGTCGATAGAACCGAAGGATTTTGGGTTCGACGCGGCGAGTTGAGTTGGGATGGGGATCTCGATGAGGCTGCTCCTCGCGGTGGCGCTGCTGTTCGTCGTGACCGGGGCGGCCGCGGAGGAGCAGGCGGCGGTGGACGCGGGCGAGATCGCGGCGGGCGTCAAGGAGGCCGCGCTCAGGGCCGAGCTGGCGCAGCTCAGGGAGAAGATCTCCGCCTTAGGTCAGTTCACTGCCCGTCTCGCCTCGGTTTGAAATCAGAGGCGGGTGCTCTTTCCCCGTTGTATTTTATGTGGTGTGCGAGGAGAGGATTGGGTTGGGGTTGACGCTGATTGTGTGTTCTGTGTTCCCGCTCGCTCTGGAGCCGCGTCACGTTTCACCTGGATGGGCTGATGCCGTTGCGGTGGAGCCAGAGGTTTAGTCTTAGGTGCCAAATTCGACGCGTCGAGGTGGGAGGTCGTTTCACGACCTGTCCGGGATCCGTGTGCTAGGGGTTAAGTGTCTATAGGTGCTGATTTGATCGCTCGTTTTGCGTGGCTCGGCTGTTACAGTGCTCAATTGATCAACTGGCTGCTTGTTCTGAAATTTCCCCTGTTGTTCTAGTGCCGATTTTTGGTCCCGCGTATCATACGTAGCTGGCATAGTTTCTGGTTCGGTAGAAACCTGCATTTCTGAATTTTGGTCCACTGTACAAAAGTTACCTTCTGGGAGGATTGTTTCTGTAGTGGTTGGACATAAGAAGAACTAAGATGGAAGAGAGAGTACAAGGTCGAGGACATCAGAAGAATAATTTCTGGCCTAGAATTTACTGTAAAATCGGCTAGCGTTGGTTCATAGGAGTTTGGCATGCCAGATTACCTTTTACCCACCGAAAACCCTCGCCCAGTTGGCAGTTACTAGTTCGCAAGATGAATTTGCTCGTCAAGGTCCTGTAGAGACCCTCAGCTAAGTAAGACGAGTCTGATTGCTTTCACTCTACAGAGTCAGACATCACAGCGAGATCCCAGGACCTGAAGAGCAAAGATGATGGCATCGCGAAGCTGGAGAAGGACATTCAGGAAAAGTCACAGAAGATTACTACTCTGCAGAGCGAGGTCACTGCCCTCCAGGTATGTACTATGATAGATGCCTCTCGACTCTTTAGCATTGTAATTTCACAGTATCTGAAATATCGCTCGGTGGCCTTACAAATGTTGTTGCCCTCTTTCTGATCCATGTACAGACAAAGGGGTCTGTAGCTGCTGAGGAGCAGGCTAGCAAGGCCATTGCCCGGGCTGTTGAGCTTGAGAAGCAGGTATGAAAGTAGTATGCAACATTAAAGTTAAACAACAGTAAAAATTACCTGGTATGAGCTTATGGTTTCTCATCTTTGTTCTTCTAGATTGATAAGCTCAATAAGGAGATCGAAGCACAAAGTAGCGAGAGAACAACACTTGAGGCTAGAGCTAGCAAGGCAGAGAAGAAGGCGCAAGATTTGAACTCGAAGCTCGAGTCAGTAAGTGTAATCCCTTGACTCTTCTATGTTGGACAGTTACTTTTTTTTGGTTTATGGACAAAAGGTAATTGATATTTTCGTTAGGGTGGGTCATTTACTCCTGTAAAGATGTAAATCTTTCATCTGTACAGAAGGTCTTGGATCCACACTTCCATATGTAGTACTGATTTTATTATTCAGAGTGGTATCTGTATTTTTCTTATTCTCTTTGTTAGTCATGGACTCATGACAATGCAACAATTGCTTAATGAACTCTATTGAATCGGCTGTATAAGTTCACCAACAGTGAATCTAATCTTGTATGATGATTAGCAGCATAGTGATTACATGTTCTTATATTGAACGTTATAACTCAAAGTCAGATGTCTATAATTAGTTTGTAAAGCTATCAAAGGCCTGCGTTATGAGTAACAGTTGAACTGACCGAGCATGCTAGATGTTGATCAAATTGTTCTTATTTCTCAATTTTATCCTTGCTAGCTCCAAAAGGCAAGTGGTGAGCAAAAGCGTACAATCCAGAAGACGGAGCATGCTCTTAAAGTTGCTGAGGTTTGCACTTTGTTATGTAACTGTAACTATGCTTTCCTATGGTGGTTCTACGGTTCATTTTATTCCATTTTATTCTTTCTCATATGCAGGAGGAATTGATGAGGCTGCAAAATGAAGCATCAACTAAGTCAAAACAGCTGACAGAGGTAATCATATACCATATCATCACAGCTGCTACTAGCATTTTTCACCAGTGTGTGCCTGCGTGATCAACTATTTGGAAACCTGTTTGTGACAACTAACTCATTCCATCTCATAAACTCTATCGTTCATTATAAAGAACTCACAGTTAGGGCTGGGAAAAAGATTTAGCTTGTAAATTTCTTATGGTTTCCCAGAATGATAATTTCTGTTGATCTAGAAAGATATTGCTTTCTGTCATATCGGTGGTAGTATCATCAGTTTGAATACCGAATTAAAGATAACTTTCAACCGATATCAACTTGCACACTAGGTACATAACTTGAGAATGCACCTGGGCATTATTTGTTCTGTGGCGTCAATAGTCTGGCATTTCTGATGGTTAACTGGTACTTACAATTTATTCGACAGTAAGTAAGATTGTGTATCTCGCAATACTCATAACCGGTTCTTCTGGACTTGTTTCCAGAATTTGATGATATCCTTTCTGATTGTGGGTAAAGTAAACAATTGTATGATTATGTATTTGTCCTTTTTCTAAGGTACATGGAGCATGGTTGCCACCTTGGTTAGTGACATATTCTGCTCGCTATGCGGTAAGATGGAACTACATAATATGCACCTCTGCCATTCGTTTACCCACACTCATCAGTGTGATCGCCATCTTGTGTAGGAGGTGGTCTCGGGTCACTGGAATGAACATGGAAAACCTGCCATGGAGAGCTTTTTGCAGAAGGTACCTCTTAATGAAACAGTTCCTCCTAATTCAGTTACAGGATGCAATGCTTAAAGGAAGTCGTCATTTATACATGTCTGCATGTCAAATTGCTTCAGGTGTCAGAAAAATCAGTGCACGCGAAGAAATGGGCTGAACCACATATAGAAACTGCTAAGATGGTACTGTCATTGGATCCATGCATTTTACTCCTTTATTACTTATCTTCCACTGATAATATTATTTTCGTGCTTGAAGAAATTGGTTCCTGTCAAGGAAAAATTGGCTGAGCTCAAGAAAAATGCAGAGCCTTATGTGGAGAAGGTGTCGACAAAATCAGTGCAGGTTTATGAAGCATCGAGGGATGCTGTTACACCTCACATTGTAAAACTTAAAGCAGTTTCTGATCCCTACTTCCAGGTACTATTGGTTAGTTATGCTAACCTCTGTTATTATGGTAGTAGCTTGCAATCATTGATGTATGGTTATGACTGTTGATTTAGGAAGCTAAGAAGCTCTCCAAACCTTACATTGATCAAGTTGCTGAGGTCACAAAGCCACATGTTGAGAAAGTTAGAACGACTCTTAAGCCTTACACTAAAAGAGCAGTTCATGCATATGGAACATTTCTCGAGTCTGCAACCACATATCATCGGCAGGTTTGTGGCTATTTTCCTCATTCCTCATAATTCATATTATATATTCCGGCTTTTCTCTATGTCAATATCTTATCAAGTCTCTGTTGTCCGACCTTCGAAGTTTTCAGTTAGCCACTCTCCCTTCTGTGCCCTAGCTGGTAGTTGCCAGCCATACCTTAATCAGCCCATGGACCTCAGGGTTGCCTACTTTCCTTGAAGATCTACTAAACGTCATACAAATATGGGGAAAACAAAATTCTACCTTGGTGCTACTCCTGTTGTGCACAGCTTTGTCTCTACACTCTACCTTTAGCATGTGGTCACTAACTGGATGTGCCCTTGGTCATTCGCAAAGGATAGTTCAGTAGTTTAACTTGTCTAACTTCTTCAGCACAATGGCCTTGAGAGGTTGACCCAATCATATTACTTTGTTGGTTAATATGTCCTCATTCGTGAGAGCATGCCTGGGAGATGCCAAGGCAACCTTTAGTGCTAAATCATGTTTTCTATGGGTTCCAGCTAACAATTGAGCGGTCTGCAAGTTAAATCAGTGCGTACAAAAAATCTAATTTAAAGTCTTGGTTTGAACCAAGCCTCTCACTTAAATATTTGGAAGACCAAAAGGGTTTTCTAGCCTTCTGGTATCTCCAGCAGGCCACAACGGCCTAGAGAGGAGAATATGTTTTGAAGTTTGATGCGTTGGTGGAACAGACAAGATACACTTTTCTCCCAGATTGATTACTGCATGAAATGGTAGTCGAGCATCTGCATTGTATGCTAAAAAAATGCCAAATTCTAAATCTACAGTGAATAAACCTTCTGGACCTTGAATTTAATTTTTGTCTCTTCTATATGTCATCTACAGTGTATACCTGTTCTCCTGTAGCAGAATTTTCAAATATATTGTAGTCCTTTTCGTTTGAAGTCCTATCAGACAGTTAATATCTGCAGCCTAGTAAATCAGCACTAGTCAAGAAGCTATAATAAAACACAGACCCTTTGCCATTGTTCACTCGTAAATGCATTTATATGGGAAGAAGTCTCAAAATATTCTCTTTCCGTAGGCTCAAGCAACCATCTCAGATTATCTGCACCGACATGAGATAACAAAATCACTTGTGACGAAGGAGTTGGTTTGGTTCCTGGTAAGCACTCTTGGCATATACTCCCTCCGTTTTAAATTAGATGACTTCCATTTGTCTAAATGTGGATCTATGTATACTTGTAACATGTCTAGATACATTCACATGTGGGCAAATAAAAGTCATCTAATTTGGAACGGAGGGAGTAGTGAAACAACCATGTTGATGGCTAACTATCTAACAAACATCCCGTGTTTTTTTACAGGCTTCTGCTTTGCTGGCCCTGCCTGTGTTTGTTATATACAGGCTTCTAGTAGAAACCTTCTGGTAGTTTGTTTTAGTTTTGTAGCTAATATTGCAATTTTAATTATGTCACTGCGACCTTGCCTGAACTGACATGATCCGTAATTTCTTTGAAATCTCTTGTTGACACAGCACCAAGAAGCAGAAGAAATCCTCTCGTAATGGTAATGCCAACCATGGCAATAGGAGACACAAGCGCAGACATGCTGAGAAGTAAACTATTGTCGACTGCCATTTAGGCTTGCAGGTACTGTTTCTCTCTTCGTCGGCGGTGAAACCGGAAATATCAAGAACCTTCTATACTGTGCCAAGCCAAATGGTTTGTTTAATGGATTTATGTTAATATTCTGAATCATGTTGCAGAAATCAGATCGAATTCTTCCCTGGGGTGGTTCTCATGAGCCATGGGGGAAGGACGGAAAGCTGTAGACCACCAGATTTTTCTTTTTCGTTTTGCCCCTATTGTATGGACTATAATTTCAGCAGCGGCCTTATGTATCTGCATCTCGCCGAGGTTTATGGGCTTAAACCTCGGTGTTTGTCAATTGTTTGTTGTAACTTTGTTAATACACCTGAGTTTGCTTGCGGTGTGCTGGTTTTGATTTTGCTCACCTACATCCTAACTTATACTCCCTCCGTTTCAAAATATAAGTCGCACCACCTACTTTCCACAAACTTGTATCTACATGTTTTAGTACAAGGTTTACATGAATCTTGCACTAAAACATGTCTAGATACATGTGTGTGGAAAGTAGGTGGAAAGACTTATATTTTGAAACGGAGTGAGTACAATATACAATTGTTATCTCTGTGGAATTAATCATACATGCTATGATTTGGCAAGCGATCTGGGTATATAGCACTGAAACATTCAGCTGCGCTTTTAGTTACGTGATCTTTTTGAGAGTCACTGTGGAATTGAAACAATTGGAATGAGTGACAAAATACTGTGACCAACAATCTAGCGAGGCCAACATCGATCGCCTCGCTTGACATCCCAGCACTTCTCTCGCGAACTTGACTTCACTTCATCTTTGGCTGAAGCTGAATGCAGTGCTCACTGGCGGAACCTGTATGGTTGCCACCACGGCCTTGTGTAACACCCCAAGTTTTGGAACTAGGAAAAACTTAGTGGTAAGAGACCCAAAATTTTGAGCCAACAAAAACTTTTTGAAAGTACTTAACAAATGTTTGTGTTTTCATTACCATTGCTTTGTTTCACCTTGTCTGCTTTGTTGTTTGAGTTAACAACCTCTGAAAGTACCAACTTATGAAATAAACTAATCTATCATATCATTTAGTTCTTTTTTTTTGAATTTATATCATTTAGTTCTTGGTGATCATGTCATGACAAGAAGAATGATCCCTATATCCTCTCCAATCTTATTTTTGTGAAACTCTTTTTCAAGGATGTTTTAATTTTAGCAACAACCCAAAGACCTATTATGTGAGAAAGTAAAAGTACTTCCCTTTTGACATACTTATAAACTATGGAGTTCTATATACTATCTGCTGCCTATTTTCAACTATTAAATTTTTCACAAGTGTTTATTCTCTTCTTTCAAACAAACTCCTTTAGAAAAACTACAAGTGGGAAATATAATTATTCCACATATATTTTCCTATGTGCCAAATACTTTGGAAAGGTATACCAAGATGTGATTTTAATCCAACTTTCCAAAATCTTGTCATGATCTTTTTGATCACCAGCTCATAGTTTTATTGGATTGCCTGGAAAATTGGTTGTTTTTTTAATTTGCTTGCTGATTTGATAATGATTGACTTGTGTTGACTTTTATGTATGGTTGATCATTTTTGTGTATGTGACTTGCTTGTCTTGAATTCTTAACCCTTGTGTTAATGTGTGTTTGTGTGCACCTTAAAAAAATATGACCTTGTGCCATGTTTTTAGTACTCCAAATAATCGAATTATCAAATTATGTCCTATCTTCCTCTCTGTTAAAAGATAGCCTTTTTAGGGCCTCGCCTTTGTCTTGATTTTGATAAATTTGGAAATGCACCTACATAGATCTCTTCTAATCCATCTTATCTGCTTATTAAAACCAAGTTTGATTCTTTTGGAATTTGTGTGCTTAGTTATCCATTATGCTTTTTTGTGCTAATCAAAACAGTGACCTTTTGCTCCAGTATTTTATAGCATTTTGGCACCTCTGTGTTAGCTTGCAAACTTGTCGTTTATGCCAATACACCACCACCCCATCCATCCTTGGCATAATCTATCACACCACAAAGTTTTGTTTGAGCTTTTTCTGCATACAACATTCTTATTCCATGATGGTTTTTATGCCACCATAATAACAGTTTTCTGAACCTGTTATTTTCTTCTCTTTTTGCCTCCTTGCAAAACCATCCAAACCTTCTTGTTCATTCGTGCTTTGGTAACCCTTGTGATCAACATAAATAGTACTTCACCTCTGTACCTTTCTTATTAATCCTTTTGGCCATTTGATCACCTAACCATGATAGTTTTGTTACCCTCATGATAGCAATTTCTGAAAAAATTCTGTCAACACTTAAACTTGCCCAAAACCTCTCCCATTATTTCTTCATCACCTCACACCACTCCCTAACCCTACTTGTCACTCCTTTGACACGTTTTTAGCAGTGCTAGCTGCAGTGGATGCAAGGGAGAAGGAAGAAAGTGTGGTGGCCGTGGCCATTTTGGCCACGTATGGTCTTGATCCCCTTTTTTCCACCTCACCACTCTCCCACCCCCTGTGCCTAGCCGTGTTCTGGAGCCCCACTACACCCCTGGCCTACTTGTCACTCACCCCTGCTACCCTAGCCCCCCTCTCCACCCTTTTCCACCTCGGGAACCCGCAATCAAGATCTTGCAAGATCTCTCCCTCCTCTCGACCGTGTGAGACAACCCAGTGGACAACGGACTGAGCTTCAGTGACTTGTAGACTACAAGTCACGGAGAGACTTGTGCCCATCTCATCCCTCCGTTTAGATCCAATGGATAAGATTTGTCCAAATTTGTAACTCAAAATAAAAAGTGTTCAAAAAAATTGAAAAAATCCAGTAAATCACAAATGCCTCGCTTTATATCCTAGAAAAGTTACTTCCTATTTCGATTACTATTTTGTAAATAAATAGCGTTTTACCATTTTAAGCTATAAATTTTTCTTATTCACAAAATAATGGTCCAAATGAAATGAAACTTTCCCAGAGTATAAATCGAGGTATTTGTGATTTACTGGATTTTTTTCAATTTTTTCTGAACACTTTTTATTTTGAGTTCCAAATTTAGACAAATCTTATCCATTGGATCTAAAACGGAGGGCTGAGATGGGCACAAGTCTCTCCGTGACTTGTAGTCTACAAGTCACCGAAGCTCAGTCCGTGGACAACGCGGCTCCCTGCAGCCCTGTCTACCCCGCAGACAACCCCTCCCCCTCTCTTCTGCACCCCAGCACTGCACCACCGCCCAATCCGCACCCGGGCATTTCCTCGAGCACCTGGCAGGCAAACGCGATCACGCCAGGACGAACGGCTGAGCCAACGGCTCCAGGCCATCCGCGTGCGTCCAACGCTCATCACTGCGTGAGGAGAGCGTGTGCCACCGCCCGACGCGGCCAATCCCACTCCCGTGCCCTCTCCACCTATGTCCGTGCGCGACGTCCACCGTGCGCCACCTCTCTCTCGGATATAACGCCACGGAGCCTCTCCCGTCCCGTTTTCTTTCCCACTCCACTCCCTAACCACCCCTCTGGCACCCCGAGAACAGGGGCGAGCTCTCTCGTCCTCTGCCGGTGAGGAACGCGAGAAGTTCATCTCGGTTCCGCCACCTTGCCAAGAAGCTCGCGAGCGATACCGTCCATCATCCTCTGCCATTTTTGCATCTCCGAGATCCCCTCATCGAACTCTATCTCACCCACCTTTTTCCTTGTCCAGGAGACGTAGGAGCCGTCGTAGCCGTTCGGTGCCCAACATCAAGTGGCCTCGACGCTGCCGTCGACCAGGAGCACGCCGTCATGATCTGCAGCCACCCCCGGCCTTCCCGCGACCTCCGCATCCCCCTCCGACCCTCATAGACCTCTTAAATGCACCCGAGGTGAGAAGTCCATCCTCGCCCGGAGCTCCATGGCCGCGCCCGCGTCTGTGTGTGGCGCGAGCTGAAGGACGACGGTGAGCCGTTGATCTCCAGATCAACGCTCCCGTTTGAATCATGCTGGATCTAATCACGGCCGTCGATCTCCGAATCGACGGCGACTTACCTGCTCGCCTCCTGCGCGCGCCTGGGCGCGGATCTGGGCCGGCCCTGCACTGTGCTGCCCGGGTCCTTTAAGATCTGGCCCATTAAACTGTTTTTTCTGTAGATCTATTTTTCTGTTTTTATTTCCTGGTCATTTTTGCAGTGTAGATTTAATTCATTTGTGGTAGATCCATGCGTGCATTTTAGATGATGTAAGTTTTGTAGTGTCCCTGTGGTTTTCTTAATCATGCAGCACTGGTTGTTTGCCAAAATATGCCTTTAAGTGTTGTCTAGGTTAAATCTTGTAAAAAGTTACTTTTTCACTAAATCATTAATATCCAGAGTTTTATAGCTCAAAAAATTGCAAACTAAAATTCTGTGGATAGCTTGATATGATACCTACCTAAATGTGTTAGTCTTGTGTTCAATTGAAGATTAGAACAGAAGTTCTATTCTTTTTACTAAAAGCACCAGAGAGCAATTTGGTGAATTTTGTAAATTTTTGTGTGAGGATTTTTGGAGAAAATCCAATTTTCCTAGGTTCCTATGGTTGCATTATATCAATCCCTAGCTTGGTAAAAAGTTTTGACTTACAGAGAATATTTGGTGACTTAACTTTTGTCTGAAGTATTTCCTGTTTAAGGAAAGGTGTTTGTTGTTTATCTTTGCCTAAGAATGTTTTGTGCTCTATGTTCCTAGTTTGTGTTAGGTGTTATACTTCTGTTAGTATGATGCCTTGTGAGTGTGGCTTAGTAGATTGATTTGTTAGGAAAAATTGTTTGGTTAGCATAGAGTTAATCATGTGATGGTTGTTGTCAAGTGTTTGTGTTTAGTGTTTTCAAATTGTGGTTAAAACTTGTGTCTTTAGTTTATTTTTTTAATCCTATTTAAATAATTTGTCCTAGGTTGTTTGTGAAGTAGTACTTCTATAGTATGTTATGTTTGTACCTAGTGGCTTGTGTTGGTTACCTTTTTGGCTTAACTCTTGACCCATGAGAGTTAAGCCCTTGTTGTAATTTGTTTAGTGGTTAATTTAGAGTCAACTTGTGACTTAGCCCCTTCTTGTTGCAGCAAGACTTATTGCTTTGTCATAAGATTGTTGTTGAGGTAGCATCGCTAGAGCTTCCTTTTTGTAGCTTTTAGTTTACTACTTGTCATTTTATGTTTTACTAGATGTTAATTTAATTTTGCTTATAAGACTAGTGTCTTTGTGTGTTTAGAAATGTGTTTAGTGTGTTGCTTGTTTGAAAGGTGCTATGCTTGTGGTATGACTACTTGTTTGCTTATCTCTTGTGACTTTGGATTGTTTATTGAATGTTGCTTCGTTTTCATTTTTGCGACGCTAGAGCTTAACGCTATCGATGAACTTTGGAGAGGATATCTGAAGAAGGATGGAAATTCATTTATTTTGATCAACAAGGAGAAGTCCAGGGACATATTGCTGAACCAAGGCAAGCCATTCTATGAAACATAAACATGTCACTACTCTATATCATGCATGTTTTACTGTTTCATCAAAGGCATGTTTTACTCCTTTGTTCAAAAGCATGATACTTTTATTAGGGGCTGTGCCAACCTTTTTGTGTTGAAAAGTTATACAGTTTAAAGGTATCCAGTATGGTAGGTAGTTACAGTAGTATCTCTTGTGGCACCTATACTGGAGGCGCCATCAAGAAAATAAAAAGTGTATTTTTGAAAATTAGAGTTTCCTACTTCTTCTGTAAAAACTGTAGGTTGGGAACCCCTCAAAAAGTGTTTTTTTTGAAAAAGGTTTTGGATGGAAAACCTTGGGAAGGTGTGATCCAAACCAAGAGGAAGTTTCAGTTGGAAAATGTTTTGACAAAGGATGGTGTTGCTGGGAGCAACTGGAAGAGACAAATGTTTTGGGAAAACAAAGTACAGCTCTAGCTGCCGCCCGAACAATTAACCCGTGCAACCACATTGCCTAGGAATGGGACCGGCTTAGCTAGAAGCTTGTTTATTTTAGTATGGGCATCTCATAACTTCTATAAGGGTTAGAGTCCCTCGAAGCCGGGTTGCCGTCTGTACGAGGCAATACACATGTGGCTGATCCGCGCCGGACGATTACGGTGGGTCTCCTGGCTTGGCGGTGTGGAGTCGGGGAAACATGGAATGATATGTTGGCTCACACGGTGCCGGGGAGAACAAACCTACCGGGAGATCCCTGTACTAGGGTAGACATAGTGAAAGGCTTTGATCGATTATCCGAACCCCGCATACTCTTGTATGACGGTCCGTGGCTGATCACGGCGGAAGGATCGTTTGGTGTGGGTAAAGTGCACAACCTCTGCAGAGTTTAAATCTATTCGAATAGCCGAGTCCTCGGTCATGGACGGTTGGAAAGGCCACAGATCTAGACGTGCGGGCAGTTTTGTTTTCAAAGTGGTTTCTTGGAAAAACCGGAGGAAAATGGAAGTGTACCTGGGAGGTACGGTGGTTCTTAAGAAAGAGAAGTACCTGGGAAGTACGGTGTTTTGTTAAAAAGGTGGAGTACCTAGGAGGTACTGTTTTTCTTGAAAACTGGTTGGTCACGGGGTGACAACCTGGAATGAAAAAGGGTATCCCCATCCTATTGATTCTATAAAACAAAACTTTTGTTTTCAAATGTTTTTCAACAAAGATATAGAGATGCTATATCTACAAGAGAAAACTACTTTTCAAAATGCTTTGCTTTTCAACAAAGATATATAGATGCTATATCTACAAGAGAAAACTACTTTTCAAAATGCTTTGTTTTTTCAACAAAGATATAGAGATGCTATATCTGCAAGAGAAAGCTATTTTCCAAAATGTTTTGTTTAAGAGAAAATAATCCTTAGACTATAGCTATCCCTATTTTTAAATCAGCCATAGTTGCATGTTCATGTTTCTATCGGGTGGTATTGTGAGTACCATTCAAAATGTACTCATAATGGTTTCGTCCCTGGCAAATGGAAATGCCAGATTTTCGAGGAGGAGGAGGAGTATACTGAAGATGAGGAGATTGACGACATCTTTACGAACTAGGCCGTCTCCTAGTCAGCTGCCTGTAGGGTGTTGGCAAATGACTTGGGCTCCATGTTGTTTGGTGATTCCGCTGCAAATACCTGTTGAAGTTTATTGACTTCACACAAGTAAGTACTTTTATTCGGTATTTATGGATGTTCTTTTGATACCAGCTTGATTGTGCTCAGCGACACACTGATCATGGGATCGTTGATGTGCAGGCACAAGGGTATTTCGAACAGCTAGTCCGGGGACCCCACACCTTGGCGCACGGACGGGGCCTGTCACTCCAAAACAAGAGTCTGCATACACAAATTTCGTCCACATTAGTAAACAACTACATATTCTTAATGCTGATATGTGATTTAGTTCAGATAAAGTGCATGTGTAAGATAAATCAAAATTGTGCAGGTGCTTGTTTTCGTTAGGTTTTGGTCTTCCTAATGGCATCGACAAGGTGGTAGTGATAGTGGCACATTGAAGAGGTGTGGTGTGTAGTGCTCCTTGAACGCCGCAAAAGGCTCACCTTGAGATATCAACGCCCCACAAGGCCTCACCTCAAGGTGTGGGGACATACCCAGTGGCGGAGCTAGGGGGACCAGCAGGGGCCCTGGCCCCCCCTATGCCATGCAACAACAAGCTAATTTTTATAAGTAAGCAAGGTTTAAAAATATTTTTAGAGCAAATCACCATGCTTGGCCCCCCTAATGGATGTTTACCATGCTTTGGCCCCTGTTGAGCATAATTCCTGCCTCCGCTCTTGGACATACCACTCACCGACGCCACAAGAGTTTGACCTTATTCTCCTTGAGCTTTTTCCGCAAAGGAAGAACTCACTTCACTACGAGGTCTTCTTAAATGTGTTGATCAAACCTTTACATAATGTTCAGGACAATCTCCACAGCTTTATTGGAGAATCCCGAAGCTTGCCCGAAACTTCATACCAAGATAGAGCTCCACGACAACACCAAACATCTAGGGCGGCAAAGCACTTAGGGCACCCAAGAGTAATAAATTTCTCAAACTTCCAATATAGAATTGCGTGCATGGGAAACAAAAAAAATCGCATTACTACGTAATACCCAAGATCAATCTATGAAGATGCAACTACGAAATTAGATCCAGTATTCACCAACACATGTAGCGGAAGTAAATGTCAATTAAGCATGATTAAGATTCTCACGGCTAACCTAACAGTGAGAATGTCGCCGATTTCCTGCTCCCACGTTCAAGATCGAAGGTATGATCTCTCCACTGGTATCCATGCATCACAGTCTGCTGCCTGAGGAATTTCCAGAAGAGCGAAAAAGAAAGCTCTTGATGTAGACATTTTTGTGGAGTAATGCTACACTTACGGGGGTGGGAGGGATCCAACCAATCACATCAGGTGAATTCAGTCCGTAAGTATGTGTCCGTGGAAATCATCCGTAAGTATGCCATTTCTGATTTTTATGAACCCGTCTATAATACCAGGAAATCAACAAATGTACAACGAATGAAATAACAACAATCATACTTGTCCCTATTTCGTTTGAGAAACAGTCTGTACAATTGAAGGGGACGAGTTATTCCTCTCAACAAACATAAATGAATTAACAACCGAAATAAGCGCACTAGCAAATAACTTCGGAAGGAAAGTATATGGACGACCAGCCTGGCGAATAATTCCCTGCCAATCAATGTGTATAACCCTGATTTGATTTTCTTCCACATTTATCTACCGACGTCTCTATATATATGCACCAGTTCCATATGAACGAAGACACAGTGAAAAAGCGCAAGAAAAACCTTTGTAACATATTTTCTTCATGGAGATGTGCTCGGAGCGCCTCCAGGCATTGGCGCTCCTTATTCTCGTATGCTTCGCTACTCATGTACAATGTAAGTGGTACATAAGTAAAATATTTTCTTCTCATATCGATTCTCGTTTTACGTTTGTGCTATCCGTTTCTTAGCTAGTACTCACTCCGTAACAAAATGTAAGACTTTCTTATCAAGAATGTGACAACTCCATGTTATGTTACAATCGAATAAAGAACCATGAATGAATAATACTCCATCCGTTCATAAAACGATGTCTCAACTTTATCTAAATTTGGATGTATCTACACACTAAAGTATGTCTACATACATATAAATCTAGAAAAGATTGATACATCCTTTTGTGAACGGAGCGAGTAGAAAGTAAATAAAAAGGGTGAGATTTACCTTTGCAGTTTGTAGACTTTTTTTTTTGCAGTTTTTTGGGTTGCTGAAATAGGTGACATCTCAAATTCAGGAGCCCCAAATCACTATCAACTAATTATGCTTACGTAGTAAGCAAGTTCTCCCTGAACAACTCCATGGAAAAACACACCAGTTTCTCTTGCGACTCTTTGCGACTGCCTGTGCTCTTTTTCCCGTCTACATTCTATATTTTGCAAAGATCGGGAAGCTAGTCATAAAGAAAATATATTTAACTTCTCGCCAAATATAATTAAGGATTTACCTTCTCACCAAATATAATTAAGGATTACGATTAGTAGTCAGGTGGCAGGAAAGCTCTACATAATTGATTTTACCCCAAAATTGCGGAAGATGATTCATGGCCGATTGAAAAGCTATGTTGGGCTAATTGAAGTGGGAGAAAGTCTGCCTACCAACTCCAGGACGCACGTCCACATCGCTCGCACTACTAGGAAATACCCTATCAGTGACGCACCAAATTATGATTCTGTGGCGCACCCCAAAATTGCTGGGTGCGCCACAGAATCGTCGCCACAAAAATATATATTCTGTGGCGCACCAGCAACATGCGCCACAGAAACATGAAGATTCTGTGGCGCACCCCACTGCATGCGCCACAAAAGTTGTTTTTTAGGTTAAAAAAATAATTAAACTACGACGTCGTATACGTCGTACGCCGCCACCGCAGCCGGGATGCGTCGCTGCCGTGCCGTCGCGGTCGTCGAGAGGAGGCCGTGCTTGCGGAGAAGAGCGAGTAGCAGGACGAGAGGACCGCTCCTTCTTCGCGGCGGGAGCATCCCGTGCAAGATTCGCGGCGGCCGGCGGCCAGGAGGAGCAGCGCGAGCGCGTCCGCGGTGGCTCATGGCCGCGCCCCTCTGGTCCTCTGCTCCGGCGCCTCCTCGGTCTTACGGAGCGCGCGCGCCAGCGCCTTGGACACCACGACGTGGACGCGGTCCTCGCCGGTCTTCCCCTGTGGCTCGACGAAGGCGGAGAGCGTGAGCGCGCCGGCTCCAAGGCGAAGAGTGCTACTTCCACCCGAGGGAGCTCCTGGTCGGCGTCTGCGCCCACTGCCTCCGGCAGCGCCTACTGCTGCTGCTGGCCGCGAAGCAGGGCGGCGGTGGCCGTGCGCGCATTCCGGCGGATGGCGCCAGCTACCTGTCGGGCGGTTCGGGCGGCGCTGGCCACACGCATGGGGGAGGAGCTCACGAGGAAGCTCGCGGGGGCGGCCAGCGCAGGCGGTTCGGGAGGGACAGCGCGCAGAAGCCGATGAATGCAGTCCTCCTCTACACCACTTCCCTTTTGGTCATACTCCTCTACACCACTTCCCTTTTGGTGCAGTCCTCCGATGAATGCTTTTCAAATACAACAACAACAACAACAACAACAACAACAACGCCTTTTGTCCCAAGCAAGTTGGGGTAGGCTAGATATGAAACCCACATAGAAACTTGTGAAAACGTAAAAGAAAAAAGACAAAAGACAATAGACAAGAGAAAGAAGAGGAAATCAAGGCTCGGGAACATGGATTGCTGATTTCCATGCAGCCCTATCAAAAGCCAAATCTCTAGGTACACTCCAGTCATTCAAATCCCTTTTAACTGTCTCCTCCCATGTCAATTTTGGTCGCCCTCTACCCCTCTTTATATTATCTATGCCCCTTAGAATCCCACTATTAACCGGTGCTTCCGTTGGCCTCCGATGAATGCTTTTCAAATATATCACAATAATTATGCATCTAGTGATTAGGGGACTTAAAGATGGGAAATTCAGATCATGCGGAGATGCCGAGTAATTTGGGCATGTGTTGTGTTTACAGAAAAGGAAGATGACGAGGTATCCTGGAGAAGTGTACTGTAGAGTTCGAGATCAGAAAACCACGGCCAAGTCACCCTCGATGCTGCCTGGCAATGCACTCCCATCAGATCTGGGTTCCCGGTGGTTTGGTCGGGGTGGAAATGCAACCCTGTGTGCTGCCATGAGCCGCTGCCACTTTGGACAAGATGAATAGAATCTCAGGGTACTATGATGAGGTCGCGAGCTTGACGAGTCCGGGCAGCAAAGATCTCAATGAGGATGGCCATGGCGTGGAAGATCTCATGACATCGAACTGAGAGGCCCTACTCGTCTTTGGTGGATTCAGTGGGGTGGCCGTACGTTGGTGCTAGGTTTAATGGCCGTGGTGATGACTTACTGGTGGTATAAGGTGCTGAGTAAATGGAGACGGATGAAGGTAGCATTGGAAATCCATTGCCGTCGACAGTGTTGGTCATTCATAATGCTGGATCGAGGGCTCGAGGCGGCGGCTATGGTGGTAGATTGCATTTCAACAATTTGATCCACCATTTCCCTCTAATTGTTACATGTGGTGGTTGTTTGGTTGGCCTGTGGGCTGCTATAACCACTTGTGGTTCATGAAATTCTGCTTCCTCAGTTGTACAAGTGTTGGTACTCTACTTCCCATAGCAGAAAACCATCTGCTTGTTCACTTTTCTCTATGGCCGTGTCATTTTATTGTACGACGTGAGACATTTCTGTCATTCTGTGACAGGCAATAAGCAGCTTCACTTAATTGTGGCATCTGTATGAATCTTCTTTTCGTTTCCTGAACATGGCATTTGCATGACACATTTGGTTTGCACCCTGTGATTTGATTTACTGCATCGTTCCTGCTTGCAGGTGTGGTGTGGCTGCGATACTGTAAGTTGTGGTTGCGATTACTGACAGTAAAGTGTTTCATATATGCTTGCATTCAGTGCGCAGTTAGCAGTCTAGTGCCATTCTGTATTATGGCTTGCAGTTTGTGGTTGCGACTACTGACAGGAAAGTGTTTTATATGGCTGCGATACTGAAAGATGTCGTCCACCATTCTGTATTATGCTATTTTTTCCTAGTGCAAGGAGCCGATGCATTCCTGATCTATCAATTTTCGTAGAGCAATAGTATTCTTGTCAGGCAATTTCGGTGCCTATAATTAGTCACGCTACAACTTATCAGTAAGCTACTAGTCTAGTGCCTACTGGCTACTGCACTATATCGTGTGAATTATGAACCAATACGATAAAAATGATACATTTTGTCGTGGATTATGGATGGCTCACCGCCTCAGACCCTCAGTGATTATTTTGTTGTTGTTGACGTCAAGGATCTTGAGTGTTGCTCATGAAGTTACTTTGTTATGTTCTCTTCGTCAGGATTCTGTGCAACGTCAGCTGAAAAATTGAGAGTAAGAATAAAAAATGCGCATCCAGGGAATCGAACCCTGGTCAGTACCGTGGGAGGGTACTATGATACCACTACACCAGATGCGCTTATATGATCTGTTATGTAAACTCGGCCTATTTTCACAATTCAATGCAGACGTGATTCCGGTTTCCTATCCTGCAATTTTTTTAAAATGGAATCAAATCATGTACACTTTGATAAGGAGTACTATATCAACCGGATATCATGATTCACATATAGCGACATGAAAAAAAGAACTACTACAATCAATTTACTCATATTTTGATTGTAATAACCTCTTATACTATGGCCGTAGTGAGTACAGATTAGGAATAGAAGAGACTTTTCCTTAGATAGAGTAGTTAGAGCATCTCCAACCAGATTAGGCAATTTGAGACTAACTGCTGTTGCGATCCTACCCATAGGTCCAATGCAAGAGGGGTGTCTCGGACATCGACGATCACCACCAAATTCTTCTTTGCCCCCATGCTAAGGCTGTGGTGGCGATCGTCCATACATGTCAGAATCATTAAATCCGCAGTATGATCTCTGCATTCAGTTTGCTGTGTGCAATGGTGGTATCTTTGATGAAGTGGCGTTGGTCGATTGTAGGCTTCGTATATGTACCCGTTGATGGTGTCAGTGTTGTTAAAGTGTCCCAGCGGTGGTGGTCGTGGGTGGAGTGCTGGCTGAACGTGAGAGCGTAGCAAGGAAAATTAGAGTGTGGATGTTGTGGTAACGGAGTACGCCCAAGAAAGCGATGCTCATAATCTTATCGTATGATGGTGTTTCACCCGCTTTGAGCCGGAACTCAGCTTTGGTGGACATGCTCAACTGAACTGCTCAAACAGAGCCGCAAATAGAGCCTGCCAGCTGCAAACAAGAATCTCGCAGATACAAAAGCCGTCCCCTGATTTGATCTTAGATCAAAGGAGGGAAGAAGGAAGAAAGGGATGCAATGCACCGCGTAGTGATTTCCTTGAAGCTACCCATATAGTGGTTAAGTGCACCATGAATTTCATGTGGTATCCGTCGGGGTTTTCCTCGTACTCCATCTCGTCTATCTCAAAGAAATTGCCAAAGTCCAAAGTAATGTGTGGCACAAAATTAATTGCAATGTAAACAAGGACAAGTCATCAATGACCAAACTAAAGAGGGGAAGATCTTTGCTTGGAAGGTGGCGTGGAACCGATTTTGGACGGGGACCGGCAGTCGGAAACCATTGACCACCTGCTTGTGGATTGCCCATTTCTGATGGTGATTAGTTTGAGCCTCTCTCGGGGATGGGGCACCCGGACCTAGCGCCGTCAGCTACGACAAAGTTGGAGCCTTGGTGGCTTGTGGTGACCAATGCTTGGGTTGGCAAAGAGGCAAAGAAGGTTCGCTTTCTGATGCTCCTTGTCTTCCAATCATTTTGGCTTGAGCGCAAAAACCGGGTGTTCAACAACAAGGCCAAGACGGAGGAGGAGCTACTTGACAAGATCATGGTTGAGACCGAGAGGTGGAAGACTGTGGGATTTTTGTGAGAGTTTTCCTTTGTTGTTTTTGCTGGTTTGCCAGCGTTGATGTGTTTGTTCTAGACTTTTGTATTTCTATGTCTATCACTAAAGAAAAAGAGGTCGCGTGTTCCTGAAAAAAAGTAAAGAGGGGGGAAAAATCTAATCCCACCCCGGATCGGGCAGGGTATGTAGTTTTTTTTTTGAGATCTATGGCAGGGTATGTAGTTTTTTTTTTGAGGTTATGTAGTGGTGACTCTTGTTTTGGTGGGAGAAATTTCAGAGAACGAGTAGGTTTGGGAAAACGCCACACAATGGGGCGATCTCTCGTTATCAATATATAGAGTTATAATCTAGGGTTACAAGCCTTGGTCATCAAGGAAGATCACAACAAGATCAGTACCGAATCAAATCTAAAAATATTCGGTAGGTAACCGAGATATACTCCTATACAAGATATGCGTACATACAAAAGGTATATGTTAACATCCCCCCTCAAGGTGTGCGTCCAAAGGAAACAGGCACAAATTGGACCGAAAGTCGGAGAACATTTGCGACGATAAACCTTTTGTCATGATGTCAGCATACTGATGCGAGGATGGCACATGAAGAACCCGGACCTGACCAAGGGACACCTTCTCGCGAACAAAGTGAATGTCGATTTCGATGTGCTTGGTACGGCGATGCTGAACCGGATTGGAGGCCATGTAAATCGCGCTGACATTGTCGCAGAAAACCACCGTGGCGACTGTCAGGGAGTGGTGGAGTTCGTCGAGAAGCTGACGAATCCAGCAGCATTCCGCGACGGCATGAGCAACTGCGTGGTACTCGGCTTCGGCACTGGACCGAGAAACTGTGGTCTGTCGCTTGGACGACCAGGAGACCAGGTTGTTGCCGAGGTAAACGCAGTAGCCAGAGGTGGAGCGGCGAGTGTCGGGGCACCCAGCCCAATCTGCGTCCGAGTATGCCGTGAGAGTAGTAGTGGGCGAGATCGAGAGATGCATGCTGAAGTCCAGGGTGCCCTTGATATAGCGGAGAATCCGCTTGACCAAGTTCAGATGAGGCTCTCGTGGGGCATGCATATAGAGGCATGCCTGCTGAACTGCATGCGCAATGTCAGGACGCGTTAGCGTCAGATACTAAAGTGCTCCTGCATAGTTGCGCGGTATTCCGTGGGGTCAGAGAGCAGAGCACCAACATCAGCAGAGAGTTTGCAGCAGACATCGATGGGAGTGGCGCACGGGTTGCAGTCCGTCATACCGGCGCGTTGGAGGAGCTCGAGAGCATACTGCCGCTGAGAGAGACTCATGCCTGTTGGTGTCCGAGTAACTGCGATGCCGAGGAAGAAGGACAGAGTGCCGAGGTCTGTCATGGCGAACTCGGAGTGTAGCTACCAAGAGAGGGACTGAAGAAGGCGGTCAGTCGAGGCGGTGATGATGATGTCGTCCACGTAGAGGAGGATGTACGCAACCTCCTGGTCACGCTTGTAGATGAAGAGGGAGACGTCAGACTTCGAAGCAACGAAGCCGAGGCGATGCGTGAAGTAGGCGAACCGCTGGTACCATGCCCGAGGGGCCTGCTTGAGGCCGTATAAAGACTTGTGAAGCCGGCAGACGTGGTCGGGGTGGCGAGCGTCGACGAAGCCGGGAGGTTGCTGACAGTAGACCTCCTCGTCCAGAGTACCATTGAGGAAGGCATTCTTGACGTCGAGCTGGTGGATCGGCCAAGCGTGGAGACCGCAATGCTGAGGATGATGCAGATCGTGGCGGGCTTGACGACGAGGCTGAATGTCTCATCGAAATCAACCCCTTGTTGTTGAGAGAAACCGCGAACCACCCATCGCGCCTTGTATCGAGCAAGGCTGCCATCCGAGTGGAACTTGTGCTTGTATATCCATTTCCCTGAAACAATATTAGCACGGGGAGGATGAGGTACTAGTGACCACGTCCCATTAGAAACAAGTGCCTCAAACTCATCGTTCATGGCGCGGCGCCAATGTGGATCATTGAGGGCGCCCCGGTATGTTTTGGGAATGGGAGAAGGAATGGAGTGAGAGGCTGTGAGGTTGAGGCGATCGATAGGTTGGAATAGACCTCGTTTAGCATGAGTTGTCATGACGTGGGTGTTGGATGGCGAGGGTGGGCGATGAATGATCGCCGGAGGGGAGGCAGTGCTGTCTGTAGAAGAAGGGGAGCCGAGCGTGGGCGTGGACTGTGGCGAGGCCGAAAACGAGTGCGTGGGCGAGCCAGCAGGTGTGAGTGGGCCAGAAGGAGGCCCAGTTGGGCTGGCGGTAGAAGGAGGCCCATTCGAGCTGGCGGCGGGAGAGGCCGAAGCGGGCAGTGGGCTGCCAGGCATAGCGGGTGGCGGGGAAGCATGCATCGCGGGTGGCGTGGTAGCGGGCGCGGTGCGTGGGACGTCGATCAAAGAAGGAGGCGACGTCGTGGCAGCTAGGTCAAGTAAAAAATCGAGGGATGGAGCTAGGTCGGCTGGTCGGTTTGGTGCGTGAGCAAAGGGAAACACCGATTCGTCGAAGATGACATGACGCGAGACGATAACACGTTGAGTGTGTAGGTCAAGGCATCGGTAGCCTTTGTGGTTGGATGGGTAGCTGAGAAAAATGCACGCAACAGATCGCGGTGCAAGTTTGTGAGGTGCGGTGGCGGATTGGTTGGGGTAGCATAAGCAGCCGAAAACACGGAGGGCTCCGTAGTCCGGAGAGGTGTTGTGCAGGCGAGTGTAGGGGATGGCGAACTGGATCGGCTGCGAGGATCGCATGTTGACGAGGTGGGTGGCTGCAGCGACAGCTTCCGCCCAATATGAGGGAGGCATGGAGGACTGAAATAAGAGCGTGCGGGCGACGTCGTTGAGTGTGCGTAGTGCGCGCTCGGCCTTCCCGTTTTGGGAAGACGTGTAGGGACATGAGAGGTGAAGACGGATGCCGTGTGAGGTGAAGAAGTTGGTGATGGTCCCGAAGAGCAAGGCTTTGATACCTGCAAAAGTAAACGGGATTAGGTTGAGACTCCAAGTGCAGAGTGTATAGTAAGTGGAAGACAGTTTTCCCCACGAGGGATGACTCGAGGGTTTAATATCGAATTCTCGGGGAATCTGAAGTGGTAGATTTATCTTCTTATCCTTCTTTGGTTACCTACAAAACAAGGTTAGATGTTTTGGTCCTCAACCTCACATGTGGTTGTCAAGCACAAGGTGTAAGAATGATATCAGGATAGTTATGCAATGCAAACAAGAAATAAATATGCAATGATGGTGGATGCAATGATAAATGATATTTTTGGGTTTTTGAATGATGTATGCAAGATGAAAAATATTTTTGTATTTTCGGATTTAATGATGGTTGAAAATAGAAAAGTGGTATATGGTGTTGGAAAGGTGTTTCTTATGATAAAAAATGGACTGGGGTTCATGGTTTCACAAATGCACTCTCTCTTTATAAAGTGGTAGACAATGGAACACACACAGTTAACATATGAGATTGCAACACAGAGTTTGATAACAAGTTACTTAGATATATGGGCATCACGTACTAACAAAGAGATCTTTTGGTTATTAATCTCTATTATACTCCACCAAGATGCGAACTAAATCATAACACCTCAGTAATTAAGATAACTCAGAGTATAGCATTAAGTATCATGACATGAAGTGAAAATAAGAACATGCTAGATCTAGTCATGGAGTAGTGGCAATGGTCACGCCCACATCCCCGGTAGCATGGTATTTTAGTTTATCCCTAGTGAGGTAACAAAGTAAGGTAAAGATACCAAAGTGGATCGCAGAACTTTCTCTCACGTTCACTGCACTAGCCACCCCCGTTACTCCAACTAATGCACACGTTCCCCCACACACGCTCTCATAAACATGCTTGATCAAAACAAGTAGACAAGAACGGGTACATAATATGCATGTATACTCATAACTGAAACAAACATTGCAATCTCAAACATATATTAACTCATAAAGATCCACCACAAAGGTATTACAACGGTGACCGTAATCATGTTCAGCAGCTCATACGGTGCTAATTAGTGAAGCTCAAGAGAGGAGAGATACATAAGTTACTTCCACAAATCCATAGTCCAGAGGTGGACTACTCCCTCTTCATCATGGAGACGGTGGAGAAGTCGATGGAGAAGATGGAGACCACGCCGGCAGCGCCCCGCCGGAGTTTTCCCCCTCCAATCTGCAGCTCCTGATCTCCGTTTCGGTGTTTCTGTGTTTGTGCAGCGCTCCTTTCGCGAAACGTCATGGGACCTTTTTATAGGCGTTTTTAGGTCAAGACGATGTCGATGGAGAAGAGATCGAAGGCAACGGAGCCACGAGGCCCAAATGGGTGGGTCCCACGCGGCTACAGTACCAGGCCACGTGGGCCCCCCTCGTTTGGTCCTCAAGCCTCCGTTTGCTCGCTTCCTTCGCCCACAGGTCTTCTTCCTTCCAAATATTGACGTCCGTAAATTTCCAGGTGATTTCGTTGACGTTTGGGTCCCTGAAACATTAAAATAAGAAAACGGGGTTTTCTGACTGTGCAGGGTTAATTCCATAAAAATAGGAAATAAATGAATATTCCCAAAATTCATTATAAAACATTGATATAACCCTTATATGATGCAAATATGATTGGAATATAAGCAATTAAAGTGCAAAGTTCATGTATGCATTTTACATGCATCAGTTGGTGACGGTGGAGTTGATGAATTCAGTACCGTTGTCAGCTTGCATATCAACTATGGGGCGGGAGAATTGTGTGCGTGCATAAGCGACAAAGGCGATGAGGTGATCGGCAGTGTCAGACTTGCGGCGCAAAGGAAAAGTCCACATAAAATGCGAAAAATCGTCAACAATGACTAGATAATACTTCAAACCAGAATTGCTTAAAACAGGTGATGTCCATAGATCACAATGTATTAACTCGAAAGGAGCGACACTTGATGAAGTAGACCTAGCGAAAGGCAAACACACATGTTTGCCAAGTTGGCAAGCGTGGCAAACATGTGAGGGTGCTTTATTACATGGGATAAAAGACTTCTGGTGGAGGTGCGACATAGCGTCACGACCCGGATGACCTAGACGGCGGTGTCATAGCTCGGTGAAGGTGGTGGCGACGAGTAGTCCATAGGCAGAGGTGGCTTGTGGTGGAAGGACGTAGAGGTCTCCGCGGCTACTGCACCGAATGATCAAGGCCTTGGTGCGAAGATCCTTGACAGAAAAACCGAAAGGGTCAAACTCGATAGAACAAGCATTATCAGTTGTAAGGCGACGAATAGAGACACGATTTTTAACAAGGTGAGGAACAACTAAGACATTTTTAAGAAGAAGATTGTGTGCGGAAGCATGACCAATGTGAGAGATGGGCAAAGTGGAACCATTGCCCACCGTGACAAGAGAAGAAGGGAATGAAGGAGAAGAAGTATGGAGCATACCGGGGTCAGAGACCATATGTGCAGTGGCTCCGGAATCCATGACCCACTCACCATTGTTTGACGAAGGCGCGGATGATGGAGCGGCCGCATTGTTCAGGGTGGCCATGAGCGCGGTGCAGTCCCACGCCGGAGCACCGGAGTTGCCGGGGTTGTTGAGGTAGCCCGGGATCGGCGGAGCGTAAGTGCCGAAAGCCTGCCCATGCAGCGGGGCAAGAGAGGTGAACGCCTGCACGGGAGGGCGTGCGGAAGGCCGGCCGAGCAGGCCAGGGTCGGGGTTGGGCCACACAGCCGGAGGCGGAGGCGCCTGGACTTGCTGGGCGTGGCCGGTGTAGGGGTTGAAGCACACCCATGGACCGACCGCAGAGGAAGAGCCGCCTCCGTGGCCGTGGTTGCCGCCGGAGTTCCTGCCGCCGTTCTTCTTCTTCTTGCCGTAGTAGTTGCCGATGTTCCCGTTTTGGTTGCCGCCGGAGTGCCCGCCTCCCTGGAAGTTGCCGTAGCTGGGAGCGTGGCCGGGGTAGTGGCCGGCGTCGTTGAAGGGGCCGCCATGAGATGAGCCGGCGCCGTTGGAGGAGGCGCCGTAGAGGGCTGTCTGGTGCCCCACTTGGGCGCTGTTGGCGAGCTGGGTCTCGTGCAGGGTGAGCAGGGACCTTGTCTGGCCGAAGGAGGGGAGCGGGTTCGTCATGGTGACGATGGTGGTGATGTCGGCGAAGCGCGGGTTGAGACCGCGGAGGCAGTTGAGGACGAGGGTCTGGTCCGAGACCGGCGTCCCGACGTCGTGAAGTGCGTCGGAGAGGGACTTGAGGCGGTGGCAGTAGGCGGTGACGGAGAGCTCTCCTTGCACCAGTCCACGGAATTCCGCCTCGAGGTACACGGCGCGCGTCATCTGATTGTCGAGGAAGAGGTTGGTGATGAGCACCCAGGCCTCCTGCACCGTCTGCTCCTCCGCCATGATGATGTCGAGGATCTCGTCGGAGATGGACCCTTAGAGCCACGAGCGGACGACGTAGTCCTCGCGGATCCACTCGGGGGTGCGATCGGCGATGGCCGCGATGGAGTTGACGTGGTGCAGCAGATCATACTTGCCGAGGAGGACGCGGATGAGCATCCGCCACTTGGTGAAGTTGGAGTTCTCGAGGCTGAGGGTGACCGGTACATGGGTGCGGACGCTGGCCATGTTCACCGCGGGAGACGCGGAGGCGGGCATGGGAGCAGAGAGGAGAGAGCTGGTGGTGGAGTTGGAGAGCGCATGGAGGGAGGGCGAGGCTAGCGCGGCGCTGGTGCCGTTGGCGGCGCTGGACTCGGTGCCCATGGCGTGGTGAGAGCTGAGATCGGATCGATTGCTCTGATACCAAGGGAACGAGTAGGTTTGGGAAAACGCCACACAATGGGGCGATCTCTCGTTATCAATATATAGAGTTACAATCTAGGATTACAAGCCTTGGTCATCAAGGAAGATCACAATAAGATCAGTACCGAATCAAATCTAAAGATATTTGGTAGGTAACCGAGATATACTCCTATACAAGATATACGTACATACAAAAGGTATACGTTAACAATTTCGATTGTGGGCCGTTCCATTTCATATCGGCTCGGCCCAAACACAACGGATCAACAGCTTAGTGACCTTTTGGGCTTTCATCCGAGCGCCTGAACAAACCCCAACCCCCAAACCCCAGGTCCCCTCAGCCGCCCCTACGCCGTCGCCGTCGCCGTCGCCGCCTTGCTGGCCGCTCCTCTCGCCACGCCCCGGCCTCCCGATGGCCGCTACTGCGCGACCCTTTCTCGCCTGAGAGCCGTCCGGCGGTCGTCTGACGTCGCCTTGGCCGCCTGGCATCTGCAGCCGTCAGGGGCCGCCGGGGAGTAACATCTCCCGGTTTGTCCTGAAGCTGGCGCCTTTCCTGACGCTTCGTCTCCGCCATGAAAAACCACCTCCGCGCCGCGTTGAGGTCAGCTCGACTCCATTGGGCTCCCGATCTCTTCAACAAGCCCCCCAGAGTCCCGCCTTGTTGTGCTGCCACTTCGTGGCATGTACAAAAATGGTTCCCAGCATCTGGGTGGGTTGCTCCGAGCATGATCCGATTGCGGCCCTATTCAGTTGCTCCCAACGACACCGGGACAAAGCCTCTGCGGATGAGGAGGAGGATGAGGTGGATCAGAGCTTCAAGAAGATGGGGAGGAGGCGGGCAGTCCGCGCCGCGCAGAAGACATTCATGGAGTACCTCCATGTCACGCGCGGCATGGCGTTCAGCGACGCCGAGCACATAAGCAAGCGCTCGCCCGTTTTCCTGAGCAAGCTGCTGGAGGAGGTGAAGGATGCGATGAAGGAGCCCGTGGAGGGGGGAGCTGAGGTGATCTACAGGTCGCATGTGAAGAAGAGGGATATGAGGGATCAGAGGGTCAGCAAGGCGCTGATGCGGCTGTTTCAGTTCAACCCTGTCAACGAGTTCGAGCCGTTCTTTGAGAGCATCGGCATCAGACCGAGCCAGTGCAGTTCGCTTTTTCCTCGGGATCTCATGTTTCTCACCGACGATGAATTGTTGCTTGCTAACTTCCGTGAGCTTTGCAACTACGGCATTGCACGCGACAAGATTGGGAGGATATACCGGGATGCTACGGAGGTGTTTAGGTTTGGCCATGGTGTGCTTGCATCTAAGCTGAAGGCCCTTGAGGAACTTGGGATCAGTAAGATCAGTGTGATCAAACTCGTAGTTTCTACTCCTGTTGTACTACTTCGTGACCCGAATGTGGAATTGAAGATCCTGGACTGGCTAGAAGACATTGGAATCCAGCGGGACTGGATTTGTCAATTCTTATCTGCTCGGAAGTCTTATAATTGGAGTAAGATGGTTCAAGTTCCCCAGTTCTTCGTTGACTTGGGATTTACTAAGGAAGATATTGGTAGACTGGTCAGGAAAAATCCAGATTTTTTGTTGGATGGTTCAGGAAAGATGCTATTTGCAGTGGTTCTAATGATGCTAAAAGCAGGGTCGGGAAAAAAAGAGTTGTTTGATCTTTTTATGGACTTCCCAGATGTGTCAGCCGAGAAATTCACAAGTAACGCACGGAGGGGATTGGTGTTCTTTGCTGAGATTGGCATGAGGGATGAAGATATTAGCAAGTTTATTGTTTCTCATGGATCAATGCTTGGATCTGCCACAGTGAAGAAGCCAAACAGCATTCTTACGCGTCTCAATGTGGGGAAGAAGCGCATGCGCAAGATTATAATGGAGGACCCGAAACAGTTGATGAATTGCACATTTGGGTCAAAACTCAGCAAGCTACCAAAATGTGACCCCTTTGAAGAATCATTCAGTGAGAAAACAAAATTCTTGAAAAACATAGGATTTGTTGAAGGCTCTGAAGATATGAAGAAGGCATACAAAGCTTTCCGTGGTAAAGGTGACGAGCTGCAAGATCGCTGCAACTTCTTAGTGGATACTGGGTTCGACCCAAAAGATGTGGTACACATGATCAAGACGGCTCCACAGATTCTGAACCAGAAGATTGATGTCCTCAAGTCAAAGATATCCTTCTTTGTAAATGGTTCAGGGTTTCCTCTGAGTGAACTGGTTGTTTTCCCCGCGTTCCTGTCGTTTACCGTGGAAAGATCCAAAAATAGGATTTTCATGTACCATTGGCTGTTAGAAAGGGGGGTGGTTACTCCTAACCTAGCTCTAAGCACGATCCTAGCTTGCTCAGACAAATGTTTCATGATGTATTTTGTGAGAAAGCATCCCATGGGCCCTGAAGTTTGGGAAAACTATAAGAGAGGAAGTAGCTAAAGCCAAAAACATGCCATGTACTTGAGATGATTAGCATCCGATAATTTCTGGTCATGTGGATGGTGTTTTTGCTATCATGCAGATTGAACTGGTTACCTTGTGCTGGAGATTATTCAGGTCAAAAGATTTAGCTAACCTGTGCATCGAACTTTTGGGTCATGCTGTTAAAACTTGGACACATTTAGAGTTTGGTCAACTCGGAGAAATATTATAGATGCTTCAGTTTTATATAACATTTTCATGAAGACTTGTTGCTTTCAGTTTGTTATTTATATCCTTGTAAATGGCTCCTTGTTAGGTACAGTTGGTATGCATACAAGAGGTTCTGAAGAGAAAGAATAATGCGGAGGCATGTCTGAGGAAGAAGAAAATTGCTGCTTTCAGTTTTTCTCCAATGCTGTTAACACATTTTTTGTTTTTTGAGAAATAAAGATACTCCTTTTAAACACATTTCCGAAAGATGAGGAATAAACTTTCATTACACGCACATTTGGATATAAGTTAATATAGAAATGTTCCGATCATATTCTTAGATGAATACTAGGGATATTAGCGCGGCCTATGCCGCGCGTTTTTCGTTAAATCTAAATTTGAAAATGTTGATATTTAATAGGTGTGAAGATTTGAAATTTTTTGAATCGCGAAGAAAGTTTACGGGTAAATTTTTTGAAGTTTTCAAAATTTAATCAAATTAGGGAGTTATTCAGATTTGAATTTTTTTACATTTATAAAGTGGGTAGATTTGAAAGGCATTTTTTTTGAATTATTCAAATGCATGTGCCATGCTCCTGTTTGGTGAAATTCAAATTTAGAAACATCGATATGCAAATATGGTGGTTACAACTTGTAGAGTTTTTATGAAGACAGATCAATCATTTTGCTGGTTGAACAAAATTTTCAGTTTTATCTACAAATCTATTACAGTAGATTGAAATTGAAAAAAAGGGAATTACAATTATTCTGCAAAATGCATTTATTTTTTCTTCTTTTTTATCATTATTGCAATGTTGTTTTATTGCAAACGAAAGAAAAGAGAAAAAAACAAATATGAAGGTTGAATTTCAATGTTTTTACAATTCTTTTTGAACAAACTAAAATTGGAAAAACATTTTTCTTCTCTTTGATTATTGTTTCCAATGTTGCTTTACTGTAAAACAAAAGGAAAGCAAATAAGAAAAGAAAAGAAATAGAAAGATGGAGCTAAATGGACGTGAAATGTCATTTCCACAAATTTTATATTTGATATTCTAGCTGTTTTATTTAAGCAATAATTATAGTTATTTAATGATGGATGGAAATGTGTTAGATGTAAAGATTTTAATTTTTTTGAAAATTTTGGTATAGTTTTTTTTTGAATTATGGTTTGAAATTGAAAGTTATGAATTTTACAATTTGCATTTTTTTACATTTATAAAGTGGGTAGATTTGAAAAGCATTTTTTTTGAATTATTCAAATGTATGTGCCATGCTCCTGTTTGGTGAAATTCAAATTTAGAAACATCGATATGCAAATATGGTGGTTATAACTTGTAGAGTTTTTATAAAGACAGATCAATCGTTTTGCTGGTTGAACAAAATTTTCAGTGTTATCTACAAATTTATTACAGTAGATTGAAATTGAAAAAAGGGAATTACAATTATTCTGCAAACTAAAATGCTTTGCATTTATTTTTTCTTCTTTTTGATCATTATTGCAATGTTGTTTTATTGCAAACGAAAAGAAAAGAGAAAAAAAAACAAATATGAAGGTTGAATTTCAATGTTTTTACAATTCTATTTGAACAAACTAAAATTGGGAAAAGCATTTTCTTTCTCTTTGATTATTATTTCCAATGTTGTTTTACTGTCAAACAAAAGGAAATCAAATAAGAAAAGAAAAGAAATAGAAAGATGGAACTAAATGGAGATTTAATGATGCATGGAAATGTGTTAGATGTAAAGATTTTAATTTTTTGAAAATTTTGGTATAGTTTTTTTTTGAATTATGGTTTGAAATTGAAAGTTATGAACTTTACAATTTGCATTTTTTTTACATTTATAAAGTGGGTAGATTTGAAAAGCATTTTTTTTGAATTATTCAAATGTATGTGCCATGCTCCTGTTTGGTGAAATTCAAATTTAGAAACATCGATATGCAAATATGGTGGTTATAACTTGTAGAGTTTTTATGAAGACAGATCAATCGTTTTGCTGGTTGAACAAAAATTTCAGTGTTATCTACAAATTTATTACAGTAGATTGAAATTGAAAAAAGGGAATTACAATTATTCTGCAAACTAAAATGCTTTGCATTTATTTTTTCTTCTTTTTGATCATTATTGCAATGTTGTTTTATTGCAAACGAAAAGAAAAGAGAAAAAAAAACAAATATGAAGGTTGAATTTCAATGTTTTTACAATTCTATTTGAACAAACTAAAATTGGGAAAAGCATTTTCTTTCTCTTTGATTATTATTTCCAATGTTGTTTTACTGTCAAACAAAAGGAAAGCAAATAAGAAAAGAAAAGAAATAGAAAGATGGAGCTAAATGGAGGTGAAATGTCATTTCCACAAATTTTATATTTGATATTCTAGTTGTTTTAATTAAGCAATAATTATAGTTATTTAATGATGCATGAAAATGTGTTAGATGTAAAGATTTTAATTTTTTGAAAATGTTGGTATTTTTTTTTGAATTATGGTTTGAAATTGAAAGTTATGAATTTTACAATTTGCATATGTTTTAAATTGTGGTTTGGAAGATATAAATTTCACAATTTGCATGCATGTAAATGTGTTAGTTGTAAAGTTTGTAATTTTCTGAAAATTTTGGTATATTAATTATTTTTTCTGAATTATGGTTTGGAAGTTATGTATTTTACAATTTGCAACAATTTTCAGTAATTTTTTTGAAACTAACCGTGGGTCCCGCATGTCAGTTTTTTATTCATTTTGAAATTCTATTAGTAAATATTAGGTCGCTGACGGGTGGGCCTGCGCTGACGTCGTCAGGTGACGTTAGCCGGCGCGGCGGAGACGGTGGAGCTGCCGAGCTCGCATCCGGGCAGCGGCGAACGCGCGGGAGGCTGGGAGCAGGCAGATCTGCGTGCTAGCGTGTAGGCGAAGCGAATGGGCGGCGCGGCGAGCCATTTGGCTGCCGGAATCGCCAGCGGCGAGCAATCCCGCGGCGCCGATGTCCAGATGAGCTGTGGTGGTGCGGCGGCGATTCGAGCCGTCCCGACGCGCGTTCTTCAGCGAGGATAGAGAGGGCGAGGCGGCAGAGGTCGCCGTGGGCCTGGATTTGAAGGAAGAGAAGCGAAGGACCAGCACGGCGCGTCGGCGGCGCCGGCAACCTCCGCGCCGTTCGTGAGAGAGAAAGAGGAGGGGAATTTCTGCGGATGGTTTTGCATAAAAGTCCATGTCTTTCTGTGTAATTGCAAACAGGTCCCTCGCAGTGTAAAAAATTGGACCGCGGGTTTGTTTGCGGAAGTTGTGGGTTCTTTTTTGTAAGGTTGTCTGCGCCCAAAATTGTGTGCCGTGACGTGTCGTTCCGCGATTGGCAGAAATCCCCGTGCTACAATAATACTGTAGCACGCACGATTCTTGAAGTGATCCGGACCGTCTGTTGACGTGATTGGACGGCGCGTATTTACTGGGTGACGTGGAGGCTAGTTTTGGGGGGTGAATCCCACCTACTTTTATATATAGGGGAATAGTCGCAGTTGCACCATGTGTCAGCACAAGAATGTATCCAAGAATGTATCTCTCTTTTCCCGGTCGGAGAGTACTCCCTCCGTTCTAAATTAGATGACTTGCTATCACATGTATAGATACATCCACATGTGCTGGATAGCAAGTCATCTATTCCATCCGTTCTAAATTAAATGACTTTCATTTATGTGTATAGATACATCCACATGTGGTGGATATCAAGTCATCTACTCCATCCGTTCTAAATTAAATAACTTCCATTTATCCAAATGTGGATGTACCTATACTTGTAACATGTCTAGATACATTCACATGTGGATAATTAGAAGTCATCTAATTTGGAACGGAGGGAGTACATCTTTAGAATGGACTGCACAATCATTCTGCCGAGAGCATCTCCAGAGTGAATTTTACTATGGCAGTTGGATGGATTCATTCAGATGAGTGTGATATCTGCGCACCGAACCGAGCTGTTATATGTATTGCAGTCAAAGTCAGGGGAGGTGGGTGGCTAAGATTGCTGACTCACTGCCACCTGGAAATCGCTGTGTAACTTCCTCCTGAGCCAGTAGTCGCCGTGGACCAGGCTTGCTCATGATAATGCCCCGACAGCGGCGGCCAGGTTTGCAGCCCGATCGCTTCTCATGTCCTTGAGGACCCTGGTGATAATTACTACTCCCTAGTACAATGAAGCCAAGAAGACGGTGGTGTGATCTGATCCTACCACGGGAGCCGACTCCGTGGAAACATAAAAAAACACTATCGCAACACTGTTTTCTACCAAAAGCAGAGATCAAACAACAAACCTGGAGCATGTACCTCATGTTTATTACTAGCTAGATTCGATGGTTTCGAAGATGGAACCTTTCTCTTCAGACATACAATGGAAAAAAAAACTGTCAGTGACCATGTTTCTGAACCAGATATCCACATTGATATAACTGCAGTTTGTTAAGCACATGCATCAACTGGAACAAAATACACCGAGACTGATATAATGCAACTTATTCTTTCATTTATTCTTCCTTGACCAGTATCTTACAAAATTCTTCCATCAAAAATAGCTTTCTAATCCCGATGAAAACTACATCCTCATCATCGCGACACCTATATTAATTGATAGGAGTTCCTTGGGTACAACAGTGCTTAATTAGTTACATATTGGACTCGAATGGAATAATCAAATGGGACCTATATTTACATATGGAGCAGCGCGGAACACCGGTGAACAAGAAGGCCTAGGCACCTGACTTGTTATCACTAGGGAACTGCTGAGGTAGAGAGGCGGCTTGTGGTTTCGCCTTACATGGCTACATCTCGCTGAGCAGGTTGCTGATCTTGCGGAGCTCGGTCAGAGCTGCCGTTGCCGTGACTTGTCCTTTCCCGCCCAGGATGCTGTTTGAAAAATTCTCCATGGGGCCAGGCTGGCTTCGATCTTGCTGAAACGCTGACTCAATCACCTATAAATCACATTGCAACTATTGTTACTGATGCGTTGATAAGTTACATCATACTAAATGTTTCGAAATTAAAGACACAGAAAGTTCTTGTTTACACATGAACAAAAATTTATGTCTTTTCCGGCAAGTTTTTCTTTTGGCACATATGGACTGCAACATACAGTAGTTCAAAAAAGAACTTCAGAACGCAAGCCATGCAATTCTAATTGTAAGACACTAACATTCAGTGTAGAAGATTATCCAAATACCTTTATCAGGATATATAGAGGCTAGCAAAAAATACCCATGACAGAGCAATTAAGAAAACTGTGAACTAATACCACAAGGATATAAATGATGTTGCATGTAATACCTGTATATTTTCAAGCATGCTTTGTCCAAGATTCTTAAATGTACCAATAACCTTCTTATCACCAGCAGCCAACTTTATGTTGCCAGGCGGGTTATTTGAATTCGCATCAGAGCAGGAAGCATCAACACCATCTTTAGCATCCGATGTTTCACTGCTACCCTTCTCAAAGCTGCCTTCACCTGAGGGTCTGCCTAGCTTCAACAGCCACTGAAATTTACTAATAAACGGCCTCCTTTCATTAGAAACTGCAGCTCTCTCAGAGGATCCATCTGGATCTTCAGTTTTATCAGATGTTGCTGCTTCTGATTCTTGAACAGTTTTGCTGTCACAATTACAGCTGGATGACTCGTCTGGAAGGATTTCATCCCTGTCATTGTCACCAGCACACGAATTTGAAGTGATACTACTTCTCTCAGAATCGTTATCTGGAATGTTCTCCTGTTCATTGCCAGCAATGGCTGAATAAAACACTGGAGAGTTTTCGCCGCTTGAACAAGCTTCTGTTGCACCTTGTGTTCTTTGTGTCTCACTCTCATCAGCTGCCACAGCCTGTGAATTTTCTTCTGGGCTAACTTTTGCCAGACATGGTGGGCTTACTGTTACACTTTCACCTTCTGCTCTTAACTGTGCGGGTTCTGCAGGACTCACTGGAGGCTCCTTGTGAACTGAGACAGTAGGGAATTCATCTTGTTGAATTTTCCCTGCAATTTCATGAGACCTCCCCACACTACCTGATAAAGTAGTCAAAAGGCTTCGCCTTACTGAGCTCCGAGCATCACTTTTGACACTGACTACCTTCATCACTGGAGACGGATCTGACTCTGTCCTAGACAAACCAAGCTTCTGCCTCAAAGATTTCTTTATTTCTCTACTGAAAGAATGAACCTTCTCAGTCTCTTTGGGAGATGTCCCATCATTGTGTATATTTCTCCACTGCTTTTCCCAGTAACTCTCGGATACAGGATGCAATGGGGTTCTTGGAGGAGTTGAAATAGCATGGTTACTGTTAACTCTGTCATACTCGCAGATATCCCTCTGTAATGGGAAAGATGGAGATGGAGTATTCGCATCAATTGCAATAGACTGCAGGGATTTGGCCTTCTCAATTAGCTTCTGCACATCAACATTCATTGGATAATTCAATAGTCTCTGGAGACAAGAGACATTAACCTCAGTAGCCAACAGAGACGATCTAACATGAAGAAGCATAGAGACTGCCATGGCTGCAATGAATGCCCCTCTAGCTGAACACAAGATCCGAAAGCTATATTCCTCATCATTATTTAGCAGCATATTATTGGAACAGGCAAAGACTTTGTCCCATACTACTAAAAGATCATTGAGGCAGAATTCTCGTCCAAACAGCACCCTCAGCCAACGAAGTGCAAACCACTGTGGTTCCACTTTCAGCTCAATGAAATGGTTATGAAGAGATGGCTCAACGGTGGAAAGCAAATGATATAACGCCGACGAGGCTTCAATAGCAGGTGGTAGGCTTGAGCTAGATCCAATACTGGATGGAGAGTAAAATTCTGCCATGCGAACCACTCCACCACCTCCGTCCATCAAACCATCAAACATAGCATAGGCATCATGTTCCATGAACCTCTCAGATAATACAATGCCTAGTTCACCTTCCGCTCCATATGCATCACTAAGTAAAATTATTTGTTTTGTATCAAGGTCAAGCTCATCAAGACTGTTAGCTTTGGAAGCACTTTCAGAATCATTCTCATTGTCAGCTTCTGAACTCCACTTTGGGTCCTTTCTAGGTTTATAACTAAAAACCATATCAGTTTCTGGGAAGGGTACTCCATCAAAATCATCATTGAAGCAGTCTTCATGGAGTTTTCGTACTTGAGACAGTTTATCAATGTCGACCTGAAGAACATACACTAGAGGAGCCAATAGCTCATGCATTCCTGTGGAAAGATACTCTATCTGTCATAACATATTCAGCAAAAAACAAGAAAACATAAATGCAAAAAGATACTGAACTGGCTGTGCTATTAGTCAAATATTTAATGTAGACACTTTGGTGCTACCCGACATTGCTTTTAAAGAGATCTCATGGCTAATTAATATGCTATCGTAATGCCATCTAAAAATATGGTACTCTTGTTTATCAAATGATTTTTTTTACCAATTTAGTAACATGCAAAAGATTAATGGCCCTAGAAGATTTCAGACACATTTAAGTTCTCAGCGGAAAGGGCAAAACCAACCAAATTCCTTGCAACAACTTAAGAATGTAAAAGCAAAATGATTTCTTACCTTGTCGGTACCCATACTCTGGGTGCTGGAGACACCACATCAACAGTATCTTGCGCAGCATGGCCTGGCAAGTAGGCGTTTGAAAGTAACTACCATCTTCGGGATATAATCGCGACAAATCTTGGTCAACAGTCTTCTCCAACTCCGCCCCTCTGAAAAACCGGCCCCAGCTACTATCTGTAGAAAAAGGTTAAATAAAATTATCACGATGGAGAATATGGAATCATAGCTGTCGCACAAAGCATCAAGCATAGCTTGGAGGCTTTCTTACATATCACACAAAAAAAGACAGTTTTGTGCGAGCAAGCCAATAAGTTTTTTTTTTTGAAACGAGGCAGCAAGCTATTAAGTATTAACACTCTGATTGATAGGCTTCATCCTTTCCTCTTAGGCTCTAGCATAACTACAGCAGCAGAAGGAAGTCCTAATAAATAATAATCAACAATAAGAAAATGACCAGGCTAATACATTTCTACCTCATTGTGCTAAATACCACTAGACAAGCACCACTCATCGTCCAATAAATTAAGTGCCCAGCAACTCATGGAAATTCAGGAAACCACTTTGCGATATAAATCTATGATGGTAAGTGCACAATAACTGATGTACATTCCTTTATTAGAGATCATGAGTGTTTGAGGTAGAAAACGAGTTATCCCTGTTCAAAGATATCCTCATTGTAATTTGTTTACCATGACATCATCATAATTCAGTAGATCATGTTTAGGATCAAATACCTGGGTTCTGAGATAGCGGGTTGTCCACAAGAAGGTTAGATGATCTAGCCTCCTCCTTTGGAAGATGAGGGTCTACCAGAAGACGGCGCCTCAAACTAACATACCTACAACAAACGTGAAACAGATCTTAGGTAGAAAGAACACACTCGCGCAAGGCCACACACAGAAATGAGAACAAGTAGCAAAAATCATTGCTCCAATCATTTATAGAACACTAACGGCACCAATCTCTCTCACCAAAAATTCAACTCATGAAACACATATTATTGACATATTACACGTGCACGATAGCACCGACACAATCTGAAATCCAGCAATCTATTCATATGGCCATAACCAAATTGCAGGCATCAGCCCTATGTGATTGCACTAATTTTTTTACCAGGTTGATAAATTACTCATCATAACCATCTGAACGAAAACAACACCTGGTGACGCTAAGGATCAAACAAGGGACAACAATAACAACATCAACCAAGCAAGAGAAATAGAACAGATTCCTACCGCGAAAAGACAACACGCCAACAGCCAAACACCCAGGAATAAAGATGGCAGACTCACCTCCGCCGCGAATCGGCGGCAGCGCGGCGGAGCTCCTCGACGGACGCCTCCGGCGACGCCGGCAGGATGCCGAGATCGACCCGCCACCGGACGCTGCGTAGACTTGAGAACCGCCGCCTCTCCTCCTCCGCCGCCATGGCCGGCCCTTTCAATCGCAGGCGAATTGGACTCCCTCCAATTAACAACCACAACGGAAGCCAAGAAACGTGGCCAAAACGCTAATAATAGCTTTCGTTTATCTGTAGGAAGAGAAAAGGAGGATCTTTCCAGAGCAGATTCGGTTTTTCGAGGATTTGGGGGATGGAGAGGTAAGGGGGAGATGATTTCTCCTCTCCTCTTCTGTAGCTGCGAGAATGGCGTCCTTGCTTTTGCTGGAGAAGGGGTGTGATTTGGCCTGGAAGCGAGAGAGAGGGGTGGGTTAGGCCGGGCTGGGAGGAAGGGGAGGGTCTCTCTTATGATTTTCTTGTTTATAGTTTTTAATTTTCTGTTTAATAGGAGAGAGAATCCAGAAGAGGTTGAGGATTTTGTTCTCTATTGGCAGTAGAGCAGTTGGTAAGGGAGAGATGATGGCGATGACTAGGAGAGTGGTGATTGGCAAGGTGGCTATGCTTATTGGCTTCTCTTTATTTTTATATACTATATTATGTATGAGTTCCTAAGATATGTTAATGTAATTTCCAGGACAATTTCATAGCGTTTGGATGTTTGTGTGTGCGTGTCCAAATGTGATGGGAGCATGTATGGATGAGAGTATAATTGTTTTGTAGTCTATTTTGGTGGAACTGTTAAAAAACGCGTTACAAGTACTAGAAGAGATTGTACATGTCCTTCCTTTCTCTTTGCTTGTCATTGTTTTATGTAGTTTTTACGACCAATTAGGGTCGTGGTTGCCCATGTGTTTACTAGCCTGCAAATATCAATCATGGTTTGCTGAAGATGCCAAGACGGACCAGTGGCAAGAAGAAGATAACGCTAGGTTAGTTAGGGGGTGTTAACCGAAGAGTTGACAATAGGTGATAATGTGAAGTGCCGAGAGTGGTGAATAGTGGTAGTGAGGCAGTCGACATGGTAAGAGTGTGAGGGCCGAGGGTGGAGGGCGTGAGCGGTGAAGACATAAATAGTTGTATCACTAGGATAGACATCCTACGAGTGAAAATCAATGCAACTCCGCAAAATGTGATACTACTAAACGTTCCAAAAAGAAGTTGGAAAGAATGTCATAAAGATTGCATTTGGTTTGTGAATATGGAAGTGTCGTTTTGAAGTTAATAATGCAAAAAAGAATTTTGTGGCACCTTTATTGATTTGTTTTATTTTGATATGAATATTACATTCCATAGGACCTTCATTTTGAAGTTAATCTGTATCAGACACCGAACATTTTGTGTGCTGAGAGTGGTAGGTGGTGGTAGTGAGGCGGGTGGCAGGGTAAGAGTGTGAGGGTTGTGGGCGGAAGTCGTGGTGAAGGATAGGGTGCGAGAAGATATGTGAGTGTGAATGCATAAATAGTTGTATCATTGGGGATAGACATATGGATGGAAATCAGTGCAACTCCGTAAAATGGGGTACTGACAAATCCACACACACAAAAACTGGATCCATGTTCATGTCATATCGATTTCATTTGATGTGTACCAATGATAGTGTCAATTTGAGGTTAAATAATGCATCATGAATTATGTAGGACCTTTATTTATTTATTTATTTATCTGGATATGAATATTATGTCCCGTAGGGCCTTCATTTTGAAGTTATTGCTATCGGAGATTCGACATCCTGTACCTCAATTTAGTACTGTGAAAAACAATTTTGATAACAAAAGTCGAAGTTGCTAGGAAATGCGACAAATTCCAAATCTTGTACCAATCCATTCACAATTCGCACTTGCTTGCATGAGTAGTATAATTATCAAAGTATTCATGGCTCAGTAATGATTATTAAACGTGTCGCTGCTAGCTGACGTTGAGATTGCAAGGGCTGGAATCTCGCGTGCCGCCGACGGCTTCCTAGCGTTGTGTTGCCGTGCGTTCACCTCTTCGTGACGCTCACAGCTTAAATTGAAATGGTTAATTCAACGATCGCCCGCTCGAGATTGAAGTTCCTGCGAGATTGCCGTCACGCTAATTAAGCAGCCACTATTGATTATCATTTTTTTTTTGAGATTTTCTGCATTCAAATCACGAAATAATACATAGTTGTTGACCCTTACAAGCACGCTGTAACACAATCAGAAAGAGTAACACAATCAGAAAGGACCATGAACACGTAGAACACCCTAAGACAACCATAATACAAGAAGATCTCTGGAGCCCTGTGTCATCGTCCTAGAATCTTGAGAGAAGACCCCTGCAGCAGAAATATCTGCAACCAAGCGCAAGCAGGTCATCATCTTCGACCATGGTACAATTGATTATCATTAATTTCTGTTACTTAGACGACAACGGCCGAGTAGAAAAGACTGGCCGGGGTTACTAAAATTGCACTACATTTACAAAGTCCACGCGACATAACAACCAAGATCATGTTGGATTTTATTGGGCTTGCCCCAACACTTGGCCAAACAAATTGTGAAATCTCAAAGATCCATTTAGTTTGGTGCATGTTGGATTATCATTAATTTCTGTTATTTTTGGAAGCGTCTCAGCGTCATCCGACTCCAACACCTAAGCCGGGGGTTCGTCTGTTTCATCGTCACCGTTATGGCCGACATCGACAACAACGTTGTGGTGGGGACCTTCTCGGTCAACACGTATGTGCTACTTCTCTCTGGTTGCACTAGTATTTGGTCCATATACAGATCTGCTATATATGTCTAGTTTGTCTTATGTGGTTAGAACTGCTAGTGCATATGTGATGTTGATTTCAGTAATTAATCTCACATGAAGATTGCCTAATATTTCAACAGATCAGGAGGCAATTAAAACTAAGGAAGAGAAGGAGAGAATAAGCTGGAAAACCCAGCTGAATATGCTAGTACTAGCAACTCCAGTCCATTGCTTGACCTCCTGCCCACGCACACCGCCGCCAGTCCTCAGCCACCCGGCCGATCATCTGGCAATAGTTGGTGTGTGTAGCAATGTCGGTGCTTAGACATCTTAACCTTGATGAAGATATTGCATTTAGTTTTCTCAAACTTGCTCTCTAGGTGGAAAACCCACGATCTGATCTTCAGTGACTGAATCTAGCGATGGCACAATACGTGTACGTGTATGAATGTGTTGCATTTGTAGGACCTTTCTCACAACCCAGGTGTTGCCTAGTATGGTTGCTGATGTTTTTGGTGGTTGTTGTGCATTTGATCACTTCACCATGGCATTTCTGTATCATGTTTTGTCTTTTCCTTTCTCCAATAATTTACATGTGTACATTCTCACTTCTCGACTTGCTCTTAATATTTAGTTTTGCAGAGACAAGATGTACTTAATATCAATTTTATATTACTATATTTAATTTTATAAACATTCAACCTCATCAAAAATTTCCTTCCAACTTATAAGATATTATATAAAACCATATCTTCAAGAGAAAACTGTGTGTATTATTTTTCATGTAGTACTATCATTTATGATCTCCTCCCGGGTCGCCTCCCTCCCAGGCGGCTCCGGAGGCGCCGCCACCCACAACCCTAGAAAAAGCCTCCCGGCTCAAGCCCCTGCCGCCGCTACTGCCCTTGACGGTGGTGGTGACGGCGCCCACCCCGACGACGGTGGGCAGGAGAGGTGGTTCGCGGTGGCGTCTCGCGGGGGCGGTGAGGCGTGGCGGCGGCCATGGGGCGGCGTGGTCGATGATCAGCACCTGAGGATCCCGGTGGAGCGGCGTCGTGGTGGTGGTGGGGAGTCGCTGGCGGCCAACCGATTTGGTCGTGGTTCCGTCGCGGTGAACTGGGCTTCGCTGCCCGATCTCGCCCTCGTGCGGATCTGGGTATGCTGAGTCCAGTCGGGGCCGGCCGTGGTGTTTGGCTGTGGTCTTGGCCACGCCAATGATCTAGGGTTTGGCACCGGTCTACCCCTCCATTGCTGCCGGTCCTGTTAGGTGAGTTCTCGCGGCGTCGGGGCCTGCGAGGCATGAGAATAATGGCGGTGGTCCTAGGGTTCCAAATCGCGAGAAGACGAAGATCTGCTTGACGCCGGTACCTTGATCTGGCAAGAGTGTCGAGTTTCGGAAGGCTCCGCCGGTGATCTTTCATGGGCTAATTCCCAGAGTTTGCTGGACCGGAGGGATTCGGTCGCGCCGGAGGGAGCGGCGTGAAGCTCTACTTCTGTGCCATCATGGGTGGTGGCTCTAGGTTGATAGTGCCAGAAACAATGCTTGTACGTCACACGTCAGTTGGGAACCCCAAGAGGAAGGTATGATGAGTGCAGCAGTAAGTTTTCCCTCAGTATGAAACCAAGGTTTAATCGGACCAGTAGGAAAACGAGGTTTGCTTCGAAGGTGTTGGTGAAGGAGTGTAGTGCGGCGCAACACCAGGGATTCCGGTGCCAACGTGGAACCTGCACAACACAACCAAATTACTTTGCCCCAACTTAACAGTGAGGTTGTCAATTTCACCGGCTTGCTGAAAACAAAGGGTTAAACGTATCGAATGGAAAATGATGTTTGTTTGCATAAAACAGTAGAGAACAATGATTGCAGTAGATTGTATTTTAGATGTAAAAGAATGGACCGGGGTCCACAGTTCACTAGTGGTGTCTCTCCAATAAGATAACTAACATGTTGGTAAACAAATTACAGCTGGGCAATTGACAATTGATAAGTGCATATAACATGCATGTGTGAGCTGTGATGTCTACTATGAGATTCATTTGGGCATTACGACAAAGTACATAGACCGCTATCCAGCATGCATCTATGCCTAAATAGTCCACTTTCCGGTTAACATCCGTACCCCTTCCAGTATTAAGTTGCAAGCAACAGACAATTGCATTAAGTAATGTGCGTAATGTAAACAATACATTCATCCTTGAATAAAGCATTGCTGTTTTACCCCTAGTGGCAACAACACATCTACAACCTTAGAACTTGTTGTCACTATCCCAGGTTAAATAGAGGTTGAACCCAACTATCATGCATAAATACCCCCTCTTGGAGTCACAAGTATTCACGTGGCCAAGGCTTCAACAAGTAACGGAGAGCATGCAAGATCACAAATGACATAGACATGATAATATAATATTCAGCTCCACATAGGTATCAATATAAGTCAGATCCCAGCAAACACAACATGTAGCATTACAATAAGATGATCTTGATCATGATAGGCAGCTCACAAGATCTAAACATGATGGCACAAGTGGAGAAGACAACCATCTAGCTACTGCTATGGACCCATAGTCCAAGGATGAACTACTCACGCATCACTCCGGAGGCGGGCATGGCGATGTAGAGCCCTCCGGCGATGAAGAAACCCCCCGAGTTAGGGTTGACGACGACGGCGGCAGCAAATATGTTCTGGATGAAAGGCTCGGTGTTTTAGGGTTTTCGCGTCTCGGGGAATAAATAGGCGAAGGGGCGATGTCGGCGGACCCCCGAGGGGCCCAAACCACAGGCAGGCGCGGCTGGAGGTGGGGCCGCGCCGCCAGGTGGTTTGGCCACCTCGTGGCTCTCCTTCGTCTCTCCTTCGGACTCCGTGTACGTGTTGGAAAAATAGGGACCTGACCTTTTGTTTCGTGCAATTCCGAGAATATTTCCAGAAGTAACTTTCTGAAACCAAAAACAGCAGAAAACAGGGAACTGGCACTGTGGCATCTTGTTAATAGGTTAGTCCCAGAAAATGCATAAAAGTGATACGAAGTGTATATAAAACATGTAGCAAATGGTATAATATAAGCATGGAACAGCAGAAATTATGGATACGTTGGAGACGTATCAATGGGCAAATCCATGGTGTAGTCAGAGGTGGGGAATGTCATGAAAGCTGAGATTAAAGGACTAGTAAATGACGATTGGAGGCTTGGCGTCGATGACGGACTTGCTTGGAGTTGCAGGAGGCGGAGCAGCGGTATGTTAGTGGGGAAACATCACAGGTGAAGTTCAAAGTTCTTCCTTTCAGGTGAAAATCCAAGGCCTGGCCTTAATTGGTTGTGCCTGGCAATGTTCTTTCTGAAGACATTGTTTTGAGAGCGGGGACTATTATCTTCAGGGTGAAAACCCAAGGTCTGACCTTAATTGGTTGTGTCTGGCACTGTTCTTCTCGAAGACATTGCTTTTGAAGATTTAGACATCAGGTGGTGTCTTGGTGGTGGTTGTGCGGCTGTTGCAATGACTGTAACTCTGTAGCGGGACTTTTCTTTTTATTTCTTCTTCTTATTGTCTTTCGGCTGTGTGCATCCGTAACAGTTTTGGTTGTTGCGTTGTTGCAGAGGCTGGGTGTAATTTGTATCTCCGCGATATTAATATACACTCTTTATCTAAAAAAAAGTACTATCATTTATTCATGTGTTTGTAACTGACAAAACCAAGAACTTAGCCACACTGTTCTAATTAAACAATATGAAATTTACACCTTCATAGTCATGTGTATATGATATAGCATGCCCTTGTTTTCTTTAGAGAAGACCAAAATTACTTTTGTTAGCGAAAAAAACTACCCAAAAGTCAAAAGCGAAGGAAACAAATAAAAATATGGGCTATATAGCCCATGAAGACCGGTAGGGCCCATTACTACGCGCCACTCCTCCATGTTCATTCTGCGGCCCACAATGTCTCGCAAAAGCCACATCATCTCATCGTCATCGGGGACACGGACGGAGCCATGATTAACGTTTAAGGGGGTGCAAATGTATGAATGCAACTTGGAGGGGGCCATTAGGGCCAATTTAGGTAAATCTAGAGATAAACTATACATATTATTGGGGGTTTTCACACACGCAAAAAAAATCAGCATGGGGGGGGGGGGGGGCATGGCCCGCACCCCCAGTGGCGGAGTTAGGTTTTTCCATTGGGTATGCCGCACGAAAAAATTGTTGGCCATTTCGGTAAAATTTGTTTAGCAATTAAATAAATAATTGTAAATTTGTATTGTATTACGTTATTGAAGCAATAAATAATATGTAACTGAAAGATTAAGTATCAAGGTTCATAAATTATCATACAAATAGTTTAAAACCCATACTAATAGTCTCAAATATGCATAAAAGAAACTTACGGTACTACTTCTTTGACTTGTCTGGCTTACGCCTCCTTAAGGACATGAAAGTCTCCACTATGTCATCTTCATCCACCTCGGAGAAAATATCCCGCTCAATATATGTGACTAGACAATCATCCAACAGACTATCACCCATCTTATTTCTTAACTTTGTTTTCACTAAAGTCATTGAAGAAAAAACCCTTTCAACACTTGCCGTCACCACCGGTAGTACCAAGACCAATTTCAGAAGCAAGTAAACCATATCATACACTTTATGCCTCTTTGTTTCAACAAGTTTAGCTGAGAGGTCAACAAGATTTTCTAGACCTTGAAAGGTTTCATCACGTCTCATGTCATCAATGTAATTATCAAGTTGCAATTCAAGCTTTAGCAAATAATTGGCCGGGATATCATTAGGGTAGAATTCAGCTAGTCTGCGTACCTTCTTTGGATCAAAAGAAGCAAATGAGTTTGAAGGATTGAAGGCCGACATACAAGACAATAACTCCATATTAACCTCATCAAACCGATTACCAAGCTCTTGAATAATGTTATGGATGACACCAACATATACTTCTCTTCTGAAGTGGTCGTCATTTGTTTGGTTTCGGGCACGCCTTGCTGATTTTCCATAAGGCACATAATTACCATCCATAGAGGGAATTTCAACACCATGTTTGTCACAAAACAAAGTCACCCTCTCAAGAAATTGAACCCAGCCATTAGACCTCAATTGTTGCATTCTCTCCTTTGCCCCATTGACAAGTCTGATTTCATTAAGAAAATCTTGCTCCCTTCTTTGCAAACACTCAGATAATTCATTTGTATACCCAAGAATAAGAAACATTAAGTGTGCAAAGAAAACAAACTCAAAGCTCTCAAATGCTCCAAGCACATAATGTAGTCTTGTCCAATCATCCTTATATGAAGTATGATCTCCAAGTTCGGTGAGTACGTCATGAATTGTGGAAAACATAACAACAATGTTGTATACAGTTTTGTAATGAGAGCCCCATCGAGTGTCACCAGGCCTAGGCAAACACATTTCTTGATTTAATCCAGTCCCAGTTTCAAGTTCACCACAATCAAGTGCTTTCTTGATACTCTCAAGCCTAGCATTTTGAAGCATGTCATGACGCTTACAAGAAATCTCAACAATATTCAGCAAGAGATACACTTGATCAAAAAAACTCACACAATCAGTATTATCCTTAGCAACAGCAATAAGAACTAGCTGGAGCTGATGTGCAAAACAATGAATATAATAAGCAGAAGGTGACTCTTTCATGATCAATGTTTTCAGTCCTTTAATATCCCCTTTCATGTTGCTAGCCCCATCATAACCTTGACCATGAATTTGACTCATAGTTAAGCCCTGACTAGCAAGTAAAGCTTCAATTGCATTCTTAAGTGATAAAGAGGTAGTGTCATGTACATGAACAACTCCAATAAAGTGCTCACATGGCCTTCCTGATTGATCAACATAACGCAAGCAAAGAGCTAGTTGTTCTTTATGCGATATATCACTAGACTCATCAGCTAAAATTGCATAGGGCTCATCACCAAGGTCTTCAATTATTTTCTTTCGAGTCTCTATGGCACAACATTTAATAATCTCCTTTTGTATCATTGGGCTAGTTAAGGTGCAATTACCTGGAGCATTGTTCAAAACATACTTATGCACTTCTTCACTATTTCCCGCAAGAAACTCCAGAAGTTTAAGGAAGTTTCCTCGGTTGCTAGAATCTTCACTTTCATCATGTCCACGGAATGCCAATCCTTGATGCAAAAGAAACTTGATACATCTAAGTGAATAAGTCAACCTTATCTTGTAAAGACGAAGATCCTCATCAGTCCACTTCTCAATGTGATAATCAATTTCTACCTTCGGATTCGTAAAGCCAACATATCTCTCTTGAGCTGCATTATGTGCCTTAGAACCCATATGTTTGAAAAGGGCTTTCTATCCTATATTCCAATTTCTCCAGCCATCAACGGTAAATGCATCTGACCCAACCAACATATCTCTCTTGAGCTGCATTATGTGCCTTAGAACCCATATGCTCGCGATTAATACATACAGACAATCAACTATTTGCATAATTTGGGCAGCGGCCGGCAAAAACCTTGAGGCGTTGCGGCGATTGGGATTGGCTTGCCGGCGTCCAAATGTTCCGCAGTTCCGATCGGATGCTCCAAACGAATCACCTCTCGCCTGATGATATGGCCTCTGGGTGAGGCGTCGCGACGGCCGGTGGCGTACGGGCGTAGTCGCAACTCGCGAGACACGAGCGTTTGGGGATTTGATTAGATTGATCTGTATGAGAATAAGCGGAGCCGAGCAGTTTTACTCGATCGGTTTTGGTTTTCTTTTCCTACTGGAGTTGCAGGCTGCATGCACGGACTTAAGCTGACTAGTTTTGCAATGATCAGCCCCCCTTTTTTTCTTTCCTATACTATTAGTACATCGTTGCATGGCTCCGCTGGAGGGCATGCCAATGCCCTCGACATCTCGGCCACTGCCTCACACTTCTAGATATTTAGGCCTAATTAGCACAACACACCTACTCGATGTTGTTAATCTGGAACAATTGGACTAATAGCTTTGTCTTACACCATCCTGAGATGATTTGTGTGTTCTCTTTGTGATTATTATTATTGCATAGTGTGGTTGTGTGCCCCTCTGGTTTGGTAAAATTTGGTTGTCTTGTACTGTGGTTTGCAGGACAGGACGGGTGATGATCCCGAAGAGCAAGTCTTGATGCCTGCACAAATAACGGGATTTAGGTTGAGACTCCAAGTGCAGAGTGTATAGTATAGTGGAAGACAGTTTTCCCCACGAGGGGTGACTCGAGGGTTTAATATCGAACTCTTGGGAAATCTGCAGTGGTAGATTTATCTTCTTATCCTTCTTTTGGTTACCTACAAAACAATGTTAGATGTTTTGGTCCTCAACCTCACCTGTGGTTGTCAAGCACAAGGTGTAAGAATGATATCAGGATAGTTATGCAATGCAAACAAGAAATAAATATGCAATGATGGTGGATGCAATGATAAATGATATTTTTGGGTTTTTGAATGATGTATGCAAGATGAAAAGTATTTTTGTATTTTCGGATTTAATGATGGCTGAAAATAGAAAAGTGGTATATGGTGTTAAAAAGGTGTTTCTTATGATAAAAAATGGACTGGGGTTCATGGTTTCACAAATGCACTCTCTCTTTATAAAGTGGTAGACAATGGAACACACACAGTTAACATATGAGATTGCATCACGTCCTAACATAGAGATCTTTTGGTTATTAACCTCTCTTATACTCCACTAAGATGCGAACTAAATCATAACACCTCAGTAATTAAGACAACTCAGAGTATAGCATTAAGTATCATGACATGAAGTGAAAATAAGAACATGCTAGATCTAGTCATGGAGTAGTGGCAATGGTCACGCCCACATCCCCGGTAGCATGGTATTTTATTTTATCCCTAGTGAGGTAACAAAGTAAGGTAAAGATACCAAAGTGGATCGCAGAACTTTCTCTCACGTTCACTGCACTAGCCACCCCCCGTTACTCCAACTAATGCACACGTTCCCCCTCACACGCTCTCATAAACATGCTTGATCAAAACAAGTAAACAAGAACGGGATACATAATATGCATCTACTTTCATAACTGAAGTAAAACAATTGCAATCTCACACATATATTAACTCATAAAGATCCACCACAAAGGTATTACAACGGTGACCGTAATCATGTTCAGCAGCTCATACGGTGCTAATTAGTGAATCTCAAGAGAGAGATACATAAGTTACTTCCACAAACCCATATTCCAGAGGTGGACTACTCCCTCTTCATCATGGAGACGGTGGAGAAGTCGATGGAGAAGATGGAGACCACGCCAGCAGCGCCATGCCGGAGTTTCCCCCTCCAATCTGCAGCTCCTGATCTCCGTTTCGGTGTTTCTGTGTTTGTGCGGCGCTCTTTCCAGAGAATGACAGGGGACCTTTTTTATAGGCGTTTTTAGGTCAAGACGAAGGCGGTGGAGCGAAGATTGACGGCAACGGAGCCACGAGGCCCGAACGGGTGGGTCCCACGCGGCCTGGTACTGTGGCCGCGTGGGCCATGCCCGTTTGGCCCTCGGGTCTCCGTTTGCTCGCTTCCTTTTTCCGTAGTTCTTCTTCCTTCCAAATACTGACGCCCGTAAATTTCCAGGTGATTTCGTTGACGTTTGGGTCCCTGAAACATTAAAATACAAAACTAGGGTTTTCTGTCTGTGCAGGATTAATTCCAAATAAATGGGAAAACTGTGAAGTATTCCCAAAATCATGATAAAACATTGATATAACCCTTATATGATGCAAATATGATTGGAATATAAGCAATTAAAGTGCAAAGTTCATGTATGCATTTTACATGCATCAACGGGCAAGATGATGGGGTTGTAATTTGAGAAGGATGTATAGAGCTCCTTCTCAAACTAATGGGGTTGTAATTCGAGAAGGATGTATAGAGCATTATTGAAGAAAAGAGATTGATTCTTATTGCGTCTGATTTCTATTTGCTAATTTCCTCCTTATTTGGTTTGAGTATTGGCCTATAGACACACACACACACCAGCTTTGTCTAGCTCATGTACTTAACTAGATAATTCCCCGCGCGTTGCTGCGGGAATTGTCTGGAGTTGTTTGCAATATATTAGAATGATATTTGGTTGCATGGGAGAGTAATATTTGTACTGATAATAAGAAATCTCAATGAAAAAATTATAATTGATTTTATTTGATTATTATTATTATTAATATTGTATTGAAATAAGTAGCAAAGGAACTTGTAAAGTAATTCTGCGGCCACACAAAATGATATGAAGCAATAACACGTTACTTTAAGAATCCTATTTGAGGATATGAAAATCGATATGTTTGGTGACCTTACCTTAAATTCCAGGCATATACTAGTTGACATACATTTCTCAAATAAGGTAAAATCTCCAAGAATTGGCCGTTGATATTTTTCCTACTTATTTCATGTAAGACCTCTGTGGTTGGTTCTAAGCTAAACCGAGTCATATCTAACTATATATATAATCAATTGAGGAATGCTTGTACATGTCAGCTTAAATTCAAGGGAAAATAATAGCTAACTTATGCATTCATTCATATACAATAGCGGTGCAAAATTTCCTGAAGTAATGAATTATTGTAGGTGTGTTCTTTATACAAAAAAGACTCTTTGTGTTAGTGTCATGGTGATTGTAGTGCGCATAGAATCTCAACTATATAATACTCCCTCCGTATCAAAATATAACACTTTGTACCTACTTTCTACACACATGTATATAGACATGTTTTAGTGCAAGGTTCATGTGTATCTTGCACTAAAACATGTCTAGATACATGTGTGTAGAAAGTAGGTACAAAGTCTTATATTTTGATACGGAGGGAGTATCTCTTCAGGTGATGGTATGGTATGTTTTTAAAATTTCCAATTTTACCCTTGCATTGCTAGGCCAAGTTAGAAAATATTACACCTTATGCCACCGGCGATATGATCCGTTCGGTAATGAAAAAAAAACCAATCTTGCCCATACCGAACTCTCCATTGCACGCCGAAGCTCATCGCACTGCGCCGTCCCGCCTGTGTGTGTGCTTCACCATCATGTCGCCACCACCCGGCCGTGGCCGGACCACCGCCGTTCGAGGAGCACCGCCGCCGGAGGGAAGGAGCCCCGCCTCCACCCACACTGACGCGGGAGAAGACCGACCGCCACCGCCCACCGGGCTAAGCCCAGCAGCCCCTGCCGGCGGTGGCAACGGGAAGGAGAGGGAGAGAGGGGCTAGGCGAGGTGGGCTGAATGCGCGCCGCCGCCGCCACGGGGGGCGACGGGGGCGCAGGGGAGAGGGAGGGGATTGGGAGCTGCGGGCGGCGCGCGTGGGCCGGCCGCCGTGGGCGCTGTCGCCGGTGGTGGCTAGGGTTAGGTTAGGGAGCGCGGGGGGGGGGGGGGGGGGGGGGGGGGGGGGGGGGGGGAGAGGAGGAGAGGAGACCTTTCCGTTATTGCTTCGTATGTAACCGGATTTCATGTAAAAATTGTGGATTAGTCATTACTTATGTCTTGTGGGACAGATATACGGGATACATTTGCATCAACATGCAGTGATGGAAAGATACATATTTGCTATTCTCTGATGTGCATTTGCATCTTAGGACAGAGTATATAATTTTCTACGTCGAGATTGCTTAGAATTTAACTAGATCTGCAATAGTGGAACTAGAGTTCTTATTCTACCATTTTATGGAATTAGAAAAACAAACGGGTTTTTGTAAGAGTATTGAAGCAAAATCACAATTATAAGATTAAATGGAAATTTAGTCGTCTCCTACTTCTGGTATTCCAAAAATATATATTAGATACTTACCCCCTATCTGGTTGTACGCTTCAGGCCATAAAATGACTTGTATGAAACAATATCATATTTTTACAAACCAAGGATGCTGAAGTAATATTGAAGATGGAACAAGCACATACGGGCGCCAATAGTATAGACTAATGAGAGATGCAATGTAACAAATGTTCATCCGGGTTAATGTCCAGATTGGAGCCACACAAATAAAGATAGTTTTTTTTTTTGAAAGGACGCAGGAGAGCTGCGATTTTCATTGATAGAAGAACAAGTTACAAGGAACTTAAGAGCAAAGTAAAGGGGTGGCAAGTGCCAGAACAAGCGGAACTACTCGCGATCCCGTAGGTGGCGGCATCCCGCCAACCCCAAGAGGATCTCTCATCTAACACGTCTTGGAACACTGCCGTCACCGAGCGATCAATTTTTAAAGTGTTATCTGCAACAACGAGAGGATCTTCCCATGGCTACAAAACACGGCCGCAACCCCACAGAGTGTGCCACCCTAAGTTAGAGGTTTACATGTAGTGTCTAATTTGTGTATGTGTATCTACTTTATGAGAATGTGCTAAAAACTTGAAAGAGGACAATACAAATGTGGGAAGACATTCTGAGATTGAAAAAAAGAGTTCTACACGAAAATAATCCTTGAGATGATTACAGTTACCTAAACTTGTAATATTTTCTTAGCAGCAGCGGTCCTTTACTTGATGACGTCTTAATACAATAATAGGTTTCTAAAATTTGAAAAGGATGAAAAAAGGAAAGAAGTTGGATAGAGAATATGTATTTATCGATGTACGAATAGATATTGTCATGTCGTTTGACATCTTTTTTGAATTTATGATAGTTGTTTCTTCAGTGTGTCCATATAATTTTTTCGATATATATCCCGTAGCAACGCACGGGCATTCAGCTAGTATGACTAAAACATGGCATCCGCCTTTGTTCTTAAAAAATGATGAGAGCAATCTTTCATAAAAGTATATGAATATTGTATAAGGCATATTCAGAAACTGAAATGTTTGCTCTCTCACAATTAAGAACATAATTACATATACAAGGGAAGGCATATGAAATAAAGAGGTTAAAAGTTGTAAGATCAATAGGTTATCTAACTTGCAAAATCAAATGGTTAGGAATCTTACCTCACTTGCATTATTCTGATGTAGTATGAAAAAGCAAGGAGAATAACCGTTTGATCATCCTCCCCAAACTCTTTATTTCCTCTTCTTAATCAAAGGAGAATTATATATAAATGGGAGCAACCCACTAAGAGTATTTCTCTCAACATGCAAGCTACACACCTCAACTACCATCTAATTTGTCCACTCATCAGTTTTGTTACGTTTGTTTTCGTTACTGAACGTAGCATGTAGTCTAACTCCGTTTGGTCGAAAGACTTGCATGCAGGCCACATCTTGATCACAACCGATCTTGCTCCAGCCCATAAGCCCTTGATTAATAAAGCAAGCCATGATAGGATTCTCCTAAAAATTCACGCTCACGAATATATGATGAACCAGCTAAACGCCAAATAATTACAGAAAAATAATTAAAACCCTAATAAATCACTATCACTATAAGCCTGGATTTGTCTTTCTTAGAAAGCCCTTAGATTTAGCTTGATATACTCCCTACTCCAATTAATAAGATGTATAAATTTAGTCAAAAATCAATGTCTTCCAAATTTGATCAATGTTATAGACAAAAATATGAACTTTACAATAACAAATCAATATCAATAAATCAAACATAAAATATATTTTAAAGCGTGTTCATCTAACATTTTATACATTGATATTTTTCTGTATATTTAGTCTTATAGGATATTCTATATATTTAGATTTTTTAGGTCATCTATATTTTTTTTAGTGTATCTATATATTTATTGAAATAGCTGAGTCAGTGAACGTGGACTCGGCGACCAACGGCCTTCGAAAGATTGGGCCCATCTTGCCTTCTTCCGGCTGCTCTTCCCCTTCTCTTCTCTTCCTATTCTCAAAGAAAAACGAACCAAAACAAGTTCCACACACGCACGCACGCACGCACGCACGCACACACAGCTCAAATTAAGCTCTCGTCTTCTCACAGCTCAAATTAAGCTCTCGTCTTCTCACAGTGACGGCGGCCATGGTCAACCGGGTGTCGCCCCTTCCTATGAATCCCGGGATGGCGGCCGAGTTTCGGCGCCTACGCATTGACCCGGAGGAGGCAGAAGGACTCTTCCGGCGGGCGGCAGCGGCGTCCATTGCCACCCTAGGGATGTTCGCGCCAATAACCGCGGTGGCGATCGAGTTCCTGGACAACCACCTGAACGACTGCGAAAAGTTCATCGACCGCTTGTTCTTCCCCACCAACTACGCCCTTCCCACCCCGCCCGTCTCCGCCGCCTCTCGCCTCTTCGCCCTACCCCCCGACGACGCCGTCGACCGCATCAAGCCGCCTCCCCGACGCGCTCCTCGGCAACATCGTCTCCCGCCTCCCCGTCAAGGACACCCCGCGCGCACAGCCGCCCTCTCCCGCCGCTGGCGTGGGGTCCGGCATTCCGCGCCGCTCGTCCTCGCCGACGTCGACCTCCTCGCCGTCACCTCCGCCGTGTCCAGCGTCCTCACCGCGCATCCGGGGCCCTTCCTCTGCGTCCACCTCACCAGCAGCCGCATGTCGGAGTTCCATGGCCTGCTCACCCTCTGGCTCCAGCTCCTCGCCGCCAAGGGAATCCAGGAACTCGTCCTGGTCAACCGCCGGTATCCGCTCGACTTCGCTCTCCCCGCCACCTTCTTAGGCATAGCCACCCTCACCCGCGTCTACCTCGGCCTCTGGAGGTTCCCCTGCACGGCCGGACACCCACGCGCCACCTGTTTCCCTAACCTCCATGAGCTCACACTCTGCAATGTCCTTGTGGAGAGCAAGGATCTGGACTTCATCCTTGACAGGAGCCCCGTGCTGAAGACACTCTCTGTCACAGGCAATCTCTTCAAGCTTCGCCTCCGCCTTATCAGCCAAAGTCTCCAGAGCGTGCAGATCTTTGCGTCCTTCATTGAAGAAATCTTCGTGGTGGACGCCCCACGCCTTGAGCAGCTCAACCATTCGGAAGCTTGGACCCCAGATGGTAACCGCACCAGGATAAAAATCGGCCATGCCCCTAAGCTGCGCTGGTTGGGATACTTGGATCCAGAAAATCACGTCCTAGATGTCGGCAACACCATCATCAAGGTGGCTTATCTTTCCATTTGTTCAACCCTACACGATCAATGTAATTTGTGATCGTTCTTCTCTTACTTGGGTGCATTGTGATTGCAAATGTAGGCTAGGAAAAGGGTTAGCCCAAGCACCATGGTTCCAAGTGTGACATTCATGGCTATGGAGGTGCGTTTTGGAGTTCGCAACGATGCCAAGATGATTCCCAGTTTCCTCAGATGCTTTCCGAATGCTGAAACACTCTACATCAGGGTGAAGCCCCATACGCTTCTTTTGGCATTCATTTGCATCATTATGTACTAGCATCATATTTCTATTTGCTATCAATAGCTGATGAACTGCATGTGCATTGACTTGATCAAATTTGCAGTGTGGAAAAACTGATCAATCTGCTGGCAAGCTCAACCTGAAGTTCTGGCATGACTCTGGTACCATAGGATGCATCCGGTCGCGCATCAAACTGCTTGTTTTCCGTGATTTCCATGGGATCGAAGTGAGCTCGCCTTCCTCAAATTTTTCTTTGAGAATGCATTGGTGCTGAAGGAGGTTGTGATTATGTTGGCTGCTGGTTTCACTTCGATGAAGAGGTGCATTCCAAAGTGGCGAGTCTGGGGTCCATCAAATGGGCCAGTGAAGCCTCCTTAGTGCTTGTCACTCGCTGTTCTGATCCTCGGGGAGGTTGCATTCGGAGCTTCAACAAAGGTTCTGATTTTTCTGTTTGCGACCCTTTTGATAACTACTGAAGTCACAGCAGGTGCCCGATGCGAAGTAAATTGCTCTGCTAGCTGTTAATGTTCTGTTGCTCATTGGTGCTACATTGCATGGTTTAGGTTCTGATTTTTCTACACGCAATGGTGCTACATTGCATGGTTTTTGCTAAACAGATGGGGCTTAGTGATGTCTGAGCTGATTGATGTTCTGTTAACTGTCATGCTAATATCTCTACATTTTTTTTGATAAAGGGATTTTATTACTTAAATATTTTAAGTATTACACCCGGTCTCTGCATAACTAGGATGCACACAGCCCCAACCAGTTCACCAGTGACAGAACAGAAAATAAAAAGGCGAATTACATATCAGAATGAGAAAGTGTAAAGACGCCTAAGGTGATGGAGGGCAGATCCAAAGATTATGTTGCCATCCATGCTAGGAAACAACCCCACCGCTGCAGCCTCCAGTCGTGAAGCCACCTCCAAAAATAGGCCGCGATGCTCCACACGCTGCAGTGCCGACCATGAATGGAGCGTAGCTGTGCACCGGTAGATAACCTGCATAAGAGAATCATTTTATCGTTAAAAACCTTGTCGTTTCTACATAGCCAGAGAGTGACCAAATAACGACAATCGCTCCCACCCTAATAAGAAGCTTGAACCTAGGATCCACACCATTTAGCCAATTGCCGAAAATATTCGCGACGCTACGTGGTGGGTATAGGATAGATCCTATCTGGATGGCTGACCATATGGAACGCGCAAACTTGCAATGGAAAAATAAATGTTTTATTGTCTCGTCATGATGATAAAAGACACATTTTTTACTTCCATGCCAATTACGTTCTGCAAGGTTGTCTTTAGTAAGAATTACCCCGCGATGAAGATACCACGCAAACACTTTAGTTTTAAGTGGGATCTTCATCTTCCAAAATTTATTGTTACTATCAACTGGTAAGTCTGGTTGAATTAACACTTTGTACATAGAATCAACTGAAAATTTACCATTCTTATTAAGATTCCATTTAAACTTATCTGACCCCTGCGTCAACGGACAGAATCCAATCTCTGAAGGAGTGCATTCCAAGATGCCTGCCTAGGGCCAAATAAACTTCTCCTGAACGATACATTCGGTGGGGAAGTTCCCATCACCTTAGCGAGCGTGTCGCCTTTGTGTCGCACAATATTGTACAAAGCCGGATATTGTTCTCGGAGCGTTGTTTGTCCCAGCCATTTATCCTCCTAAAACCTAATTTCTGAACCATCCTTAATTGAGAACGAGCCATGTGGGAGGAAGAAATTCTTCGTAGCCATGAGGCCGGCCCAGAAGTGTGAATCACCAGGTTTCCAAATAACCTGAGATAACGCTTGTGAACCCACATACTTTCTCCTAAGGAGGGTTTGCCAAACCCCGTCCTCAGCCAGGAGCTTGAAGAGCTATTCTTGACCTCAAAGTCATGAATTCCAAGCCCTCCTTGGTCTTTTGGACGGCAAACCACAGACCACTTAGCCAGTCGATATTTTCTTTTCTCACTATCTCCTAGCCAAATGAATCTTGATCGGAAATAATCCAAATGTTTCAAGACTCCCTTTGGAAGATGGAAGAATGATATCATATAAAGTACCATATTGGTTAGTACTGAATTTATGAGAACTAGTCTTCCACCCAAGGATAATAGTTTGCCTTGCCAGCTATTTAAACGTAATTGAAGTCTCTCCTCCATCAGTTTCCATTCAGCATTTGTAAGTCTCCGATAATGAATCGAAATCCCCAAATGCTTAATAGGAAACTGACCTTGTCCGCAGCCGAAAAGATCCGCGTACAAGGAGGCACTTTCATGGGCCTCACCAAAACAAAACAATTCACTCTTTATGGAAGTTTATCTTTAGACCTGATAATTGCTCGAACGCAGTTAAAATTAACTTCAGGTTTCGAGCCTTTTCGATGTCATGTTCCATGAATAGAATTGTATCGTCGGCATATTGAAGAATTGATAAGCCACCATCAACAAGATGTGGGATCACCCTTCAATTTGGCCATCCGCCTTTGCGCGTTTAATCAGGATCGCCAACATATCAGCCACTATATTAAATAGCATTGGCGATAGTGGATCACCTTGTGTAAGCCCCTTCTTGGTCTGAAAGTATTTGCCAATATTGCCAATATCGTCATTGACTTTAATGGCTACACTTCCTCCTTAAACAAAGATATGGATTAACGCGCGCCACTCATCAGAAAAACCTTTCATTCTGAGAGTTTGCTAAAGGAAAGACCACTTAACTTTATCATAAGCTTTCTCAAAATCAATTTTTAAAATTACCCCATTCAACTTTTTCCTATGTAATTCGTGAACCATCTCATGCAGGATTACGACCACATCAAGGATATTACGTCCTTGCATAAAGGCAGTCTGAGAAGGACGAACCACATGATCTGCCACATTGTTCAGTCGTATCGTGGCGACTTTAGTGAATATTTTGAATCTAACGTTAAGGAGACAGATAGGTCTAAATTGTTGAATCCTTTCTGCCTCATTAACCTTAGGTAATAAAATAATTTCACCAAAATTCAGCCAGAACAACTCAAGTTGTCCATCATGAAGACAGCTAAACAACGCAAGGAGATCAGTCTTGATGACGTGCCAGAAGTTCTGATAGAACTCAGCCGGGAACCCATCAGGACCAGACGCCTTATTGTGTTCCATTTGAAAAACCGCCTTTTTCACTTCCTCCTCAACATAAGGAGCAGTGAGTAAGGTATTTTCCTCGTTAGACACTTGGGGTATATCATTTGTTCTAGATTCATTCAAGGAAAAATCACCTTCCTCGGGTGCTCCAAATAAACCTTTATAATAATAAGTGATGTATGACTTAATTTGCTCATGGCCTTCAATCGTTCCCTCATCTTGTACAAGAGAATGAATACGTTTCTTCCTATGTCTGCCATTGGCAATACTGTGGAAATACCGCGTATTCGAATCCCCTTCCAAAATGAATTGTGCTTTAGAACGTTGATACCATTTAAGCTCCTCCTCTCGCAGAAGTTTAGTTATTTGCACATTCGATTGGCTCTTAAGCTCAATTTCTTGCGTGGACAACAATCTAACTTTTGCTATTGCCTCTAGGGCATCAATAATTGAGGAGAGTCTTACTTTCTCTTTTTAAAGTAATGCTGTTGTATGACGTGCCCAACCAATAAGGTGTGTGTGCATAATGCACGAATTTTATTGTTCCACCTCTGAATTGGGGTTGCACCAGCAACATGTGTTTCCCAAATTCTTTTGACCATCTCCTGAAAGCCCTCACGTTGAAACCATCCAAGTTCAAACTTGAAGCGATGATTGCAAGGTGGTCTAGGCGTACCCATGGTCAAAAGAATGGGAGCATGGTCTGACAAACCCTAAATATGTTCTAGAGCCCGTACCGATATTGATGGGAACCTTGATTCCCAATCAGTATCCATTAGTACACGGTCTAGCTTTTCGTATGTGGGTTCAAGTAGACTATTAGCCCAAGTAAATTGTCTACCAATCATATGGACCTCTTTTAAATCCAAGCTGTCAATGAGTGCATTGAACAAAAGAGGCCACCGATCGTCAAACCGACCTCTGCTCTTCTCGAAAGGGAAACGAAGCAAATTAAACCCCCCCCCCCAAATAATGAAAGGGTGAGGGTTATCTTTTGCTAAATTTACCATCTCTCGAAGAAAAAGCTTCCTTGGACTCAGATTGGGCTGGCCCATACACAGCGACAAGACTCCAAATAAAATTGTCCGCTTTATTTCGGATGTGCATTTTAATATGAAAATCCCCATCCGAAACAGCCAACACATCCATGATATCTGTCCTAACGCCGAGTAAAATGCCTCCCGAAGGTCCTTGAGGCGGGCGAGAATACCAAACAAAATCTATACCACCCGAAAGGAGATTCAATAGAGTTTGTGAGAAGTCCCGCCTACCCGTCTCTGAAATAGCTAAGAAATCCAAATTGTGGTCCCGAATAGAATCAGCAAAATGCAGATATTTAGCCAAGTCACCTAGACTTCTGCTATTTGCAAACATGCCATTCATTGGGAAACAATTAGGATTTGGAAAACTTAGTCCGTTTCCGAGACAATTTGTTAGAGGAAGATTTGGATTTTCGGCCGGATGCTTTTAACTCATACAATGAGCACAATCGGTCCTCATCCATACCAATCTCCGACACTTCACCAATTAAATGAGAAAGAAGCTCACCATCTATTGTGGCATTCGCTTCTTCTTCATCTAAATAGGTGGAAGACAACCCGGTCAAAACTTTAGGAATAACCATTAAACGGTCAAATTCCATATGTCTCAAGACCTTAGTTGAAACATCAATTTGATTTTTATTACTACCAAGATTAATCCCTACATTAAATAAATTTGAAGAAATCGACGAAGCAGAAAAAGAAAGAAAAGACTTGGAGTTCATGTCCGTACCATGCGAGTCTAAGTTATGCGCCGCTTTGCGTCCGCGGCGAAGAAGTGGGGAGTGGCGTCCGCGGCGAGGAATCGTCTTCGCTACAGGACGAAGAAGATCCAGGCGCCACTATCTGGGTCAACATTGTTGATGTAGCAGCCGACCCAGCCCCCGCTGCACTCATGGCCTTCGAACGGAGCGGAGAGGTGAAAGTCGAAGTCGTACCCTCTACCGTTCTGTCCGAAGCCACAACAGCAAACTGAGCAGCCGGGGAAGGTACATTTGATGTAGCAACCTTCTCCCGACCCGGCCCAGCCTCTCCTGCCTCCACAGCAGTCCCGCTGTGTACCGCACGTGGCGACGTAGACCCCGGCCTACCACGGGCGGCCCGGTCTGCTGTGTCACTCTCGTCTGGGCTGCTTGGCGCAGCAGCAAGAGAAACAAGCCAGCTGGGCTCAGCAGCAGCCGGTCCGCTGGACCCGGTACCAGCCGGCGGCCCATTGGGCACGGGCGGAGAAGTCGGAGCCTTGGTGGACTCAGAACCAGCCGACGGTCCACTGGGCTCGGGTGTAGAGGCCGGTGGCTTGCTGGGCTCTCCGGCCATGGCCGTCCTGCCTGTGACAGCAGCTGGGCTGACAGAAGCAGCCCACGGCATGGAATGCTGTACCAGCTCCTGTTCAATTTCCTGAAGACACACAACACGATTTGTAACATGTACCTCCGACGTGACGGAGCGAATCAGACCAGGAGCAGTCTTGCGGATGCTCTCCACAATTTCTCTTCCCCTCGGAGTGCGCGGGCTAGGGTTATAAGGTGTAATTGCCATAAAAGAATTCCCTTGAACATCAGAAGACACAGACTTGTCCTGATTGGCAACATCATAGGAATGAGAAGCATCAACCTCCATGTTTGAATATGAGCTCTGAAAAATAGCTAAACCTGAAGCACCATCCAAGCCCTTCTCATTTCCTTCCTCGCCATCTACGTCATCTCCTTTACGCCGCCAAAAGAAGGGGACGAAGTTTAAGTCTGGAACAAAATCGGCAGCCTCACGACGGAAAAAGAAAGCATACTCCCTAAGATTTACCACACAGACCGTTCCAACATACGGACCATTGGAGTTCACTTGCTTCTCGAGCACTTGCGAATTAGTCATGCCTACCAGAATCCGAACAATCCCCCGGCTTCGGTACGTAGCAAGGTCCACATCGAGAGGCGTCCCAATAAGAGAACCAACATCCCAAAAACCAATAAAGTGTCGCACATAATACAGTACACCCTTGAAAGGACAACGATGTCGCCTAGAGGGGGGGTGAATAGGCGATTAAAACTTTTCTGGTTTAGGCTTGATAAATGCGGAATAAAACTACGTGTTTAAATTATCATGCACACAACCTAAATATTCTAGGCTCAACTAACTGCACCAACAACTTATGCTAAGCAAGACAAGTAACAAGGTGATAGCAAGATAGTAGACTTCAAGCACGAAGGCTATCACAATGTAAAGTGCATAAGTAAAGAGCTCGGGCATAGAAATAACCGAGGCACACGGAGACGATGATGTATTCCCGAGTTCCACCTTTTTAGGGGAGTACGTCTCGTTGGAGGGGTGTGAGTTTCAAACTCAAACGCCACAAATGGCCTCACCCTATTCTCCGATGAACCTTGCCCAAAAGCTCGGTTCACCTTCCACTATCGGAATCCTTCAAGGCGGAATCCGGAGCCTTTACAACAATCTTGAGGCACAACCCACAAAAGGATTGGGAGCTCTCAAGTCACCAACAACCGTCTAGGGTCCAACAACCCAAGAGTAACAAGCTCACAATTTTCACTTCCACGAATCCTCGTGGAGAGAGCAAACCGATGCACAAAAGCAAAGGCAAGAACACAAGAAGTACGCAAATCCTTCACTCCCAAATCCCACCAAAAGCAACTAATGCTTATGGGGAGAAGAGAGAAAGAACAAAGAAAAGAACCACACAAGAACTCCAAGATCAAGATCTACTAGGTTCCCCTCACTTAGAGAAGAGATGGATTGGTGGAATTCTAGATCTAGATCTCCTCTCACTTTTCCCTCAAAGATATGCATGAATCGTGGAAGGGATTGAGAGGAAGGCAAGTTTTTCCAAGGTCAACAATGGAGGAGAGAGAGAGGGGAAAAACGTGCTCAACAACCAGCCCCTCAATTGGGGAAGAAGGGGACCTTTTATAGGTCCCCACGAAAAATAGCCGTTGCAGGAAAAATAACACCGGAGACTCCGATCTAGGGGGGCCTCGGTTTCTTCACAAATGGGGCATCCTCCGCCTGTTTTGACGTCACCTCGGTGTCCCGTGCCTACTTCGCCGTTGAACCAGAAACCGGAGGAGGCACTGATACGTCTCAAACGTATCTATAATTTTTGATGTTCCATGTTGTTATTATACCAATTGCTACATGTTTTATTTACACTTCATAGCATTTTTATGCATTTTCTGGGACTAACCTATTAACAAGATGCCGAAGTGCCAGTTCTGTTTTCTGCTGTTTTTCTCTTTCAGAAAAACTAGTCGCAAAATATTCTCGGAATTGGACGAAAATCAACGTGTGCAAATATCTCATCGAAAGACTCCAGAAGCCAGAAGGGGAGATGGAGTGGGGCCACGAGGCAGCCACGCCACCCTAGGGCGCAGGGGGTGGGCCCGCGCCCTGCCCTGGCGTGGCCACCTCGGTGCCCTCCACGCCGCCCTTTCGCCTATATATTCCCGATGTCCCGAAAACCCTAAAAACACCGATCATATTCCACGAAAAGTTCCGTCGCCGCCGCCGTCGTCAACCCTAGATCGGGAGGGTTCTGAAGCTCTTCCCGGCACCCTGCCGGAGGGGAGATCCTCACCGGAGGCCTCTACACCGCCATGCCTGCCTCCGGAGTGATGCGTGAGTAGTTCATCCTTGGACTACGGGTCCATAGCAGTAGCTAGATGGTTGTCTCTCCACCTTGTACCTCCATGTTTAGATCTTGTGAGCTGCCTAACATGATCAAGATCATCTTATTGTAATGCTACATGTTGTGTTTGCTGGGATCCGATGAATATTGATACTATGAGCAAGTTGTTTATCAATCTATCTATTTATGTTGTTTATGATCTTGCATGCTCTCCGTTGCTAGTAGATGCTTTGGCCAAGTAGATGCTTGTAACTCCAAGAGGGAGTATTTATGCTAGATAGTGGGTTCATGCCTCCAGTAATCTGGGCTCGAGATGACAGAAACGACTAAGGTTGTGGATGTGCTGTTGCCACTAGGGATAAAACAATGATGCATTGTCTACGTGTCATTTGCATTGTTTACATTACACACTTTACTTCATGCAATAATCTGTTGTTTGCAACTCAATACCGGAAGGGGTGCGGATGCTAACCGGAAGGTGGATTATTTAGGCATAGATGCGTTGGATAGCAAGTCTATGTACTTTGTTGTAATGCCCAATTAAATCTCATAATAATCATCTTGTCATATATTGCATTGTCATGCGCTCATTATTTGTCAATTGCCCAGCTGTAATTTGTTTACCCAACATGTTAGTTATCTTTTATGGAGAGACACCACTAGTGAACTGTGGACCCCGGTCCATTTCCTCATACTGATAAAACCACCAACTGCAATCATTTGTTCTCTGTTACTTTCTGCACTCATTACTGTTTTCCACACAATACGTTTAATCCTTTGTTTTCAGCAAGCCGGAGAGATTGACAACCTCTCTGTTTCGTTGGGGCAAAGTAGTTTGCTTGTGTTGTGTGCAGGTTCCACGTCAGTTGCGCCGCTGACAACCTTCTGAAGAACCTCCGTGTCCTCCTGGTTCGATAAACCTTGGTCATATTTCAAGGGAAAACTGCTGCTGCACTACATCATACCTTCCTCTTGGGGTCTCCCAACGAACGTGTGTTGTCACGGTCAACAAGCAGATCTTCTGGTGCTGTTGCTGGGAAGTAATAAAACACTCTACCGTTAACACGCCATCAAGACATTTTTCTGGCGCCGTTGCCGGGGATACTGGAATCTCCAGATAGGGGAGTCTCACACTTCCAATCTCATTACTTTGTTTTTGTCTTGCTTAGTTTATTTTATTTTATCTTGTTTGCTGTTAAAACCCAAAAACACAAAAAAAAATCCTGCATTTAGTTTATTTCGGTTTGTTATTTTCTTGTTCTGTTTTAATTTTGCTAAAATGAGTAATCCTGAAAACACTAAGTTGTGTGACTTCACTAGCACAAACAACAATGATTTCATATGCACACCTATTGCTCCTCCTGCTACCACAGCAGAGTTCTATGAAATTAAACCTGCACTGTTAAATCTTGTTATGAAAGAGCAATTTTCTGGTGTTAGTACTGATGATGCTGCTGCTCACCTTAATAATTTTGTTGAGCTATGTGATATGCAAAAGTATAAAGAGGTAGAGGGTGATATTATTAAACTGAAATTATTTCCTTTCTCCTTGAGAGGAAGAGCTAAAGAATGGTTGCTATCTTTGCCTAGAAATAGTATTGATTCTTGGACTAAGTGTAAAGATGCTTTCATTGGAAAATATTATCCTCCTGCTAAAATCATATCTTTGAGAAGTGGCATTATGAACTTTAAGCAATTTGATAATGAGCATGTTGCCCAAGCTTGGGAAAGAATGAAATCATTGGTTAAGAATTGTCCCACTCATGGACTGACTACTTGGATGATTATTCAAACCTTTTATGCAGGATTGAATTTTTCTTCAAGGAATTTATTGGATTCAGCTGCTGGAGGGACCTTTATGTCCATCACTTTGGGTGCTGCAACAAAGCTTCTTGATGATATGATGGTAAACTATTCTGAATGGCACACCGAAAGAACTCCAACAGGTAAGAAGGTAAATTCTGTTGAGGAGATCTCCTCTTTGAATGATAAGGTTGATGCCATTATGTCTATGCTTTCGAATGGTCATGCTACTATTGATCCAAATAATGTTCCTTTAGCTTCATTGGTTGCACAAGAAGGGAATGTTGATGTGAACTTCATTAAAAATAATAACTTCAACAACAATGCCTACAGGAATAATTTTGGTAATAGCAACTATAGGCCATATCCTTCTAATGGTAGCAATGCTTATGGTAATTCCTACAACAATAAGAGTGTGCCCTCTGATCTTGAAGTTATGCTTAAGGATTTTATTAGCACACAAACTACTTTCAATAAAACTGTTGAGGAAAAGCTAGGAAAAATTGATATTCTTGCTGCTAAGGTTGATAGTCTTGTTCATGATGTTGATTTCTTAAAAATAAAGGTGCTGCCTCATGATGTTAAAGAGAGCAAAACTCTCAATGCTATACAAGTTAAAATTGATAACAATATAAGAATGCTAGCTGAGTTGCATGATAGATGGGAAAGAGAGGAAAAAGAAGCTGAAATTGCTAAACAGAATAGTGTGGCTAGAGTTTGCACTATTTTTACTACTGAAAATGTTGATACCTCAAGTGCTAGTAAACCTCCTACTGTTAATGGAAAGATAATTGGTGTTGGAAATGTCTCCACTTCTGCTGCAAAAAGCTTTAAACTGCCTGATAGCACTAAAATTGCTCCTGATAAAAGTGCTGAAATTTTTAGGAGTGTAGGAGATAATGGTTCCATTACCTTTGATGATAATAATTTTGATTTTGATGGTTGTAATATAACTGAAGTCATTATGTTCTTGCAAAAGCTAGCTAAGAGTCCTAAGGCTAGTGAAATAAATATGGCTTTTACTAAACATATCATCAATGCTCTCATGCATGCTAGGGAAGAGAAATTAAAACGTGAAGCTTCTATCCCTAGGAAGTTAGATGATGGTTGGGAGCCCATCATTAAAATGAAAGTGAATGATTTTGATTGCAATGCTTTGTGTGATCTTGGTGCTAGTATTTCTGTTATGCCTAAAAAGCTTTATGATATCCTTGATCTTGCACCTTTGGAAAAATGTTATTTGGATGTTCACTTTGCTGATTCTTCTATGAAGAAACCTTTGGGGAGAGTTGATAATGTTCTTATTATGGTTAACAATAACCTTGTCCCTGTTGATTTTGTGGTTTTGGATATTGAATGCAATCCTTCTTGTCCTATTGTGTTGGGAAGACCTTTTCTTAGAACTGTTGGTGCTGTTATTGATATGAAAGAGGGGAATATAAAATTTCAATTCCCACTCAGGAAAGGTATGGAACACTTCCCTAGAAGAAGGATGAAACACCCTTTTGATACTATTGTTAGGGCAAGTTATAATGTTGATGTTTTTGGTCTTGACAATACTTGATTCATGTTTCATGCCTAGCTAAAAGGCATTAAAGAGAAGCGCTTATGGGAGGCAACCCATTGTTTTTACTTTCTGTTATTTTTTTTTTGTGTCAAGGAGCTTGTTTACTTCTGTAAAACTCCTTTGTATCTTTTATTTGCTGTTTTGTTGTGCCAAGAAAAGTCTCTTATGACAAGATGGTACCTATATTTGGATTACTGCACAGGAACAGATTTCTGGAACGTCACCGTTTCTCGCCGTAGAAAATCAGAAAATTTAAAAAATCTGCCAATTTTTGTGCGTGTTCCTGAGATATGTACGCAACTTTCGTACGACTAAAGTTTTTCGATTTGAGCGACGTAAGTGTCCCGAAAAAAATCATCTTTACGGACTGTTCTGGTTTTGACAGATTCTGTCTTTGTTTTGCATTCTCTCTTTTACAAGTGTTGAGTGGTTTCTTTTAAGGTGAAAGAGCATCACTTAAGCCTAGTAACAGTAGCTAATGTTTGAAAATGATTGCTTATGAATTTGTGTCCTTACAGAACAAGTGAGATTATTTGTTTTGATGCACTAACCCGCTAATGAGAAAAATGTTGAGTTTTGGTGTGAAGGAAGTTTTCAAGTGTTAAGAGAGGAGGATGATATTATAAGATCAAGAAGAGTGAAAAGCTTAAGCTTGGGGAAGCTCCCATGGATCTCCCCAATATATTCAAGAAGACTCAAGCGTCTAAGCTTGGGGATGCCCAAGGCATCCCCTTCTTCATCAACAAACTATCAGGTCATCTCTAGTGAGACTATATTTTTATTTCTTCACATTATATGTACTTTTCTTGGAGCGTCAGTGTGCTTTTGTTTTCAGTTTGTTTTTGTTTTGTTTGCTGCTCTATACTTGTTGGATCCTAGCACTCTTGTTTGGGAGAGAGACACGCTCCGCTTTTTCATTGGAATACTCTTGTTCTTCACTTATATTTGTTGAGTATTCTTGTCTAGCTACTGCTAAAGCTTCTAGCTCTCTGTTTTCATATATCTCTTGTCAGAGCTATTAGTTTCTTTTGAAGAAAGTACTCTCTTGCTTCACTTATATTTGTTTGGAGAGTTGTTCAAATAAGTTGATTGGTGTTTGGTTGGAACAGAAAATGCTATGCATGTGGTAGTGGTATAAAATGCTTACATAAGTCTTGTAGATCACTGTCTTGAGTAATTTGATACTTGTCAATTGTTTTGAGTTACCAAGTAAGTAATGTTTAGACTTGTGCATCATGTAAGTAAAGGCTATTAGTGAAGAACTACTGTAAAGCTTGTTGATATTTGATTTGTATCATTGGTAGTTCCAAAGTCTAGATATTTTCTAGTGAAAGGTTTTGGTTAACAAGGAAGACAATGTGGAGTCTTGTAATTTTTCAAGCATGTTTTTTATATGAGTTCTTGCTGTACCGGTTGACAGTCTGTGTTTGCTTAAATAACCTTGCTAGCCTAAACTCTGTACTAAGCGGGAATGCTGCTTGTGCATCCAAAACCCTTGAGCCAAAATCCATGCCATCTGTGTCCACCATAACTACCTATTATGTGGTATTTTCCTGCCATTCCAAGTAAATTTTTCATGTGCTACCTTTAAAATATTCAAAACTGTTACAACTCCTTTTTGTGTCACTGTTTACAAGCTCATGAGGATGTGGTAGATGGTCTTTATTTCACTTGTTGATCAGACTTTACACCTGGACTAGTGGCATATACATCCGCTTATCCAATAATTTTGCAAAAAGAGCTGGCAACGGGGTGCCCAGTCCCAATTAATTACAACTTTAACCATTAATTCTCTTCACATCTTTTTGCCCCTGAGAAATCAGTCAAGCAATGTTCATAAGTGTGTAAACAAAAGAGAACGAGGGATGATCTACCCGCTGGTAGAAATAACGTCCTTCATGGGAGCCGCTCTTGTAAGGTCTGGTTAACTTGTGACTTAAAGTATTGTCTATTTACTGATTCGTTGACCACTAACACACACCTCTCAAAATATATTTTTATACTCTCTATATGCTTTCAAAAACTTAAAAAGCTCTAGCACATGATTTAATCCCTGCTTCCCTCTGCGAAGGGCCTTTCTTTTACTTTATTGTTGAGTCAGTTTTCCTACTTCTTTCTATCTCCACAAGCAAACACTAGTGTCAACTTTGGTACAACAGTTGTTATATAATGATATGTTTGACTTATTGCATTACTTTGCCTTGACAATATCCATGAGATAAATATGTTAAAGTTGAAGCCAGTGCTGAAACTAAATCTTCCTTTGTGTTAGTCAAACACTTTCATTTAGAATCTATTGCTTTGTGAGCTAACTTTTATGCAAACTCTTATAGCTCCATTGTCTCCAAAGTATTATTCATGAAAGTTTGCACTTGTATGATTCATTTTGTTTACTCCTTGTTTACTTGTTAGCAAACTATAGACCATTGACTTGGATCACTTCATTCAGTTCATGTGCTTTGCATTACTATTTGATCAAGATTATGTTGGTAGCATGTCACTTCAAAAATTATGTTGTTTTTATCGTTTACCTACTCGAGGACGAGCAGGAACTAAGCTTGGGGATGCTTGATACGTCTCAAACGTATCTATAATTTTTGATGTTCCATGCTGTTATTATACCAATTGCTACATGTTTTATTTACACTTCATAGCATTTTTATGCATTTTCTGGGACTAACCTATTAACAAGATGCCGAAGTGCCAGTTCCTGTTTTCTGCTGTTTTTCTCTTCAGAAAAGCTAGTCGCAAAATATTCTCGGAATTGGACGAAAATCAACGTGTGCAAATATCTCATCGGAAGACTCCAGAAGCCAGAAGGGGAGACGGAGTGGGGCCACGAGGCAGCCACGCCACCCTAGGGCGCGGCAGGGGGTGGGCCGCGCCCTGCCCTGGCGTGGCCACCTCGGTGCCCTCCGACGCGCCCTTTCGCCTATATATTCCCGATGTCCCGAAAACCCTAAAAACACCGATCATATTCCACGAAAAGTTCCGTCGCCGCCGCCGTCGTCAACCCTAGATCGGGAGGGTTCTGAAGCTCTTCTTGTCGTGGGTTTGTCACGTCAGGTGTCATAGATGACTTAGTAGGTGTGGGATGACGCGAGTCAAGCATCTCCGAGCTTGGAATCGCAGGAACAAAGATCAACACAGATTTACCCAGGTTCGGCCCCCTCAATGTGAGGTAAAAGACCTACTTCCTGCCTACCCTAGATTGGTATTGATATGATAATCGAGGTGTTACAATGGAGGCGATCCGATCTGGTACTCGCCGTATGAACTAGGGTTTGGGCTTGATAGCTCTCCCCTATCTAAGTCCTGCGAGTCCTCTTTATATACACAGAGGCTCGTCAGGTTACAAGAGTTCTACACGAAGCCTGATTGTCTTTCTTGTCTTCCAAGGCAAGTTTGCACCGACCTTCTGGAACTTTCCTTTATCGAGTCGCGATGCGAGATTGGCCCATCTTTCACGTGGCCCAATAATGATAGCGCAGCCTTAAGTCACGGGTTAATCATTCCCCCGACATTAGCCCCCAAGCGTGGCCTGAACTTCATAGTATTTCTTGATCTTGAATGTTTAGGCCGCGCTTTTCCTTGTTTCGCGACTTATAATTGTGCAGGATTGGCCTTGACTCGCACCTGGAAGATCATCTGACTTCGTGAGCTTCTTTGTTAGAGTAGCCTGATAGCTTCAGAACTTGATGACGATCCATCTTCAAATTTTTGATAATAATATGATGTAGCCCCCAAGGATTGAGAGGATGTAACGTGGTAATCATCTCAATTCTTCTCAGAATTCTGAAGGTCATCACCTGTAACTTGATATCATGAATAAAACAATTGTTAAGATACAAGTAATTGTAATTGGTGTTGCCGTACTATAAGCAGTACATCGACCTCTAGTTAGGCCATCTGAATCCTTAAGTGGGCACTCGCGCGACTCAGTATTTCCTAGGAACATGTGTGTTCAGGGTCGAGAGCGGCCATGATAGGCAATCAAGCTCGATTGACGCCACACCCCAGTACTTTGGCCACATAATGCGAGTAGCAATCCAACTTAAGGTAAATTTGATAATTGCCAATAAATTGGCTGTTTCAGGGTAACAAAGACCCCAAGAAACATAATGATTGCCATGATAGGCTAAGCTATGATAAGCTTTGATTATGATGACACATAAGGTCGCGCCTTGGTGGCAACCGAGTGTTATACATAGGGTTGGATCGCGCGTAGGTGGCGATCCATGGTGATACATGGGGTCGGTCGCGCCTAGGTGGCGACCAGAGATGATACAAAGTTTACGGCCGCGCCTAGGTGGCAGCCGGTTTCTGATACAAGGGTCGATCGCGCCTGGGTGGCGATCAGATGTTGCATAGGTCGCGCCTAGGTGGCGACCAAAGTTGAAGTTCTAGCCCTGAGTGGCTGTGATGATACTCAGCTATAAAGCTGGAAAGGATGATGCTTGGCTCTGATTAGCCTTTTCTTATGTATAGTACGGTCGCAGGTGTGCGACGTTCCAAGGGCGAGGTGCCTCGAGACGATCCTCGAAATCATGGCGTTCGCTGCTTTCTTCCCTTACATCCAGCAGATAGTACGACCCATTGTTTAGCTTCTTGCTGATGATGTAGGGTCCTTCCCATGGAGAGGACAGCTTATGCATTCCCTTGTGATCTTGTTTAAGTCGCAGTACTAGGTCGCCTTCTTGAAAGGTGCGGGTTTTGATGCGTCTGGCATGATAGCGTCGCAAGTCTTGTTGATATACCGCTGACCTTGATGCTGCCAAGTCTCTAACCTCTTCTAATGTGTCCACCGAGTCTTGCCGAGCTATCTCATTATCTGTCTCGATGTAAGCCGCAACTCTTGGTGAATCATGTATGATGTCGCTGGGCATGACTGCTTCTGCTCCATAGACCATGAAATATGGTGTAAATCCTGTGGATCTGTTAGGGGTTGTTCTTAAGCTCCACAGTACTGCTGGCAATTCTTCCACCCAACATCCTGGAGATGCTTCGACCTTTTCAATAAGGCGCGGCTTAATTCCATGGAGAATTTCCTGGTTAGCTCGCTCAGCTTGTCCATTGCTCTGCGGGTGTGCTACTGACGTGAGGTCCAATCTTATCCCATTGTCTGCGCAAAATATCTGTGTAGCCCCTTCAGAGGTGTTGCTCCCATTGTCTGTAATGATACTATGGGGGTACCGAAGCGGAATATGACCTTCTTCAAGAACTTGACTGCTGTTTCAGCCTCGCAATCTCCCACAGGTTCTGCTTCTATCCACTTTGTGAATTTGTCCACCATGACCAGGAGGTGAGTTTTTCCGTTTGAAGACCGTCTGAAGGGCCCTACCATGTCAAAACCCCATACGGCAAAAGGCCATGTGATGGGTATTGTGCGAAGTGCTTGAGCTGGCATATGATCTTGCCTAGCGTATCTTTGACATCCGTCGCACACTCTGACAATTTGCTCTGCATCTGCTAATGCTGTTAACCAGAAGAATCCATGTCGGAACGCCTTTGCCACCAAAGATCTTGACGAAGCATGATGGCCACAATCGCCTGAATGAATTTCGTGCAAGATTTTTCGTCCCTCTTCTGGTGAGACACATCTTTGGAATGCTCCTGACACGCTGCGCTTGTATAATTCGTTGTTGATGATTGTATAGGCCTTTGATCGTCGTATGATTTTGCGCGCCTCAATCTCATCGTCTGGCAGCACTCCGCGACTTAAATATGCCATGTATGGCTCTGTCCATCCTGGCTGTTCATGCAGGGCTGCGACTAAAGTTGAATCATCCTCTGGCTCTGCAATGTCAATCTCTGCTGGAGGTTTGACTGATGGATTGTGCAGTTCATCCAGGAAAACATTGGGTGGGACTGACTGTCTGTTGGATCCAAGCCGAGACAGGGCATCTGCAGCTTCGTTTTGTCTCCGATCAATATGTTCAACTTGGTATCCAGTGAAATGTCCAGCAATTCTGTCCACCTCTCTTCTATATGCAGCCATTTCGCATCCTTGCTGTCCCACGTTCCAGAGACCTGCTGTGCCACCAAGTCTGAATCGCCAAAACAGCGTATGCGACTGATGTTCATCTCCTTTGCTATACGTAGACCATGAAGCAGTGCCTCGTACTCCGCCACGTTATTTGTGCAGTTGAAGTGTATCTGTAGCACATACCGCAGCTTGTCTCCCTTGGGAGATGTTAGAACAACTCCAGCCCCCGAGCCTTGCAACTGTCTTGACCCATCAAAATGCATGGTCCAGTATTTGGTTTCTGCCATGCTAGGAGCGACTTGGATTTCTGTCCAATCGTTAATAAAATCTGCAAGGGCTTGCGACTTAATTGATGTGCGCGGCTCGTAGCTGATGTGATGTGGTCCCAACTCGATCGCCCACTTAGCGACTCTTCCAGTAGCTTCTCGATTACGGATGATATCTGCCAACGGTGCTGAACTAACCACAGTTATTGGATGTTCTTGGAAGTAGTGCTTCAGCTTGCGACTCGCCATGAACACTCCAAACACCAACTTCTGCCACTGTGGGTAACGCTGTTTGGAAGCTGTGAGGACTTCTCACGTAATATACTGGTCTCTGGACAGGGTATTCCTTTCCGTTCTTGTCTCTCCACAACCATGACAGCGCTCACAGCACGGGAATTTGCCGCTATGTATAGTAGCATGGGCTCTTTATCCTTTGGAGCCGCCAGAACTGGAGCATTTGTCAATTGATGTTTCAAGGCTGTCAGAGCTTCGTCGGCCTCTGCGTCCCAAACGAAGGTGTCTGATTTTTTCAACAGTCTGTACAAAGGTAGTGCTTTCTCTCCCAATCTTGATATAAAGCGACTCAAAGCTGCTACGCAGGTAAGTCGCTGCACATCTTTTATCTTTTCTGGTTTTTGGAGATCCATCACGGCCTTTATCTTGTCAGGGTTGGCCTCAATGCCTCTTTCTGATACTATGAATCCTAATAGCTTTCCTGCTGGTACTCCGAAGACGCACTTTGTGGGGTTGAGCTTCATGTTGTATTTTCTGAGATTTGTGAATGTCTCTGCCAGATCACAATAAGATCCTGGCTAACTTGCGACTTAACCACAATATCATCCACGTAGGCGTGAACGTTGCGACCTATTTGCTCATGTAGACAATTCTGAATGCATCTTTGGTAAGTCGCACCTGCGTTCTTCAACCCAAAGGGCATGCTGACATAACAAAAAGCTCCAAAGGGTGTGATGAAGGACGTCTTTTCTTGGTCCTCCTCTTCATCTTGATTTGATGGTAGCCTGAATAGGCGTCCAAAAAGCATAACAGCTCGCACCCAGCAGTTGAATCAATACTTGGTCGATTCGGGCAAAGCAAATGGATCCTTTGGACAAGCTTTGTTAAGACTGGTGTAATCAACGCACATTCGCCACGTACCGTTCTTTTTCATAACCAATACTGGGTTTGCCACCCATTCCGGATGGTATACCTCCGTGATGAATCCTGCAGCCAGCAAGCGAGCTATTTCCTCTCCTATTGCCTTTCTCCTATCATCGTGGAAACGCCGTAGTGGCTGCTTCACTGGTTTAGCCGCAGGGTTCACTTTGAGGCTATGTTCTGCTAATTCTCTTGGTACCCCTGGCATATCTGACGGCTTCCATGCGAAGATGTCCTTATTTTCCTGGAGAAAAGCGACGAGGGCCTTCTCCTGTTCTTCTTCCATGTGTGCTCCAATGCTGGTTTGCTTGGATGAGTCGCCAGGAACAAGATTTATCTGCTTAGTGTCCTGGGCCGCTTTGAACTTCATTGATGGCTCGGCAGATGGCGTGGTAACTTAGCAAAGGCCGTTCTTCCAAACAAGGCGTGATATGGGCTTTGGAATTTTACACTTCGAAGCATAGGAATTCGCTTCTAAAGTTCTCTTCTGTCCCAAAAGTTACCCCTAAGGTTATTTTCCCCGCTGGTCGTGCGGACCTTCCTGGGACAATGCCGTGAAATACTGTTGGACGTGGGCTGCAGGCTGGAATCCTTGAGTCCTAGACGCTGGAACATATCGTAATATAGATATTAATGCTGCTCCTCCATCCATAAGCACCTTGGTCAGCTTGTATCCTGCAACGTACGGTGCCACAACTAGTGCCAACTTGCCAGGTTCCCGTACTTGCGGCGGGTGATCGTCGCGACTCCAGGTTACCGCGTATTCTGACCACCTTAACCAATTGGGTGTTGCTGGTATCACAGCGTTCACCTGCTGACTTCTGCGGCTCATTTTCTCTTCCCTTTTGGAGGTATCGATAACTATTGTGTGATATTGCCCTGTTTGTCTTGGGTTACTCGCGCCGTGTTGCCCAATATTTGTGTTATGAGCTGCACTAGGGTTTCCTTCAATGGAATTCCCCCCGTTGTGTTGGCTCTCTTCTTTCCACTTCTTGTAATAGTGGCATTGTGCCTTGGTATGATCCGCTGGCCGTCCATCACCTGTCACATGATGGTCGCATGGTCGATTAAAAACTTTTGCATATTGATTGGATGGGAGCCGTATCCTCGACCCCTTCCACACTGGCCTCTGAATCCCCCACGCGTATTGGCGACGAGCCCTGGGTAACCATCTTCATTTTTGCGTTTGTTTTGATTCGCGTTGTTGTGGCTTGTTTGCTGCTGCTGGGGTTTGTTGGAGTTTTTCTTTCCTTTGGCTGCAACCTCCTCTTCTTCTCCGTCTGACGCGTCTCTGGTTTTATCTGAGCCGGCATATTTGTTAGCCGCGGCCATCACCTCGCTGAGGCTCTTGACTTTATCCTTCATGCGACCCAGCTTATGAATCAGCGGCTCAAACTTGCAATTTTTTCTCCATTACCAGGACGGCTGAGCTTGGTGGTATATTATCTGAGAGTGTATTATTTCTGCCACCCTTTTCATCCAATGGCGACTTGACTCGCCTTCCTTCTGGACACAACGCTCTAGATCTTCTATATTGCAGAGTCGTTTGCAAGTTCCTTGAAAGTTCTTAACGAAGGCATCCTTCAGTTCCTCCCAAGTATTTATAGAGTTGGGAGGCAAATTTTGCAGCCATATGTGCGCTGCACCTTCTAGCATCATGTTGAGGTACCTTGCACATATTTCCTCTGAGGCGTTCAAAATGCTCATCCCCATCTCGTAATTGTTCAGCCAGGTGGTTGGATCCATGCTGGCGTTGTAGTTTGCCACCTTGCGTGGCCCTTGAAATCTTTAGGAAAGGTTCCGATCTGATCCTTTCAGTGAAACACGCCGGTCCCTTAAGTCGTGAGGACAAGGCTGTGGGCGCGCCCGTGGGGTTATCTGTGGGCCGCGTTTGCACCACTGGCATATTCGCCTGCGCTTCTGCGACCTGCTCCTGCTGTCTCTGTGCGACTCCTGATACGTTCTCTGGTGGCCTGCTTTGAACGCTTCTTTCTGCTGCAATCCTGTGATGGCTGTATGAGGGGCAGCTGTGCTTCGGCTTCCGCCCTATTGGCTTGTTGCAGGACTGCCGTACTTAGCATCTGAATCGCCCGCCGCGTCTCAGCATTGACCGGGTCGTCGCCTGTTGGTACCATCTGAGTCAATATATTAGCCGCAACATTACATATTATCAACAGGGTTCTGGTAATGGCCCTGCGGGGTGTGAAATCTCCTTGGTTGTCGCTGGGTTTCTTGATTTGTTGGTACCCTTCCTTCCGCAGTCGTCTGAATTCCCGTTCCCGCGGCTGGAGTGAGCGGGATTTTCACTGTTGGTTGAGTCGCGCACAGTTGTGTTTGCGGTCAACTGTCGTTGAGTCGCAGCCAGCGCGGCTACTCTCTGCCGCTCCTGTTGGATTCCTTGATTTATCTGATCGAGCCTGCGGCGCTCCTCTTCCATCCTTCGAACCTCATACAGGAGCTCGGCTCTGGCGGCCTCAATTTCAGTCGCACGGAGGGCGGCGTTCGCGGCTGACACGGGGACAAGAAGTGGGTTGCTTGGGGAGCCGATGCCTCGGCTTCTCCAGTAGTTCCTGATGCGCCTGCTCCTCCGGTCGTGTAGACCGCGACTCGCGCCGTCTCTCGATCTGGTGATAATGCGACTTCTGGTGGGTAACCCCAGCAACTTTCTTCAAAGGCAGGTATAATGGACCCAAACTCTTGCGAGTCCATGCTTTCGACGGATTCTTCCCATCATCGGCGACTTCTTCTACTGAATCACCTTCTTGGACCGGCTAACAGATCTACCACCGATGAAGCCGACGAAGATGTTGATGGATCCAACGGGATAACGTGGCCGGTCTCCAAGTAATCTGCTTCCGGCCCCCAGCTTGAATCGTCGATGAGGGGTGTGCCATTGACCGCGATGATACGGCCAACAACAAGATCTTCAGCTCCCTTCATGGATCCTGCGCGGAACGTGACGCTCTTGACCGCAGGCCCCACGGTGCGCGCCAACTGTCGTGGGTTTGTCACGTCAGGTGTCATAGATGACTTCGTAGGTGTGGGATTACGCGAGTCAAGCATCTCCGAGCTTGGGATCGCAGGAACAAAGATCAACACAGATTTACCCAGGTTCGGTCCCCTCAATGTGAGGTAAAAGACCTACTTCCTGGCTACCCTAGATTGGTATTGATATGATAATCGAGGTGTTACAATGGAGGCGATCCGATCTGGTACTCGCGTATGAACTAGGGTTTTGGGCTTGATAGCTCTCCCCTGTCTAAGTCCTGCGAGTCCTCTTTATACACAGAGGCTCGTCAGGTTACAAGAGTTCTACACGAAGCCTGATTGTCTTTCTTGTCTTCCAAGGCAAGTTTGCACCGACCTTCTGGAACTTTCCTTTATCGAGTCGCGATGCGAGATTGGCCCATCTTTCACGTGGCCCAATAATGATAGCGCAGCCTTAAGTCGCGGGTTAATCATTCCCCCGACACTTC
>CAMZMU010000105.1:24625847-24728376 GCA_947311845.1 Poa pratensis
TGTAATGCTACATGTTGTGTTTGCTAGGATCCAATGAATATTGATACTATGAGCAAGTTGTTTATCAATCTATCTATTTATGTTGTTTATGATCTTGCATGCTCTCCATTGCTAGTAGATGCTTTGGCCAAGTAGATGCTTGTAACTCAAGAGGGAGTATTTATGCTAGATAGTGGGTTCATGCCTCCAGTAATCTGGGCTCGAGATGACAGAAATGACTAAGGTTGTGGATGTGTTGTTGCCTCTAGGGATGAAACAATGATGCATTATCTACGTGTCATTTGCATTGTTTACATTACACACTTTACTTCATGCAATAATCTATTGTTTGCAACTCAATACCGGAAGGGGTGCGGATGCTAACCGAAAGGTGGATTATTTAGACATAGATGCGTTGGATAGCAAGTCTATGTACTTTGTTGTAATGCCCAATTAAATCTCATAATAATTATCTTGTCATATATTGCATTGTCATGCGCTCATTATTTGTCAATTGCCCAGCTGTAATTTGTTTACCCAACATGTTAGTTATCTTTTATGGAGAGACACCACTACTGAACTATGGACCCCGGTCCATTTCCTCATACTGATAAAACCACCAACTACAATCATTTGTTCTCTGTTACTTTCTGCACTCATTACTGTTTTCCACACAATACGTTCAATCATTTGTTTTCAGCAAGCCGGAGAGATTGACAACCTCTCTGTTTCATTAGGCAAAGTAGTTTGCTTGTGTTGTGTGCAGGTTCCACATCAGTTGCGCCGCTGACAACCTTCTGAAGAACCTTCGTGTCCTCCTGGTTCGATAAACCTTGGTCATATTTCAAGGAAAAAACTGTTGCTGCACTACATCATACCTTCCTCTTGGGGTCTCCTAACGAACATGTGTTGTCACGATCAACAAGCAGATCTTCTGGTACTGTTGCTGGAAATTAATAAAACACTCTACCGTTAACACGCCATCAGGCACCTCTAAACAATCATCATCGTCTCTAGCGGAGATGCGGTCAACCTCGGTACTCCAGTCATCGGACCACTCACGCATATCCGGTTTGACGAAGAACTTACCCAAATGGGGGTGAGCCGCCAGCCTGGCTCGACTGTGCCAGGTCCTGGTTGCCCGGTTCGGCATCGCTATATTCTTCCAGGACCCCCGCCAAGCCGCCTCCGCCATCTCCTTCCATGTCGGCGGATACCGGATCCCGGTTCTCACCCACGCCCTCGGCGGGCGCGGCAAATCCTCGCCGAGTTGCGGATCGTCAGGCCCGTCTTCTTCTTCGTGGCAGTCGAACTCCTGAAGACCACAAGCCGGTCAGCCAAGCACTGGGCAAACTTACAAAGGGGAAGAAAGAAAGATAGGCTTACCCGTGGAGGCTTGTCTTCCCGGCAGTATGGTGCCCGGCCCCACTTGAAGCCTTCTTCCACGGAGAGGTGGGAGATGGTGTACCGCCAGCCGGACAGAACCTTGGGCGCGAGGTTGTACGGGGAAGCCCGCGTCGGGTCCTTGTTCCCACTGATGAAGCACATCTTGTGGGCGCGCTCCCGCAGCGGCACCACGCGCTGCTCCATCCAGGCCAGCGCCAGATCCTTGCAAGTCAGCCCCTCGCGGACCAACTCCGTGATCCTTTTCTGGAACGCGGCGCGTTCCGGATGGCAGGCTTTCCGCGGCGCATTCCAGTTGGTCCGCGGTGGAGCAGCGTTTCGGAACGGCTCCAACCTAATGACGTCCTTCTTTGTCACATTCTTCACATAGAACCAGCTGTGCTGCCACTTCCGCGCGGACTCGAGCGTGGCAAGCTCGGGAATGTCGCTCGACCGGTGCTTGATCGCCGCGGAGCCGCAATCGACTAGGTCGCCTTACACCGTCTGCGCCTTGAGGGAAAAGAAGTCACGGAAGATCTCGATGGTGGGCCACACCCCGAGATAGGCCTCGCAGAGGGAGACAAAGTACGAGAGCGTCATGACGGTGTTGGCCCCCAAATGGTGCATCTGGAGGCCATAGAACTGCAGGAAGGAGCGGAGGAACGGACTTGTGGGAAGCTCGAACCCGTGCTCGATGTGGTGGACGAAGCACACCCGCTCGCCTGGCTTAGGATGTGGCATCGTCTCCTTCGGGTCCGGGAGGTGCCAAGTGAGCTCCGTCGCTAGCAGCAACAGGCCCATGTTCCGGAAGCGGCGCAAATTCTTCTCCTGCGCCGTCGACGCAGCCCACGCACCCCTCTCCGCCATCTCTAGCATCTCCTCATCGACAATGGCCGGCGAGGATTGCCTAGGCCCTATGCTGGAGTCACCGCAAGAATTGGAAAGCGCGAGGAAGAAGAAGAGGAAGTCCAAGAAGAAGACAACGAGCACGGAGTAATTTTCCTCTCTCCCCACGGCGGTGAATATTTAAGGGGGGAGGGGAAAACGGTAACTCCCGGAGATAGCGCCACGCGGAGCGTAACTGACGCCCACGACCACCACACGCGGTTGTAACGGCTCTCCATGATCCCCACTTCCAACGGAAGTCTCGGCGTAAAAGATCCGACGTGTAGGCATCAGCCACAGAAGATCCCACACGGGAACCGAAGAGGCGCCCTACGCATTGCGCCCCGCATCGTGGCTGGTGTCATGTCTGACGTCGGCAGCGGAATGCTCAAGACCGACTCCAGCAGCCGGAATCCCTCTCAACGGCAACATCATCAACAACAACAAAGATTTTAGGAGCTCCCGCGGGCTTCTAGCCGTGCCAACTTCAAAGCCTACCCGAGCTCGGGGGCTACTGTCAGGGGGAATAATTTCCGGGTAACCGTTCAGACGGCAAGCCGAGCGCCTGGCTGATCGGTACAAAGGCGGCAAGCCGGGGTCAGATCCCCGCTCGCCCCGTAGCCGTCCCCGGATGCTCTCCGACAGGATACAGATAAGAGGACAAGGAAGTATGGGCAGGAGCACCTGGTCCCCGCTCGCCCTGTAGCTGGGCCCCGGACGCTCTCCGACAGGATACGGACAAGAAGACAAGGAGGTATGGGCAGGAGCACCTGATCCCCGCTCGCCCCGCGGCCGGGTTCCCGGAGTCGACTACGTGACGTCGTCCGCAGTGTACAGTCTACAGTGGTCGACCGCCCTAACCGACAAGGTGTAGAGTAGCCCACAGTGCCTAACCACTGTAGGTGACCGTAGGCTCCGGCCCGTCTCCGCTAGCCGGGAAGACGGCTAGCTAGCACGACTTGTAACCGGCCCCCTGTCCTATATAAGGAGGGCCGGGCACCCCATGGAAGGGGTTCGGACCACTCTCCCCACCCCAGCTTGGATTCACCAGCCACCATAGTTCAGAGAGCTCAGCATACAGCTCGAGGAGCATCATTATAGTCCTGGTGACCATCATATACAGATCAGTGCAGGGGTAGGGGTGTTACCTCCACATGAGGGACCTAAACTTGGGTACGTCTCGGTGTTCACCGTGCTCCTGCCTAATCCCGAGCGAGCACCGTCGCAACGCAACCTGTTGGGATCCACCCACTCAAGCCATCCCCATTGGCATATGCCGAACTTTATACTTCGACAATAGCCCATATCAAACCAAAGGTTGGGAGAATAGCAAACGCATAAAGAAGATACTATCTCGCTTTAACATGAAGAAAACTAGACATCCCTTAGAAAAGGAACACGTTGGATGGAGCTCTTGTCTTTCAACTCTCCAAGTTGTTGTTTAAGCTTAACCAACTAGTTCATGGGTATCCAGCACGGTTACTTGGAGAAAGGAGCAGTTCAGAGAACCAGCTTACCCATGAATTCAATATTATGGTCAGGGTACAACCTGGCGATAATTCTAGAAAGACATCCAGAATACCATGAACCACTGATATGTCTCTGAGTTCCAGAGAAGTCTTGCTTTTGAAGGCAAAACGATTTGGTCTTGAGAGCTTTAGCATGAACCTAGCTCTTTGACAAAAGATGTGTGCCTAAACAAATGGATTTGGCAGCACCATCAAACTAGGCTTGGTGATCAGATAACCAATCACGCTAAGAACGGCACAAAGTCCTTCGATTTCAACGCAATGAGAATTGCTAAGAGAATCCGATGTCCACATCAATACACACACCTTAACATTTTGAGCCGGAATAGCTTGTGGAAAGGTGAGTAAGGATGTGTAGGAGCATCACTTCATCAATAAGGCCATGAGACTCAGCACGACCTCTTGATACAGAAGAGTGTGATACTGTAAGGTAGAACAGAACAAAGGCTTATGATGCCTCTTGATTCTGCGGATTACAATACTTTGACCTGGTCTAGGAGATAGACAAGGCACTGGAGTTTGTTTGTCCATACATCCCAAAGTGGTATGTTATGATGAATCACCAGAGCATCGTGCAATGGAAGACTCCAACGCACATTCGCTACTTGGCTGCCAAATGGCGAGGGTCGAAAAACAACTATAGAGGAAGACCATGCTCAAGAAATCCTGAGATCATGGTGGATGCACAGGGTAGTACTCTTTCGTCAAACCCATGCTGAAAAGGGACGAACAACATAGTCACAAGAATAGATGTGATACTCACTAAGAGCACACTTGACGTGATCGATTTGGTTCCATGACAGAACCTCTCCAAAACTACTGGTACCGTGACTCCTTGTTATCGCAAATCAATCACGACTACAACCAGAAGCTCAAAGGCTAAATTTTAATCAACTAGCCATCCTAAGGTAGGAAACATTTCTCAGGGATCAACGGAATGGATCTTGGGTTAAAGGTCAGCATCATGTACTGATAGAGTGAGCACCACATGGTTAACAAACCACATGATTAAACACACTGCAATCTAGCACAATCCGGGACCTTCGGTTCAAGTCCAAGGGTTAAAACCAGAGAAAGGAGTAACTGCTAACTGAATGACCTGTAGGACACTACAATTTAGCAATCACAAATTAGGTTCTAAAAGCCACCAATAGCCTCAGAAGCACCTAAGCATATCAAAAATAAGATATCGAGGTAGAAGGGAACCTCAAAGCCTAGAATGGATGAATGTGAAACCCACATAGCAGAGAGATTATGAGGGAAGGAAATCTCTCAGCTATAACAAGAGAAAGAGGGAACTTAGAACACACACCAGACTTTTAAAAACTCAACACTAGGTCTACTTGGTTAAGAAACGGCCTGCCCAAGAACACTACCAAAAATCCGATGATCAGGGACGATTCAATAACGTGGTGATCGTGCTTCAAAACGTCGCGATGTGAAATCCTCAACGTTTCGCACGACGTTAAGGAAAAGTCAGGGATCGAGTGTCATTGGCAATTCTACGACGGTTTGATGCACCTCGGAACGTCGCGACGGATCCTTGACATTTCGTCAATCGTCGCGAGTAACTGGACCGACCCATTATCAGGCCCAACAAAGGGCTACGTTTTTTTTACGTCGCGACATATGGCATGTGGCAGACGGCCGTTACCGCCGTTTGATGATGTCATGTTACACTCGACGAAAACGAAACATCGCGTTACATAATGACGTCATGTCCGTGAGATATAGACCGCCACGTGTGCTACCCACAATAGCGCCACGTGGAGGAAATTTCGTGACCATTTTTTGCCGTCACGACGATGGTGATGACATCATTAATGAGCAGGACGTTACCTATCCGTCGCGGTTGACATTGAATTTGATTGTGACACGTGGACCAACCATATGGGTCCACGTGTCTTTTGTCCACGACGAAAGTTTCCGTCGCTCGTAATTTGGGACGTCGCCGTAGCCGCGACGTTTTCATTCGATCGTTGTTCGAATGGCCATTTTGGCGATCGAGACGAATTTAAAATAGTTTTCACAGCAAAACAAACACAACATATGCAACAAATACATACATTCTGAACAAGAGGTCACAACCTTGCTCACCAAAAGCCACAAAGGCCATGTTCTACAGTTCACGAGACAACAAGTGGTTGTCCAGCAGTGGCAACATACAGTGTTTGGCCTCTCAAAGGCCACCAGCAACATACAGTTTGAGACTCACGAAGGGCACCAAAAAGCCTCACGAAGACTTACCAAAAAGCCACGAGTTTGCAGAGGTTTTCACTAAGCAGCGAGTTCAGCCAACATCTGCTTGATAAGGGCATTGCACGATGCTTGACTCATCCTGATTTTTCTTGATCCTTGATCAAACAGTTCACGTATTGTACACACTCGATTGCTTCTGCGTCAGCATGTTCCTTCGCCTTCTTGTACTCATCAACCAGAGACTCCAGTTCCTGGCTCCTTTTTTTTCTCAGAATCAAACTGAAGCTGAAGCTGAATCATTGGTGCACTCGTATGGCTTGGTATCACACCTATGTTTTTAGGAAACTAGGCTTTCGATTGCCCCGACACAGCACAGCAGCGACAACTTCAGCAGCAGAAAGAGGCTCCTTGACAGTGCCATCGGCTGAAGTAGATGGTTCCATCTCCCTTTCCATTTCAGCCTATAAAGCATGTAAAAGCATAAGATGAAATAGCAGCTGAACTAGAGTATAAGGTACATTGATATAAATACGAGATGACAAGCATGTAAGGAACATGGATGAAATATAGCAGACAAACAAGCTTGTACAGAACATAGATTGGAAACCATGCTGAAATGACAAGGGATCTGCATGTACAAGCATAGATGCAGATAGCAGATCACAATGATATATGAAGAAGCATATGACAAGGAAGTAAGCATGCATGTACATGAACTATCAGATGACAAGCATAAGTGAAGTAGTTGATCACGGGAGTTTGCAGCAGAATTCACAAAGGTATACCTCAGAAGGTACCTAGAAGAATCTATTCAGATAAATTGTTGATTCCAGAGATGTACAGAATTTTGAGGGACTTACAATTGCTGTTTTCACAGGTGAAGTGAATCCACGTGTCCTGCTGTAGTGCGTAGCTTTGAACAATTCAAAGGCATCGGCTTCCCAATTGTTGCAGACAACCTCATAGCTACGAGAACCTGTGGCACCAGGGAACCGGACGGCATGTCTGCTCATCCTGGCTTTCATACAAGTCATCTACACAAACAAAGAGTATGAACAGATTAGCGACAGTCCAGATAATAGAATTGAAACAGTGGCAAGGTTGAGTGAACAAAGACAAGACCTCATTCCGGGTTGTGGACCATTTATCGACTAACTTGCACCAATCTTCTTGACTCATATGATTCACTTGAAGAGGAGGTGTTCGTGCAACCCTAGCCTTGTCCTTACAATGGTCAAAATATCTTTTCTTCAGGAAATGGCACCTTTGTCTTATACAGTTCTTTAGATTCATTAGAAGAGATCTATGAATCCAGGGGTCTTGGAGGTTCAAATTAAATTTTGACTGAAATGAAAGAAAGAGCATTCTTTAGTTTTATGAACATCATTGGAATGAACTCGAAAGTTGGGTTCCAAAACTTACACACACAAATGCGGCGTACTCAGAAAATATGTCAGGTCTTTCCTTGTACCCTTTCCAGTGGGGGAAGATAGGGGCAAGTTCCTTCACAGCTAATGAACAACATGTAGCATACATGGAAGCAATCTTTGGGTGCACTGGCCTTGTCTTTCTGGGAGGAATAACAATTGTGATCCTCCCTTTCATCCTGTCCAGGTGGCCACGGCCAACTGCCTGCTCGCCTTGGGCAGCTTCCTGCTGGTGTTAGGGAGTTGCCTCCTCGGTTTGGACCACTGGTCGCTTGAGTTCAGCATCTACCTTCTTGGCTTGGTGGGCTGATAGCTTCCGTTGGGCTGTAGCCCTCATTACTCATGGCGATGCGGCTACAGGTACTGCTGGCGGAGTCGATTTGATATTTTTCTTTAAGACTGGAGTCTCAGGTGTTGTGCCATAAACTATATCTGCATTGACGCGCTTGCGATTGGGAACTGCAGCAGGTTTTGTTTGTGGATCTACCATGAATAATGATCTCAGAGTTAGCTACAAACATAACACTTGCTAAGAACATATTACAGCTACTAAGTAAGCTACTCACTTCCGGGTTTCTTCCATAGAGTGTATTTCATGTTATTAAATATAGGACTGGTATTGATTGTTCTGTAGTACTGATGAATTAACCGACATATACGAGTAATCTAATATGTGGACCTAATAATGATAGGATCGCAAAACTGGTCCTAAGCCTAATACAAGCTGGAAAATAAGCAAAATTTGACCATGTGAACTCATTGTGGTTCTAACATTAATAAAGATCGAGCTCAAAGTTAGCTACGAACATAACACTTGCTAAGAACCTATTACAGCTACAAAGTAGGCTACTCACTTTAGGGTTTCTTCCATGGGGTGTATTTGCTGTTCTAAAATATAGGACTGGTATTGATTGTACTGTAGTATTGATGATGTAACAGACAGATATGAGTAATCTAATATGTGGACCTAAGACTGATAGGATCGCAAAACTGATCTTAAGCCTAACACAAGCTGGAAAATAAGCAAACTTTGACCATAGGAACTTATCAAACAGAAGCACCAAACAGGCAATTAAACAAACATGTGCAGGAAACAAGCATCAAACAGACGGAAATAATTGTATCAAGATTGCATTCGGGATTTAGGGCATTTTTCTTACTGCTTTTCATGGTGGGAACCTTTACTCGTGGCCTCAACATGGGAGACATTGACGACGAAGTTGTCGTGAGGTTAATGAGGAGCTGGATCGCGCGGTGGCAGATCTTGACAGCGACCTGGACATCGATGTGGTAGATCTTGACGGCGGCCTGGATGGAGTGCTGGCAGATCTTGCTGGCGACCTGGATAGCGAGGAGAAGATCTTGGCGGCGACCTGGACGGCGAGGTGGCAGATCTTGGTTGCGTAGATCTTGGCGTTGACCTGGACGGCTAGGTGGCAGATCTTGACGGCGACCTGGATGGCGTGATGGCAGATCTTGGCAGCGACCTGGACAGCGAGGAGGAAGATCTTGGAGGCTACCTGGACGGCGAGGTGGCAGATCTTGGTGGCGAACTGGACGGCGAGGTGGCAGATCTTGGCAGTGACCTGGACAGCGAGGTGGCAGATCTTGGCGGCGAACTGGACGGCGAGGTGGCAGCTCTTGGCGGCGACCTGGATGGCGAGGTGGCAGGTCTTGGCGGCAAACTGGACGGTAAGGAGGCGGATATTGACAGCGACCTAGAAGGCGAGGTGGAAAACTTGGACGACGAGGTGGAAGGCCGGTAAGGCGAGGTACACGGCGAGGTGGACGACCGAGACGGCGAGGTACACGGCGAGGTGGAAGACCGGGATGGCGTGCTAGGGTTTGGGAGGAAAGGAGTGGAAAATTGGGACGAGAGAGGAGGGGATATGTCAATACGTGAGAAGGGGAAATTTGGCGAAGGGGTTATAGGCAGCGACAGGTTCAAAATTTTGTGCACGCGCTGAAGGCGGCAAAGTTGGGTGGATAATTTGGGTGGGCGTCGCGAAATTTGGTGGTTGTGCAGGAAACATTGCTGGCCGTCGGATGCAAGATGGATGGCTACAACAAATTTTGCATTTATGAAACTAGTGATAAAAGGACCATGTGAATAAATCTATAAATTATCGACCTAATATTCGAGAAAAATAAATTATTTGGCTAACTAGGCAAACCAGATCTGTTAAAAAGTTAACTATCACTGGATTCCATCCAGTAACCCGAAGTGGGGATATTCCCCGCTCTAATTACGTAATTTAGTGCGTAACCTAACTAGGGTATATAGGTGCGCCTATGATTCTGGCCTCTTTGATTCAAAGATATATGATTGGATTCTTGTAGGATTAGATCATATTGGAAAATTTTCTATAGAAGGTGTTTGATTCATAGGATCATATCCTAGAAATTACTCCTATATAGCAATTTTGTTGTGCAAATACCATAGGAAACTAACCTCATGGAAAATTCCTCCACTTCAATCAAACACTCTTCCCATAGGATTTCATTAGACATGCCATCTCTAAATCATATAGAATTCCTATTCCTACACTTTTCCTACCCTAGAATCAAAGGAGCCCGCAGCACGGGGAGCCGTGGGTCTTGGCTATTTCAACATCGCATCACTCTTCTATACACATACTGTCATTCTTCTAACTTGGTCTTTTCTATGTCAAAATATCTTCCCTACTTAAGACCCATCTATCAAAATCTCGGGCAGTTGACCCAGTTTGCGGTCAATTACCGTGTCGTCTACCACTTAAAAGACATGGGTTAGACCAATTGACTTTTATCCTTGGTTGTGTAAGGGTAGGTCCTATATGACCATTAAAAACCAACTTTGAGCCCATGTTATCACATGAATCCATCGGTGCACCCGAAGTGGGCGGTTTGACCTACCAGTGCAGGTACATCTTCATGTGTGATAAGTTTCGTCGGTGAAGTTGGTCAGACCCCTATAGGAGTTGGATATATTAGTGCCCAACATAGGATTTGCTGGGATTGCGACGCTTAGACGCGCCATTTTTGTCGAAACCCATGACAGTTAACCGGGCCCCATGTCGTCAGTCGTGTCATCTCCCCCTTGACCGGCCTTGAGAGGGGTTAGCCACATATGCTTTTCTCCTTGGTTGTGTTAGGGTAGGTCATATGAACATTTAAAACCAACTTAATTTGAGCCTGTGTTATCAGATGACTCCATCCGGTGCACCCAAAGTGGGAGTTTAATTAGTTGTGTAATTTTATGAGTGCTCAACCTTCGTACGAGATAACTATGGTTTGTGAAGCTGGCCATACCTAGGATTTTGATGTTGGTTTTCCAATTACCAACACACTCTTATGCATATATTAGGACCCTACCTAGGATTTGGTGGGATTCTCACGCTCTGGCGAAACACACGAAAGTTTACCCCCGTGGTCAATCGTGTCGTCTACCCTTTGACCAGCCTCGATAGGGGCTTGACCAATGGACTTTTATCCTTGGTTGTGTTAGGGTAGGTCATGTGAAAATTTAAAACTAACTTTGAGCCAATGTTATCACATGACTCCATTCGGCGCACCCGAAGTGGGAGTTTAGTTGTGTAATTTTATAAGTGCTCAACCTTCGTACGAGATAACTGTGGTTTGTGAAGCTGGCCATACCTAGGATTTTGATGTTGGTTTTCCAATTACCAACACACTCTTATGCACATATTAGGACCCTACCTAGGATTTGGTGGGATTCTGACGCTCAGGCGAAACACACGAAAGTTTACCCCCGTGGTCAATCGTGGCGTCTACCCCTTTGACCGGCCTCGAAAGGGGCTTGACCAATGGACTTTTATCCTTGGTTGTGTTAGGGTAGGTCTCATGTGAAAATTTAAAACTAACTTTGAGCCAATGTTATCACATGACTCCATCCGGTGCACCCGAAGTGGGAGTTTAGTTGTATAAGTGCAGAACCTTTGTACGGGAGAATTGTACCAACACACTCTTATGCATATATTACGGCCCTACCTAGGATAAGGTGGGATTCCGATGCACCGTAGCGCCATTTTCGTCGAAACCCTAGAAAGTTGACCCCAGTGGTCAACCGTGATCGGCCTTGAGAGGGGTTATACACATATACTTTTCTTCTTGGTTGTGTTAGGGTAGGTCAGATGAACATTTAAAACCAACTTCGAGCCCAGGTTTATCACAACAGAAATCTCCAAAAAAAGTGTAAGGACATTGACACAACATAAATATACATGGCTGTTAAGATTCAAGCTTCAATTTTTTGAAACGGGGCAAAAGCTAGCTTCAATTTGACACACAACATCGATTGAGCGCCCTCTCCACCTGCATCCCTCCAATCTCCCGCCGTCTTCCCCGAGCGCGCGTCCCCACCCCATCGCCGGCCTCCCCGAGCGCGCGCCTCATTGACGCCGCCGCATCCAACCCTAATTTAAACAAAAAACGGCCAGGGTCATCTGCCGCTGCGGTGCCACAACTCGCTATCGGAGAAGGCGAAGGCCCGGTTGAGGCGCTGGCGGCGCCGCACCTCCTCCCACTCCTGCGCGCGAGTGGTGTGCTCGGCGTCCTGCCGGAGACCCTGCTCCAGACGCACCTCGTTCATCACCTCCTCATACTCGGCATCCACATGACGACGCTTCTCCGCGCGGCGCTCCGAGCGCACGTACTTCGCCAGAACACGCATTTCCATCTCGAAGGGGTCGACGATCTTGACGAGCTTGTCGCCGTCGTCTGTGGAGACCGAATCGACGCTTGAGTAAGACTCATCGTCGCTGGGCTCGGTAGAGGGTGCCAGCAGCGGTGGCGGTGGGGCAAGCGCGGCGGCCCGCGAGGACCCAACCTTTCCATCGTGGCGTCGCGGTGGTGGGGTAGGGTAATTGGGCCTGGGGGTGCGCAGGCCATTCCAGTTCGTTAAGCGGCGGCGGCCGCGCCTGCGGCCCACATCCGAGTGGCGGAGGCGGCGCTCCTCCCCGTCGTTGCTCGCGGCAGGAGAACCTCTAACGCCGCTCCCGCGAAGGCCGCCACGGGCGCGCCCAGATGCGGATGACATGGACGAGGAGGCGAGAAGGCGAGAACGGATAGTGCCGAGGAGGAGACGATAACTTTGGGTATAAATTTGGCCGATGATGTCGGGGATGTACCCCCGGGTACCCCAGAGTTGATGATTTTATTCAGTTAGTAGAGGAGACAGCAAATTGATAAAAAGAAATAAAGGGAAAGGCAGAAAAAAAGCATCCTGGGCCGACATTGGGACTGCCCAGCCGATATACCCGGATGGGCCGAAGTATCCGCTGCCCCGGGCGGACCGAGGCTTTCTCCAGTCTCGGATGGGCCGTGACTTCCTGCCTGGGTGAAACCGAGTTATCTGCCGCCCCGGGCGGACCGGGACACACTTACCTCGGTAGGCCGAGGCTCAGTTATCTCGGGTGGGCCGAGATCTGGTTAACTCGGGCCAGGCCGGCTGGCCGCCACCTCGGCTGGGCTTCAACTCGGACATACCGACTTCCTTACCTCGGATGGGCCAGCATCTCCTGAGTCCCGGACGGACCGAGTTCCCCGTCTCGGACGGGCTGAGTTCTCTGTCTCGGACCGAGCCAGGTCGCATTACATCGCCACCTCGGCTGGGCCGAGTCCCGCACCTCGGACGGGCTGGCTTCGCTGCGCCTCGGAGCAGGCCGTGCTCTCCAGCCTCGGAGCAGACCAAGTCCTCCAGCCTCGAAGCGGATCGCTGCCTCCCGCGCTTTGGGCCACCGAGCGCTGCGCCTGCTTCATCGACCGGTATTCCAGCGCAGCATCAGGCCGGCATCCCTCTATCGACCATCGCTACCGAGTCTCCCCCTGCTCCCTTGCATCGACCGACGTCTCCTCTACATCGGCACAATGCCTCAACCTCCGACATCCCAGCTACCACCTCGTCAAGTACAAGATACCCCCTGCCACCTACCGGAGATCCCGGAGATAGGAGCTAGAAGACAAAAGCAAGGGCAAGGACAAGATAAGCCACGCCCATTCTGGTCGTGGCTACAGTGCGGAGGACGGTACGGGCGTGACGCTTGTACAGTGGTGACAAGACCCCAGTAGTCATATCTGCTACAGTGTGTACAGTGTACCTGTGGGCCACCCCTTGTCCCCTGGGCTACCCTTTATAAGGAGCACCAGGGGGAACGCTCACAGCACGCCCCGCACGGGCTCATTGGCCCCTTGGGCTCTTTCTTCTTCCTCCTGCTCCCGTGAGAGTTCTTCCTTCAGCTAGAAAGCCTCGTACAGGCAGCATTCATACAGCTCGAGGAGCACTTGTACCAATCACATAGTCGAGGAGAATACACCAAATAGGCTAGATGCTGCAGTAGGGGTTTTATCTCTCACGAGAGCCCCGAAGCAGGGTAAATCCTCGTGTTGATATGTTCTTCTGTGTGCGCTCTTCAGTGCGCTATCCCTCCCTGAATCCTCTAGCGTCCATCGGCCCCGAACTTAAGCCTACCCCTAGGCATCTGTTGTTCTATACGACGACAGTTGGCGCCCACCGTGGGGCAAGAGAGTGGCGCTTGCTGGATCAAATTCGGACGGGACCTTCTTCATCAACGCGGGGACTCGACATCACCATTATCCCCTGCGCTCTAGCTTGCAGCCGTAAGCAGAGGCTGGCGCTGCCTCCACCAACGGTCATCATCAACAAGTCTCGGTGGCGCTGTCTGGAGTTCTATCTGGACGGGACCTGATGACTCGGGGACTCGACTTCAGCATCGTCCCCGGGAGTTAACTCATTCTCGAGTTGGCCGAAGTTCAAGTGCGAGATACCCTGGAAATCCGAGATACCCTGGTAAATCCGAGATATGCTGGTATGCTGGTAAATCCAAGATATGCTGGTATGCTGGTAAATCCGAGGTATGCTGGAAATCCGAGATATGCTGGTGTGCTGGAAAAATCCGAGATACCCTTGAAAATCCGAGATACCCTGAAAATCCGAGATTAGGTTGGAAATCCGAGTTAAGGCTTGGAAATCCGAGATAAGGTTGGAAAATCCTAGTTAAGGCTTGGAAATCTGAGTTAAGGCTGGAAAATCCGAATAAGGTTGGAAATCCGAGTTAAGGCTTGGAAATCCGAGATAAGGCTGGAAAATCCGAGATAAGGTTGGAAAATCCGAGTTAAGGCTTGGAAATCCGAGTTAAGGCTGAGAAATCCGAGATATTGGTGGATCAGGCCGACAGGCCGGTGTTTCGGCCGGCATAAGCGTCTTCCTCTACTGCTACAACAACACTACCTTGTGAGTATCAATTATATGTCTGCATCACTCTTTTAAATAGTCTGAAATAGTGCTCGGGGACTCTCCCCTCTTTTCTGCTTTGCTTAGTTGTTTTCCCCGGGGGCAAGATGTCTTGACCCAGGGACTGGGCAGCCAGTCAGGTTTTGTTTTATCTCCTAGATAAGAAAGGTGACTCGGGGACTCGGCTGAGTTCGAGTCTATGTCCTGTTGCATAGTTTCACTGCTAGACTTAATTTTGTCTGTTAAATAGAGTTGTTGTTCCTGTTAAATATTCATTATGTATATGTTTGAACTAACATTGAAAGGTGATGTCGGTTTTACCGAGAGAATATTCATCCTCGAGATCATGGTTTTATCGGTTGTCACGGATTTCCCAAAATATCATAGTATTATCGGTATTCTCTAGATCGCCGTTTATTTCGGTATGCGGATATATCTCAATATCACCTCATATCTCAAATCACCGTTTATTTCGGTATGCCAAGATATCACGGCATTTATCTCATATCATCGAGCGTCTCTTAATTGCTGTCTTTATCGGCTTAATCAATTATCATGATTTCTTCAGTTATCCAAGCTTACCATAATACATAGCATCATTATCTCGGCACAATGAGTCAAAAAGCATCTGATCTCACTGAGTTTTACGTGTTGAGAAATGTCTCAGCTCGTCATCTGACAAGTGCCTATGAAGGCAAAATGTCAGATTTAGCCCATGCAGGCTATATGTTGGTTCAGCTCATGCTGTTGACATACGCTTTCGGTAATGCTCAGAGTGGCTGAAAACCGACATATAAGAGACATATGAGATATGTCCGTGCAGACATATGCTCCGAGACATATGAGATATGTCTGTGCAGACATACGCCTTCGGTAATGCCCAGAGTGGCTGAAAACCGACATATAAGAGACATATGAGATATGTCCGTGCAGACATATGCTCCGAGACATATGAGATATGTCTGTGCAGACATACGCCTTCGGTAATGCCCAGAGTGGCTGAAAACCGACATATGAGATATGTCCGTGCAGACATATGCTCCGAGACATATGAGATATGTCTGTGCAGACATACGCCTTCGGTAATGCCCAGAGTGGCTGAAAACCGACATATGAGAGACATATGAGATATGTCCGTGGAGACATACGCCTTCGGTAATGCCCAGAGTGGCTGAAAACCGGCATATAAGAGACATATGCCTTTGGAAGTGCCCAGAGTGGCTGAAAACTGACATATGAGAGACATATGAGATATGTCTGTGCAGACATAAGCCTTCGGTAATGCCCAGAGTGGCTGAAAACCGACATATGAGATATGTCCGTGCAGACATATGCTCTGAGACATATGAGATATGTCTGTGCAGACATACGCCTTCGGTAATGCCCAGAGTGGCTGAAAACCGACATATTAGAGACATATGAGATATGTCCGTGCAGACATACGCCTTCGGTAATGCCAAGAGTGGCTGAAAACCGGCATATAAGTGACATATGAGATATGTCCGTGCAGACATATGCTCCGAGAAATATGAGATATGTCCGTGCAGACATATGCCTTCGGTAGTGCCCAGAGTGGCTGAAAACCGACATATGAGAGACATATGAGATATGTCCGTGCAGACATATGCCTTCGGTAATGCCCAGAGTGGCTGAAAACCGACATATGAGAGACATACAACATCGATTGAGCGCCCTCTCCACCTGCGCCCCTCCAATCTCCCGCCGTCTTCCCCGAGCACGCGTCCCCACCCCATCGCCGGCCTCCCCGAGCGCGCGCCTCATCGACGCCGCCGCATCCAACCCTAATTTAAACAAAAAAATGGCCACCGGGTCATCTGCCGCTGCGGTGCCACAACTCGCTATCGGAGAAGGCGAAGGCCCGGTTGAGGCGCTGGCGGCGCCGCACCTCCTCCCACTCCCACGCGCGAGCGGTGTGCTCGGCGTCCTGCCGGAGACCCTGCTCCAGACGCACCTCGTTCATCACCTCCTCATACTCGGCATCCACATGACGACGCTTCTCCGCGCGGCGCTCCGAGCGCACGTACTTCGCCAGAACACGCGTTTCCAGCTCGAAGGGATCGACGATCTTGACGAGCTTGTCGCCGTCGTCGGTGGAGACCGAATCGACGCTTGAGTAAGACTCATCGTCGCTGGGCTTGGTAGAGGGTACCGGCAGCGGTGGCGGTGGGGCAAGCGCGGCGGCCCGCGAGGACCCAGCCTTTCCATCGTGGCGTCGCGGTGGTGGGGTAGGGTAATTGGGCCTGGGGGTGCGCAGGCCATTCCAGTTCGTTAAGCGGCGGCGGCCGCACCTGCGGCCCACATCCGAGTGGCGGAGGCGGCGCTCCTCCCCGTCGTCGCTCGCGGCAGGAGAACCTCTACCGCCGCTCCCGCGAAGACCGCCACGGGCGCGCCCAGATGCGGATGACATGGACGAGGAGGCGAGAAGGCGAGAACGGAGAGTGCCGAGGAGGAGACGATAACTTTGGGTATAAATTTGGCCGATGATGTCGGGGATGTAACCCCGGGTACCCCAGAGTTGATGATTTTATTGAGTTAGTAGAGGAGACAGCAAATTGATAAAAAGAAATAAAGGGAAAGGCAGAAAAAAGCAGCCTAGGCCGACATTGGGACTGCCTAGGCCGATATACCCCGGATGGGCCGAAGTATCCGCTGCCCGGGCGGACCGAGGCTTTCTCCAGTCTCGGATGGGCCGTGAGTTCTAGCCTGGGCGAAACCGAGTTATCTGCCGCCCCGGGCGGACCGGGACACACTTACCTTGGTAGGCCGAGGCTCAGTTATGTCGGGTGGGCCGAGATCTGGTTAACTCGGGCCAGGCCGGCTGGCCGCCACCTCGGCTGGGCTTCAACTCGGATGGACCGACTTCCTTACCTCGGATGGGCCAGCATCTCCCGAGTCCCAGACGGACCGAGTTCCCCGTCTCGGACGGGCTGAGTTCTCTGTCTCGGACCGAGCTAGGTCGCATTACATCGCCACCTTGGCTGGGCCGAGTCCCGCACCTCGGACGGGCTGGCTTCGGTGTGCCTCGGAGCAGGCCGTGCTCTCCAGCCTCGGAGCAGGCCAAGTCCTCCAGCCTCGGAGTGGATCACTGCCTCCCGCGCTTCGGGCCACCGAGCGCTGCGCCTGCTTCATCGACCGGTATTCCAACGCAGCATCAGGCCGGCATCCCTCCATCGACCATCGCTACCGAGTCTCCCCCTGCTCCCTTACATCGATCGACGTCTCCTCTACATCGGCACGATGCCTCAACCTCTGACATCCCAGCTACCACCTCGTCAAGTACAAGATACCCCCTGCCACCTACCGGAGATCCCGGAGACAGGAGCTAGAAGACAAAAGCAAGGGCAAGGACAAGACAAGCCACGCCCATCCTGGACGTGGCTACAGTGCAGAGGACGGTACGGGCGTGACGCTTGTACAGTGGTGACAAGACCCCAGTAGTCATATCCGCTACAGCGTGTACAGTGTACCTGTGGGCCACCCCTTGTCCCCTGGGCTCCCCTTTATAAGGAGCACCAGGGGGAACGCTCACAGCACGCCCCGCACGGGCTCATTGGCCCCTTGGGCTCTTTCTTCTTCCTCCTGCTCCCGTGAGAGTTCTTCCTTCAGCTAGAAAGCCTCGTACAGGCAGTATTCATACAGCTCGAGGAGCACTTGTACCAATCACATAGTAGAGGAGAATACACCAAATAGGCTAGATGCTGCAGTAGGGGTTTTATCTCTCATGAGAGCCCCGAAGCAGGGTAAATCCTCGTGTTGATCTGTTCTTCTGTGTGTGCTCTTCAGTGCGCTATCCCTCCCCGAATCCTCTAGCGTCCATCGGCCCCAAACTTAAGCCTACCCCTAGGCATCTGTTGTTCTATGCGACGACGGATGATGTGGCGGGAAATGCTACGCATATGGCGCGCAACGCGAATCTGAAATATCTTTTCCTCTCGCCAAGTTTGTTGAACGGTCATACTTGGTCAACCATCCATGGGTTTCAAGCTAGATCTGATGGTCACAATTCGGTGCTAGGGTATCGAACGACCACAGATCGACGCTAGGGTTAGAAGTGGGCAGCGGGGTTATGGCGGGGTCTACGGACAATCTCGTTGTATGTACGGGTACTTTCATGAAAATATGTAATAATATGAAGATGAATTCAATATAAAACCTTCACCTAAACCCTAACACTGTATAGATGGAATATGTGTTGCAGGATTTATTTTTGACTCATTTGGACAAGATCAGAAAAACTTGCTTGTAAATTGGGCTATTTACCCTGCTATGGAGCTCATTTGGAGCACATTTTTCATGACTATGAGTTTTACTACGCAAAAGAGAACGAATTGACACTATCTATACATATATCAAAGCTGAGCGTTTCAGCGCTCCCTGTAGGTGGCCACGTCAACTTGCACCGTAGATGTGCACTTCTACAGTGCGCGCCCACCTCCGCGGCGTCCGATCTAGATCTGACGGCCCACATATTTTTTTGCAGAAAAGTCCCCACGTTTTCCAAAATTTGTGAATCGGTCCTCCGGTATAAAACACCCGCGCGAACCCTACGCTTTTTTGCGAAAAAGTCCCCGTATTTCCCAAAAATTGTAAATCGGTCCTCCGGTATAAAACACACGCGCTAACCCTAGAACCGAAATCGACCTCATTCCCCCCGAGTCGGACACCTCTGGCCCGCCCCCGCCGCCGCTTCCCATCCCGCCCCGCCCGCCGTCCCGCTCCGACCTCGGCCCTCCTCCTCTCTCTCCCCGTCGCTCCTCCTCCAATCCACAACTGCCCCGCGCCTCCCATGACGGGTTAGCCGCCGGTCGCCGCCAGCCGGCTTCCCTCCGCTGCACCCCTACACAGCCTCTCCGCTAGCCGGTGCCCCCACCCACCCCGCTCCGTCGATGCCGGCGGCGCCGCCCAGGGATGGCCCAAGCTACAGCGGCGGCACGAGCTGGAAGTGGAGGGCCTCCCCGACCTCCCTCTGCAGCAATCTCGCGCGCCCATCCGCCCCGCCCCCCGCGTGCGAGCCGCCGCTGGGAGCCTCATCTCCAGGCTCCAGCGGTCCTGGTCCTTCGCGCGGTCCGCAGCGATGCGTACAGGGGCAGGCTCGCCGCGGACGAGCCGGTGGATGGAAGCTGGATGTACGCCACGCCCCGCTGCTCAACATCTCCATCTCCACGTGGTCATCCCCGGGCATCCTCGATGCTCTAGCGCGGCCATGTGGGCCGAGGAGTACGCGGAAGCGCACGACGCCGACGCGTTCATCGCCGGCCTCCTCTACATAGGCACATGCCGCACAATCGTGTGCTCAAGAGGCCCCTCTTGGCCAATTTCTTCTCGCGAGTACCATGGGCTTCATTGTCGCTCATGCTGGTTCAGAACTTCAGGTACCCATACTTTGTTTTTGTGCATAAATTGATCTTGCGTACATGGAGGAGGTCTAAGCAGCAAGCATTGAGTATTTTGTTGATATGTAACAGTAATTTGTTGACTGAATATGCCATGATGATCGATACAGATGTTGATCAAGTACTGGTTGCTTGCAAAGCAGACATCAAATAGATACATCGTTGTATTTTACCATATGGACTGTTCTGCCACCTTGATCTTATTAGTGTATAGCTATATGCCAATGAAAAATCACACTTGCAGTTGCAGCAAATAAAGATTTATATCAAATGAGTTGCACTTCATGTATTTTATTTTTGCAGGGAGGAGCGACAAATCAGTGAGATTACAACCAATCAACATGACACACTATAATCCTCCTTGACATAATCCTCCCTGAGACACATGTGTAAATCCTTGGGTTTTTTCATTTTCTTTAAGGAGTGTGTTCTTTTCATGATTTGGTGTGTTGCATGGACGAAAGAAAATCCGGCCCGTTGAACTTGTGGAAGAAAACGTCGTGGAGGATGGACCGTGTCTCTATATGCGGGTGCCCTGCGACACAGTACTGTATCGTACGCCTGCATGTCATGCGGCTAGCCTAGTCATCCTCGAATCCTGCCTAAGTAGCTGGCGACAATGTAAGCATAGGTGAGCATGTGTCGGGAGGCCATGCTGTGCACATCTACCACCATGTGTAGCAAATTATTTTCGTACCTCTGTATTGCCAAATTTTATCCATCTAAGTTTTGTTAACACAATAGGTGTAACTTTATGACTTCATATTCTTTTGGGCATGACAAGTACTGCTTTGCTTAAAAGACAATTGTTCAACTGTTAATCTAAACCTAATAATCTCAGCCTGTGAAGCTTTTCAGGTGACGTCGAGCATAGAATTTTAGTAGTAAGTAAAGCCTATGTTTATGAAATTTTTACCTTTGCTATCTTCTTCAGCTATATAAAACTTTTATAACAGAGTTTTATAGAATTTCAGCCTTGCGGGGTTTACCATATTTGCCACAGTAGAACATATACATATATTCATAATGCTACCTGTGTGTTCCTATTTCTTTTCTATCGGAAGCCAAAGTTTTACATGCTTAGATTAATTTCCTTATCATATATAGATAAATGATCAAATTTCCATTAGCTAATTAGACTTCCAGTGTTCTATTCTGTTTGGACAAGTAAAACATGCTATTTCTCGCTTTCCCCAACCAATTCATGCAATTTTGTGTGAAACATGTACTTCCTCTGTGTTGTTTTTTTCCTACAGGAGTTTTATGTCTTCATCAGTATTGGGTGCATATCTTCCTAATTGTGGACTTTGCAACACGTTTCTATCTAATTATTTATTTGCTATGATCGTATCTTCTTGCAGCACTTTGAAGAGGGTATTGTTGATGAGGTTCAAAAGGTAGAGATACTGCGATGGATGAGTAAGTAGCACAAAGGTTTGCTCCTACTGCATTATATTTGTTGCACAGATATGAGGTTGCCGAGGAGAGACTTCTCAACAGTTATTTACTTATTTTGCCTTTATGTTGTTGCTGTAAGAGAGAAACAGTAGTGCCCCTTCCAATTTCGGATGAGTGTTGTGTTAATCTGTTCACTCCTTCAAAATTTTGTGTATTCGTTTTACACTTCTTATGATGTATCATTTGTATATAACTATAGGCCGCATTAAACTGTGTAACGATGAATTATATAATGCTTACTTTGGCTTAGTTTCTTCTAGAAAAGTAAGGGATCCCTATGACGACTTACTTTGGCTTAGTTTCTTCTAGAAAAGTAAGGGATCCCTATGACGACTTCCAAATACACAGTCTATATTTGCTCAAGTACATCTAAATTTTCTGTGAGTGTATGTTTTATTATAACCTGTCATTTTTGGATGAAAAATCAGTGGCATTCCTGCTATCGTGATGTACAGATATACTTAGACCGATGGATGTTTTTCTAATATTGTCCAGTCTATGTAGTGCTTCGAGAAGGATCTGAGAGGAGACTACAACAACTGTACACTGTGTTTTAGTTACTGTGAGTAACCAAAATGGGTGACAGTTTTTAATCTTCAATTTTTTGTAGCACAAGGTATCATTTAATTTGTATGTGATACTTTACCCATTAGAGTTAATACTCCTCTTAGTGCCACAACCGTTGGTCCTCCTTATGTTTTTTCGGAAGATAATCTGTAGTAGTTTTAACATTCAGTGCTATGTCTTTGTCTTTTACACGTCGCCGCGCACTGTAGAAGTGCGTTTCTACAGTGCGCGGCCGCCTCGGCGTCGTCCGATCCAGATCCGATGACCCCGGCGTCAACGTATCCCGTTTTGAATTTTTTTAAAACTTCTCCAAAAAATTCAACAAAAAATACATGGATGTAGCTAACTCTATTTACTACGATCGTGCAAAAATTCACTGCAAAACACCTTATATTTTGGGCTCAGCAAAAAAAGACAAAATCAACAAATTTTAGAAGCTAGAGTCGAAACGCGTACTGTTCATCGATCAGGTTACTGTTCATCAGGCCATGCACGGAGAGTGACATGCTGCCTTGGTAGGTGGCGGCACGCCCCTGCACTGTAGAAGTGCGTTCCTACAATGCGCGCACGTCTCCGCGCCGTCCGATTCAGATCCGACGGCCCGCATGGCGCTTTTGCGGAAAAACCCCGCATTTACCAAAAAATACGATTCGCTCTCCTTTTCATGATGATACGTACATGAAATATATGCACGTCGACAAGTAGGTTCCATTCCCGTGATCGGTTTCGAGTTTGATCGACTCTAACTCCTTAATTTTGGATCCAAATTCGCAAGAACATTTGACGAATTTTGTCAAATTCGTCACACTCAGTCATCCATTTGAATTTTCCTTTGCCGAGTAGATGGATATCACTCTTCCAAGCAACTTTCATGCTTTAACATTTTTATTTTGACAGACGTATACATATTTCTCTCTAATCTTCGAATTCGTTTTACTTTAGGCTGTGTAAAAAAGACAAATTCTGACAGATTTCAAACTTTTGAATCCGGGTATTCCGATCCAGAAATTTGTCTTCTAGATCTAGCCCAGAGCGGGTCCAGGTTTTTCTAACAATTTCAGAGATTTGTCAAATTTTGTAAATTCAATAACTTTTGATCCGTAATTCTGAAAAATGTATTAAATATACCAAACTGTTCAGAAAAATGAATTTTATCTATTTATGTCCAATTAGATTTGTAACAGCGTATGTTTTTAGCTATAATATATCCACACTTTTTTGAATACAAATTGTATTGCACTTCAATTCATATTTGTTGTACAATTTCAACTTTTCTTCTGTAGCAGGAGCTTGGTGAAAAGAAGCCGATGGGATAATTTCAGCACAAATTAGACTTGGAGTATTTCACATCGAGTTCTCTTCCATCTTCATTTCTTTGTAGCCAAAAAATTGCTCCTTCCATTTCCTTCTATCTGATTGTCTGTCTCACATGGGGAAAAACTTTTTTTTAGATACAAACGAATATTAATTAAGAAAATTGCAGTGTGCCATGCATGCTTCCGAATATTTTATCTATAAATGCCTATTGATCTTGGCAGTAGTGACGTAAAAGAGATTGTTGCCAATAACGCGCTACTAAATATTTATGGTGTACGATTAAGTTACTATTTTGCTCAACGATGGCGGTAATTTTTGTACTGCTTCATTTAATTTTGTCTTCATATTCCAATTAAATGAATGCACTGAGAGGATAGGTAACAGTGGTAAGATGATAGATCGAATAGCACTGTTCTTTATACTTAGCAATCTCGACTCGAGAACACACTAAGGCATATTTACTAAGTATTACCTCATTTGTTGCATGTATGTTGCATATTAGAATAAATGACAAACATACAATAAATGATCCAAACGAAATAATAGTCGCTCAACTATTTTTTCCCCAATAGTAATAATCAAAGGTATATAAAATTACAGTCGAGATGGCGGATGCGGCGGTTGACGACCTTGAAGTTGCGGGTGCTGATGGCCAAGGTGGTGTGGTTGTTCTTCGTGCAGGGTGGAGGTGCTTAGGCACCGAGGAGCGTCGCCTTCCCAGTCGCGCAGGGGGGCCTCCTAGTCCAAGGTTATGGAGGTGGTGCGGCGGGTTTCGTCGGCGCAGCGGTCTGCTCGAAGACGACGACGCCAGAGCTCAGAAGGACCTCGTTGTAATTTCATTTATTTTCTGGGCTTTTCTGTTGAAGCTTGGCAGATGTATCTGTAACTTCTTCGCAAAAATAAAAATTCATTTCATCTATTTCACTGTTATCATAGTCCTTGCTCCGAAAAAATATAGATGTCCTAAATCTAGGTACTGGGATACGTCCTCATCATCTTTCCTCCCCTCCCTAGAAGCAGGATGGTCCTCTCTAGCATGTGGCGTCACATTAGCAACATCACAACTCTTCTTTCTTCTCCAGCACACCTCATCCCCCCACTCGGCTAACTCAACTTGACATGGCACTTGGTGCCTCCTTTCTTCTCCACACACAGTTGGATTGGAGAGCTACCACTTTTTGTTTCTTTCCAACGCTGGTTGGAGCCTGCTTCAGTTTGACATGTATCTTCTTAGCACAACCCTACAAAATACACTAGTAGGAAAATGGCTACTCAGCAAATGGTTATTTAGATTACTTAACGAAGAGGGTGTTTGCAAGAATTGCCCCAAAACGAGTACTTAGGTAATAAAACTCTATCACAAGATCAAGTAAAACCTACATATTCTCCCTTTTTTAAAGGCTTAATGCGTTTCAAAGATGAGTTCTTTAACCGAGCTTTTTTCTAAAACTGGGAATGGTTAAGGTGCACGTTTTTTGGAAGACGTCGGGCTTGGGGATACGCCCCTTGCAGAGTAGTATCCGCCTTTAGAGTAAGTACAATAGTAGAGTCAAGTGTAGGCTATAAGACAATGTCATGTCATCTATAGCCATCTATATAGCCAACATGTACAATAGTAAGACACAAAGATGATATATTTTATTGATACATGTCCCACCATTCACTCTCACAAAGTGTCTAGGAACACGTGATAGAGCTGACTCTTGCATGAGAGCTCACTCATCTTCTCTCTCCTCCAATTAAGCACAGATATATTATTTTAATCCTTATATCCCGTCCAGGTCACTCTATTGTATTTGCTCTTATACAATATAGTTCTCGATTTGCGAGCATAGCAGTAATGATCAGGCATTAGTACGGGCTGTACAGGTTGATGGGGGATCTCGCATGAAGACAAAATAATTGGGCAATATTAAACAATAATCGAGAAGGCAAACCTTAATTGTCTCATGGCTTCCACTTCATTTCATTAGAGATAACATGAAGAACTTGGTACACATCGCAATCTTTCATCTCTTTTTTTTTTTTTGCGAATGAGCAATCTTTCATCTCTAATTTGTACCATCTCAAATTTATATTTAGATAAATATGCGACAAGTTTTAGGTGCAGGACTTTAAACTTGAGAGACGGCACAGACTATGTTGGCAAGCTTATGCAAGTTTTCCCTGCTGCCGCCGTCGGGCGCGAACGAGCCGGCCGCCATGCCCTTGAGCTCTTGCATCCTCCCCCGTATCCCGTCCCCTTCCTCGCCGGTGAGTAGCAACGACACCGCCCCTGCTAGCCCTCCGCGAGTCACCGGCTCGTCGAACATCATGCCCACGCGCCAGACGTGCGCCACCAGCCGCGCGTTCATCTTCTGATCGCTGAAGAAGGGGCGGCACGCCATGGGGACGCCGCCGCACACGCCCTCCAGTACCGAGGCCCACCCGGCGTGCGTGACGAAGGCGCCCACCGACGCGTGCCGTAGCACGTCCGCTTGCGGCGCCCAGGGCACAACCTTGGCACGCTCCAGGAACCCCGGCGGGAGCTTCGGCCAGGAACCCTCCGGCAGCGACCACAGGAACGGCGCGCCGGACGCCTCCATGCCGGCCGCGAGCTCATGCAGCTCCTCCGGTCTTGTCCAGGCTGAGATGATCGTTCCGAAGCTGACGTACACCACCGCGCGGGCTGGCTGGCTGTCGAGCCAGGCGAGGCATCCGTAGGGGTCGCCCTCGGTGTCATTGCCGGTGACCGGAAGAAGGTGGAAGGGGCCGACGGGGAGGCATTCCGGGAGCTCGGCGGCCAGAGCAGCGGTGACGTCGTCGGGGACGAGGCCCGGGAAGGTGTTCAGCGCGACGGCCGCAGCGGCGCGGGGAAGGCGCTCCGCAATGCGACGGAAAAGGACGACGATCGGAATGTCGATGTCGACGTCGAGGACGCCGTCGGGGAGGTCCCGGACGCGGTAGCTGCCTAGGCCGGGGTGCGACGTTAGCAGCTCGTCCGCCCGGTGCCCAGCTGCGTCGCCGACATCATCGCGGAGCGCATGGGCGCGGAGGTGGACCAGGAGCGCGCTCGGGCCGCCAGTCCAGACCGGAACCCACGGCGCCGCCGCTGCGGCGGCCGCCTCGGCGGCCATCCAAACGAACGCGTCCCCAACCACGCAGCTCACCCTGGCTCCGCCCGCCGACGCGCGGGCTAGCGCCAGCCCCTCCCTGACCCCGCCAGCCTCAGCGGCAGCCAGGAAGAGCTCCAAACGCATCATAGGATTCGGCGGCGCCGGCACTGCTTCGGCGTCACTCGTGGCCGCCGGTGGTAAGCCGTCCGCGACCTCCACGAAGCGTAGGTTCCCCTCGACATTCTGCTTGTTGAGCTGCGCGAGGGAGCTGGCGGTGGAGAGGAAGGAGAAGGTCGCCGCCGGTTGTAAGGCCGCCAGGGCGCGCGCTAGACGGAATAGCTTCACGGCGTGGGAAGCGAAGGGAAACGCGATCACCACCACGTGCGGCACCGCCTCCATCGTCCACTCGTCCTGTATCTGCAGCTAGCAAAGATTTTAGTCTGTACGAGTGCCAGTGACTCAGTGTACCTTTCTTGTGTGCCGCTGCAATGCCCCCTCGTTATGTAGCCGTGACAATAATTGTGTATTGTTTTCCTAGTTCACAAGTGAATAAGAATAATACGGTAATCGCTCCGTTCCACAATATAAGACTTTTTAGCAAGCAAAACCAGATTGCTAAAAAGGCTTACATTATGGAACAGAGAAAATAATAAGAATGAGTTAATTTATCCACAGTACAATAACACAACGCCCACATCGATCCTCTCTGGGGTGGCATGGGCGGAACCCGCTGCCCTAGCCCCTCTCCCGGTCTTCCCCTGACGGCGACGGCGAGGCCTCTTCTCTCTGCGTGGACGCACGGCATGGCCGTCTCGTCCTGGTGGTGGCCAAAGTGGCATTGTGGTCGATGGTGACCGTCAATGAGACGGGATGTATCTCCCTTTTCTTGGATTCGACGGTCTTGGCTGGAATCTTGATGTAGGGAAGGGCATGGGCAGCGTGGTACTCGTGGACGGTGCACCGGCTCGCCTCCGGCCGGGAGTATATGGTGACCGGAGGAGCTCCTTTAGCGTGATGGCAGCCCCACTCTGACCAGATCTGGTCGTTCTGTTCCGGTCAATTAAGGATCTAGTGATTTTTAGTGGCTCAAGCGCAATGTCCGGTCGACGCGGGAAATCCCCTCATCGGTTTGACTCGTGTTGGTTAGCCATTGCTGGTTGGAGGTGTGGCCAACTGTGGTTAGTGTTCTCTATTTCATGGGTGACAATCTCTTGCCCTCTCTATGGTGGTAGTGCAAGGCCCGCGACTCGCCTCCTAGTGGTGATGCGTTGCTCGTATTTATCGCTCTAACACTCATAATCAATCAGATTTACTATCTAAACACAAACGTATAATAAAATGACCATATAAATGTCGACACTAGTAGCAAGAACTCTGTACACCACTTAAATATGTCGGTTGAGCCCTGAACGCCAGGATGGATCCAGTGAGAAGGACTGGACCAGCATCTCGATCATGTCTTGTTCACCATCGGGCCGTGAAATAACTGAGGGCCCTTTTGACGTAAGCATTGATCATACACCGGAATCGGGGGCTCTTCATGCTTGGTTGGTTATGCAAAACTGCTCATCTCTTATCATCTTTGCAAGTATACATTGGAATCCGCTGCTCATCTCTTATTTCGTTGTCACAATTCCGCTCGCATTTGGAGGGTCATCTGAAAATTGATAAATTACTGGAATTTGCTTGTGAGGGAGCCTCAGTTAAATTTGTAGCTTTCTCTGCTCCTGTCCAGTACAGTTATATGAGGACGAAAGATGTGAAAGCTAACCAACAACTTTCTCTAGAAGATGGCACTTAAGAGCCAAATCCTAGCTAGTACGTAAGGTAGCTTTCCGAGGGAGACAAGTCCTACCCAGTACGTACTACGTACACAACGGGGGGTGAGACTTCACTCTCACTCAATTAATTGAATGAAAGCTAGCCAAGTTTCAATCTCGAAATCACTAGCATGCATATCATTTTCCATCTTGCCAATCAGTGAGTTGCAGTGATGAGGTTTCATATGCAAATGTAGAGTACTCACTCCACCCGTAAATAAGTGTACTTTTAGGTTTTGTACTGAGACAAACTTTTAGGAGATGTCGGGAAGTGAAATTCTCCCCCCCAAAATTTAGGCAGCTAGCTTATGGAACTTCTTCCCAGCAAGGCTTGTCCAGTGCCTCCTTCTTCCTTTTGAAGTTCACAGGAGCGTGTATGCCTTGACTACCGAGCGGCAGAATCGGGTAGAAGTGAAAAATGAGGGAGGTAGCGCCGTGACGATGGCAACTGACGTTGCTGCCTAATGGCCTTTCGTCGGAGCGTTTGGATCGCTCGCCGGCGAGCGTCTCCGGGGGCTCGCGCTTCTCTTGTCTCCAGGAGGAGGGCTCGTCGGACGAAGATGATTGTTCATCTCAGGTGCCGTTTGACGCCGCCATCGAGGTGTTACAGGAGGGGCCATCGGAGGAAGTCTGGACGACGGTCTCGAGGAGAGGCAGAAGGACGGGCGACGAGCTAGCACATGACTTTTGGAAAGAGATCAGTTTCCCTACTCGAATTTTTGACATATGAGACCACTTGCCCGAATTCATTGTCAAAAAGGACCACCTCCGAGTGTAATTGACAGAACTGCCGTGGCGGCGTCCTGGCCAACTGACGCGTGGCGGAGGCCGCCGTGGTCGACGGCGGCCACCAAGGCCGCCACCAGCGACGGCGGCGTCCGCCCTTTTCTCCGTTTTCCGTCCTGCGCAGGATGGTACGAGCCAGCGTGGCGGGAGGCCGCCACCGGCGACAGCGGCCTCTTATGGCGTGACGCCAGAATTTGCAGGCTGGTGTCACCAGAATGGTGTGCTCCTGCTGGTGTACGACTTCATGCCCAACGGCAGCCTGGACAGGCACCTCTTCGGCGGCCCGGAATCCCCGATCCTCACCTGGGAGCACCGCTACAAGATCGTCGCCGGCGTGGCGTCCGCACTGAACTACCTCCACCACGAGTACAACCAGCGTGTGATCCACCGCGATATCAAGCCGTCCAACATCATGCTGGACGCCGCCTTCGAAGCCCGGCTCGGCGACTTCGGCCTCGCTCGCGCGCTCGAGTCCGACAAGACCTCGTACACCGACAAGGTCGGCCTCCCCGGGACGCTGGGCTACATCGCGCCGGAGTGCTTCCACACGGGCAGGGCGACGCGGGAGTCGGACGTGTTCGGCTTCGGCGCCGTCATCCTGGAGATCGTCTCCGGTCGGCGCGTCTCCTGCAGCAACCCGGCCGGGTGCAGCCAGCTGCTGGAGGCCGTGTGGCAGCGGCATGGCGCCGGCGGGGGCCGCATCCTCGAGGCCGTCGACCCGAGGCTAGCAGGCGAGTTCGACGAGGAGAAGAGGCCGCCGTCGCCGGTGGCGGCCTCCCGCCACGCTGGCTCGTACCATCCTGCGCAGGACGGAAAACGGAGAAAAGGGCGGACGCCGCCATCGCTGGTGGCGGCCTTGGTGGCCGCCGTCGACCACGGCGGCCTCCGCCACGCGTCAGTTGGCCAGGACGCCGCCACGGCAGTTCTGTCAATTACACTCGGAGGTGGTCCTTTTTGACAATGAATTCGGGCAAGTGGTCTCATATGTCAAAAATTCTCCCTACTCCTGCGTCCTTGTTCAAGGAAAGGTCATCGCCGTCGACATCAGGTACGCCGTGCGGTCGTCACCGGATTAGAGGAATGAGCCTTCGTCTTCTTAGCGTCGCCGGTCTCCTCGAAGACGCCGACGAACCGGGGGGCCGGGCTGAGCAAGCCGGTGCGGCTAGGCACGACGTAAGGTCCTCCCCATCCTCCTCTGCGAGCATGCACTACACTCCCCCACCGGTTACTTCGTTAATTCAATGTTGTTACTTTGTTTATTCAACATATGAGCAGCTATACAGAAATATACGTTGATATATGTTAGTTCAATTTCTTTCTCAATTTTGATATGGTTATCCACTGATTTCAAAGGGGCTTCATTATTTTCTGCAGTCAATAATGCAACTTAAACGGTCTCTCAATTTATAGGTGCACGTCAATGACTGTAATAGATGATCCTTGATGGACATGACCGCACACATTTACATTATTTTAGAAGAAATATTCATGCTACAGAATAATCCCAAGTACAGAATGCGCCCATTTTCGTGGTTTGATGTGGCAAAGATCATTTGTGTTCTCCTAAACTAATGTCTCAGCTCAGCTGCATGTAGCATATCAGAGTAATCTACTTTTTCAGTACCAATGTGCAGTTCAACGGAGGAACATAATATGGAGGAAACTAACAGAAATTCAATTTGGTGCTCGGGCTCAGATGCACCCAGAATCCTGTCCCTTCCTTCGCATTGGGATATGTGACAAGGCTATCGTTCAGAAGATTTTAACCGTGGTAAAACATGTCCCTCGGGGCACTGTTTCGGCAGGAATTAAATGACTTGGTGGGGTCGAACAGATGGAAGTGAACGGACTGGACCCGTTATCTGTACTTTCATGTCCCGTTATGGATGGATCCCCGTCAACACGGCGCAAATACCTCCAGAGATCGGAGCCTGCAAAAATTTGAACTTTCTTCCCCAGCAGTACCCCACGGCGTACTGTTACGCTTCAACCTCTCGGTGGATTCTTTCGCAAAAAAAAAAAAAAAACCTCTCGGTGGATTCCTGAACCCAAACATCGGGCAACAAAAAAACTCTCAACTATGGGGACGATGCAATGACAAATTGCCATTCTGTAGTACAACCCGACAGATTATCAGGCCTGACACTGAGCCATGTTAACCAATATTACATCCAGAACACATAATTATTAACCTTGACACAGAACAAATAATTGTGAACTTTGATCCAGAAGACTCAACACCTATACAAATGCTATTACTGAATGACAGTAACACCAGAACACTGAATTTTGATCAAGAACACCTATATGCTCTTGAACTGTTTGACAGTTAGCAGTCAGAAAAACTATCGGTCGTGCCACAACATCAAATAGAAATGTTCATAGTGCACATGTGTCTGCATAGTCCATTTGCTCCTCCTCCTCGAAACAGACTTTTGTCTCGCTTTATAAATAAAGCAACCACTCACAAGCATAGTCCATTTGCGTACCATGGGGGTCGTAAAATGACAAAACGAAGTTAATCTACAATGGATCCACTATTATCTTAGAACAAGTTGTCTGGCGATGGCCTTCGACACCACAGTTTGTGCATCTGTCATGGTGTTCTCAAGTATCCTCGCTGACATGCAACTTGCTTAATTCATATTGCCAATTTGCCATTAGTCAACCTACTATCTGTCAAACTTACTGAATTAGTACCAAAACTGACAACTGATGCTTTTGTCGTATCAAGCACCTGTTGGACAGCACAAATAAAGTTCCAGTCAGATGTTTATCTATGGAAGTTGGACAGATATCGAAAGGGGCTACTCCTACTCATATAGAGACCACACAAGCCAGACATGGCACATCTAGTGTCCGGATCAAAACATGGAGCTTGTAAACCTGCATCCACTGCTTCGAGACGACGAAGAATTTTCCCTGGGACTCGACAAAGTAATATGTTTTGTACGTCCTCACACGGATGTGCACCACAAGATGGAGAGCAAGATGTGCGCCACAAGTTTGAGAGCAAAGAAGTACCGTAGTGAATTGCAATATTACAGGGATGATTAGAGGAGGTCCTGAACATGAAGGGGGGACACGGACCTGTGGTGTGAGAAATTGCTTTCAGAAATTGGATGCGCGCTGAGGGGATGGCATGAAAGAAGTTAAGATCCTTCTTGGTGTCGCCTCCTCGCCGTCGCCGATGCCGAGCCGCGCGGCACTCGTCCCTTCTGGTGTGGCCTTCCGCTTCCATCGCGTCCCCAGCGTCCACCAACCCGTCGGCGCAAGGGCCGTCCATGTTCGCCACAGCCTCGGCTCCACTCGAGAGACCCTGTTTATAGCGTTGATCGGTCGTTTGCATCCGAAACCTCATCTCTTTCCCTTCGCCGATTGAAGACAGAGTTTCTTCATCTCTCCCCCCTATATCCCCCACAACCGAACCAGCCTCGCCAGCTCCACCGCCCAACTCCATCCACGCCTGCTCAACAACGCTGCTCTGAGCCACAGTTTGGATCAGGTCGATCCCATCGTCGTCGGGAACCTAGCGGCCAGAACACAAGATCTTCAGACATCAAAACAGGCGACGGAATCAAGATTCAATGGTTCCGGCCACAGCGGGAGCTTACCTGTCAACTGGATCTAGCAGGAACTCCATCCCATCGAACACCACTGGACGGCCATCAAGAATCTTCACCCCGGCCGCCGCCAGCTCCTCCATCTCCGGCAAATCGCCCGCAATCGCCCCGACTTCTTTGTGCCCCTCGAGTGTTTCTGTCTCTGCAGCCTCAGCGCCGACGCCCATCGTGGGGGGATGGGGATGGGGTCGGATTTAGTCACGCAGCCTTTATCTGGACCGCGAGTACAGGAACCTCCGCCGTCCTGCCCCCGGAGCACAGGACGAGCGCGCCGTCCTGCCCGTCGTCGGCCGTCAAGGCGAGACCCTACCTGGCAGGCCACAGTTACCTCGCTCCCTTCTTTTTTACCACTCGAGCCCACGTCGCGACAAGCCCAGATTACCAATCTCCGCGCTCCCACGACCGTCCAGATATCGGGTCTATCTGTGCTCGGGAGCCAAAATGCCGCTCTCGGAAACTAAGAGCTACATGCTTTTAAACAATGATGTTAGTATATTTATCTTTTAATATTTTATTTGGGACATCATAGTCACACTAGACCTTGCTCTTCTTATCGGCATGTCTTTTCACATGCTTGGGCCAGTGCTCTGGAAAATATAAAGTATCTTGTGTGTCTGCAGAGAACTAGAAAGATACTCCGCGCGTTGTAGCGGGATTTTATTTAAGAACACTCTTACAAATGAATGGGGTGCAATGGGAAGAATTCCCCATGCGTTGCAGCGGCAATATTTTGTTTAAAAATAAACACCATCAAGTGGTCGTAAATAGGTACTACCGTGAGTAAAGTAAAAAAATAGATAATAAGGTGCTCTTTTACCAGCTCGTTCATGCAAAGATAGCATGTTGTGACCGTGCAACCTCCATTCTCTTGTTTGTGTTGGTGCAATACAACAACAAAAAAGGAGCTACAGCTACGTTATAATACAAAATTAGGGTATATGGGAGTAGTGAGAAAACACATCAATAACAATATCTTCAGCATAACCACAATCTAATATTTCAGCTAATTAAGAAATATATTTAGTCGTGAACGTAAATGTGGAATTAACTTCTGAGATTCGGTAAAAGAACTCTACTTACCATATAAACTAACTATGCAAGAAAGCAAATGACTTTTCACTATCCGAAATTCATTTTTACGTGTAGGTGCGAACAACCTTCTCCATCAGGCCATAGTTTGAAATTGTATATTGAAATATTTTCCAAATGCACCAGGTCCCAGAATGACAATTTCAGTTTCCACGACACATAGACTGTTGATTTCTTGTTTAACAATGTTTATGGCTCCCATTATTTAAATGCCTCTGCGTGCAGAGCAAAGGAAGTCGAAGCTCTGCAGGATACTGGCAAATCAAAATACCTAGAAAAGGCGCAGGAGTATTCCCTGGGAGGAAACATACTGACAGTGGAGAAGATTCCCTTTGAATTTTGACTCGCCCTTGCGTGATGTGTCAAAAGATACGTGTGGTTGAGCACTTGACCTAACAGGAGATTTCCAAAGCCAAATAGCCAATTGAAATGCGAGGGACTTGAGAGGTGCCCATAACCTAGTTGTTGTCTTTCTTGAAGCAAAAGAGAATATGGTCCATCAATATGCCCACTGATCTAGATCTGAAGAAAGTAGTTGATATTCTACCAGACTAAGAACCTGCATGTATTGCTGATAAGGCTAAACTTGGGTCACATAACTCACTATGAAACTAATAATAATATGGTCACTTAGGAATACTGGTCTGCAGCGTAAAACATGGCCTAAATAAATACTTCAAGTCGTATTAGAACATAATTTAGGTAAAAAACAGGGTCTTTTCACTATCTCATTTAGCAGTGGGAGGATTCTCAAATTAGGTGCTCTGAATGCATAACCATTTTCTAACATAAGAGAGTCTGCTATGTGAAGTCTATCAAAAAGTTCAGCAGATGTACATGAAGTGTGCTAATTAAATCATAAAATTAAAATTAAGAAATGTGTATTGGTTATGTCGACTTACAGTGTTTTTGCATCATTACATCCGTACATAATTAGAGACTTGACAGAGCAGTATCATCTGTTCATCACATTGTAGATTGTACGCAATGGCTGGCTCGTCTATTATGTACTCCATTATTTGTTTGGCAGCAATTAAAATATACAAAGTAACTTCAGAAGCAGTAAGCAACAAACTGGATGCATGCATGTGGCCTTGAAGAAATGCGTCATAATGAGCACAGATGGACAAACAATTAGATAGTGGAGGATAATTCAAAAAAATTGTAAGATAATACTCCTGCAGTTCCGCCGGATGGATTAGAACTAATTACTGCAACTGCAACACGGATACATGACATGAGTGACAAATCCATGGGAGGAGATTTAAGGCCTAATCAGAGAGATATGGACAATTTCGGATCAATCGGGTAGAATAATTTATGTTCGAACCTTTTGGGCGCAATGGCTTCAAAAGGACAGAAACAGATCATTACCATGTCCTACATCTGATCTGTACCCAACAGCTCGATTTGTTGGTTCGGTCCTTTGCCCTGCCTTCACGGAGAACATCCATTGGGTATCTACTCCTTGCTCCTCTACAACCAAAGGCGTCCTCACCTGGACAGAATCAACCGGCGACCGATCTGCATCATTGGCTGGGTTGAGACCGCCTTCTTCAGAAGGAGATTTCCCAGAGAACAACGCTAAGCAGGGTCAATAGAGCTGTAGAATTTCCGCCTGCTGGAGGAACAACGAAAATATCACAGACATAATAGAAGAATCAAATACCGCAACTAAATCTCGGATAGAGAAGTGATGAATCCGTGGGGGAGATTTAAATCCTAATCATAGAAGTAGACCCGAAGAAGAGAAGACGAAGAGAACAAAACACAATTAGGGCATGTACACTCCAAGACTCTTAGTTAGGCGCTTAGATGATAAAAAATAACTAGGTATATATATGAGCGTGGCGACACGCCGCGCCTGTGTGTTAAAATTCTAATTTGAAGACGCGGGGATTGTAAAAATATTTAAGGTTGGAAATTACTGGAGTTCGAAAAGTTTGTTGGTGTAAAAAAGGTCGGATTTTAGAGGTTGCTCAAATTTGAAAATTGTTGTAATTTGGGAAAAGAAAATTATGTTTTAGAGGCGTTTAGATTTTAAAAATTAGTTAAATTGGAAATGTATTAAGATTTGAATTATGTTTGCGTTTGTAGAATGATCAAGTTTAAAGGAATTTTGAAATTTCGAAGTGTTGAAATTTCGATGATGTTTTGGATTCAAAAAATGTTTGTAATGCAGAAAGAATGTTCAGATTTATTTGAAATGAAGACAAAATTTTCCAAAAGGTTTTGATTTTATGAAAATTGGGGAAGTAAAATGGTAGCACGTGTCAGGAACCTAACTTTTTGAAGAGATGTTTTAAAAAAAGAATGAAAGTCACGTTAATTTATTTGATGTGGTTAAATATTATAGGCTGGAAATTATCACGCAAGAGTTCGAGTATTTTTTTTAAAAAAATACGGTGGATAATATTGTTTGAAATTTTAGCGCGGTGGCAAGCCGTGGCCGCTGTGATTGGATTTTGAATTCCGTTTTGGGATATTATTATTTTTTTCCAAACGGGAAAATAGGGAAATCATGTGGAAAACTAATTCATCATATTTTGAACAGTATGGGCATTTGTTAGGTGGCGTGAATTTTTTTTTGTTGAAATTTAGAGTACTGGTTGGTAAATTTCAAATTTTGGAAGTGTTTGAATTTTAAAATTATTTGGAACTCAAAGAATTTTGCGCTTAAAAACTGTTGGGAGTTTTAAAATTGTCCGCGTTGGAACGTGTTCAAATTTGAATTGTTTTAACATTTAAAAAATGTTCAGAGATGGAAGGCATTTAAATTTGTGATATATATAAATCTGGAAATTGAGTTGAAATGCGCAAATAGATTTTGAAAATTGTACAAACTTGAAGTTATTCGAATTCAAATTCTTTTAGTGGTTACAAAATGATCAGGTTTGGAAGTTTTTTTAATTTTTGAAATATGAAAATTTGAAATTTTTCTAGTGGTTATTTTTGGGAATTTTTCCATTTTCTGTTTTTCCTTTAAAAAGCTGCCAAGTGGGATTCGCCGTCATTTTGTTTTTTTTCTCATGTTTGCAAATACCGAGGTGTGAAGAATTCAAATTTGAAGATGCTCACATTCAGAAGTTGTTCGAATTGAGATCTATTGAAATTCAAAGAAAATTGATATTTGTAAGTTTTCAAATTTTGGGAATTGGTAAAAGTGGGAAGTTATTTACATTTGAATTATGTTTGCGCCTATTAAATGCTCACATTTCGTCCGCATTAAATTTCTGGAGTATTCAAATTTTGGATTTTGATCGTACACCATAAGTAGGCAGCGCCCTTTTGTTGTGTTCATGCTGACATATTTGCCGTTTTTTCCCGCCTGTGCTGCCAAATTTAATTTTGGAAAATGTCCAACTTTTAAAATTGCGCAGATTTCGAAATTACTAAAATGCAAAGAGAGCTTACGTTTGAAGGTTGTTCAGATTTCGAAAACGGTTCAAATGGGAAGTTATTCAGATTTGAATTCTTTAACGTTTACGAAATGGACAAATTTGAAAGGCACTTAAAATTTTGAAATATTAAAATTTGAATTTTTGTGTGAAGGGTTTGAAAATATGTTAATTATTGAAAAGCAAAGAGAGGTTTTGTTCAAAAATTGTTCAGATTTCGGAAATGTTCAAATTGGGAAGTCTTCTAGATTTGATTTCTTTTTACGTTAGTAAAATTATCAGACTTGAAAGGTGTTCAAAATTTTGAAATATTTAGATTTGAAGGACAGTTAGATCTTCAAAATATTCAAATTTGATTTTTGATCATAGGTTATAGACAGTCAGCCTTTATTTTTGTGATCATGTTGATATATTTTTCCGTTTGTTCGTTGACAACGAGATATGGATCTTCGGTGTTATCAGAACGAACTCCGTCCGTGCGGCAAAATTCAAATTTGGAAATGTCCTTATTTTAAAAGTATGGAAATTTGAAAATCATTGAAATGCAAAGAGAGCGTACGTTCGGAAAATTGTTCAGATTTCGAAAAATGTCGTGTGGTAAAATTCAAATTTGGAAATGCCCTTTTCTAAAAATTGTAAATTTGGAAAATTATTGAAATTATATTAGATGTTTAATTTAGCTGAATAATTAGAGGAAATACATCATGTGAGAATTTTTTAAATTTAATTTAAATCCAATCCATAATTAGAGGATATGAATTTGTATTTTTTTGCAAATAATGTTTAGAGGAAGTGCATTTGGATTTTATTGAAATATTGTTCAAATTGGAATTTGAAGACATGTCTTTTTTTTCTGCCATAAGTAGATAGTATTTTTTTTCCGATCGTCCGGATTTGTTATGCAAATTTTTCCGGTGGACGAAATGGACAAATTTAAAAGGCACCTAAAATGTTTAAATATTCAAATTTGAATTTTTATCGTGCGACATGAATAGTCAGCATTTATTATTTTTGTGGCCACTTTGATATATTTATTGTATTTTCATATTGCGTATAGTTAAATTTGTTGATTTTCCACAAGTTAACAGTTTTTTTAAAGAGAAAAAGAAAAATTCTGACATGTGGGGACCGTTGTGACGTCATGATGATGTCACATTGGCCAGAACAGCCTGGTTCGGCCGCGGCGGCGTCGAGCTCGCCGGCGGCCGCGTTCTGGGACGCGCGCCTGGGCGCGTCCGACACGGCTGGTGGCGGGGAGCCCGTTGGCGGCGGCGGCGCCCATTTTGGGTCGCCGGAGCGGCCGCGGCGGCGTGCGGATGCGGCGGAGGGCAGCGGGCGCGGCGGCGGCGATTCCCGCGCGGCCGCGGCGTCCTGGCACGCGGCGCTCGGCCAGGACGTGGAGGCGGCGACGGCGGAGCGTCCGGCAGCCGTAGATCTGTGCGGGGAGGAGGGGAGCGGCGTCGCCGCCGGTGATTTCTGACCGCGCGCGGGGGAGGGGGGGGGGTCTGCGGATGTTTTTGCAGGGAAACCCCTAAAATTTCGTGGAATTGCAAAAAGGTCCTTCGCAGTGTAAAAGTATGGGCTCCGCTGTAATTTGTCGGCTTGCGAGTTTGTTTCTGTAAAATGCCGGTGCGCAAGTTGGATTGGCCGTTGGATGGACGATCGACGGCGCGGAATGCGCCGCGCACTGTAGAAGTGCTAATATGTAGCTAGTACAGTGGCGTGCGGCGTGGCTTAATCTGGACCGTCCGTTCAGCCGATCGGACGGCAGAGAAAAGGGGGCGACGTGGAGGCATCGGGCGGAAGGCTAACCCAGTGAGCTTTGATATAGGTATAGATGCTACAACATTTTGTAACAGTATTTGCAAAAATGTTTGTTATGACGTTATCTTATTTACATCACTTTTCTGCGTGACTCGTCTCTTTTTGCGCTTGCAGTTTTTCTTCATGTAGGTAGCTTTTATGTATTGTACACTCTTCACCAATAATTCCTGGCTATAGATATTGGAATACCTTTGGGTGATCCTTGGATTGGAAGTATTCCAGAGGGTAGAGGCTTGGGTATTCAGTCAGCACGGGATTTTGTAGATTCGAACTGTTCTGATACTTTGAATTTTGGTTATTATCTTGTTCATTGAAGAGCTTTCGGGATCTAGCATTTTGTGGGGTAATAAGGAAACATACATTATTGTCGTGGTCAAGATGTACCGGTTAAATTTAGAGTCAGACATAGCATGGAAATTTGTTTGCTCGATTTTTCATTTTCTGAGTCAGCCAATTTGTATGGAACTGAATTGATTGACCATCTGGCGCAAGCTTTGCACACGAGCCTGACAAGTGCGAGGAGGCTCAACAGAGTTGTCAAATTGTAAACAAAAATGGTGAAAAATTGCTAAGGGTCCTTATTCGTAGATTTCTGCTAAACAACAGCTAGCTGTTTTATAATTCGCGCACACATGCAAACGGAGCTTGGCTCTGATGGTTGGGTTCCCTGTGGTGGAACCAGCCCACCCAGGTTCAAGTCCTAGACTTGGCATGGGCGTTTGCATTTACCTGGATTTATTCCAGGATTATCCGGCGCTATTCTTTCAGTGGTAGGTGACGTGCCCGTCAACAGCGAGGCGCCTGTGGTGACTTCGTCAACCTCAAGATCTGCCGGCTCAGTCCTTCAGAGGTGCTCATAGGGGTAGGGTGTGCGTGCGTGCGTTCATAGGGGTGAGTGTATGTGCGTATTTGTGAGCGTCTGTGTTGTACTGTGTTCTCAAAAAAAAAATTCGCGCACACACGTTTTTCTGTTCGTCCGATCCATTGCTTTCGTCTTCGAGTGGAAGAGTTGTCCCCGCACGGTCTGTCTGGTTTGCGGGTGTTGGGTCTTTAGCCCGTTAGGGGTTTGTTCGAGCCCGTCTATTTGTTGCCGCGTGGGTAAAACAGAGCGCTGTGTTGCTGTGTCGCTGTACAAGCGAAGGAACAGAGGAGCGGCCCCCCTGTCTCGATCCAGCTTTCTCACATGGCGAGGACCGGAGGCGGAGGAGACAAGCGAGTTCGCCGGCGGTGGAGGTATTTATCCGCGCTGCCGCCCCTTGTATTTTTGCCCGCAGCCTCGCGATTTGGGGCGTCTGTGTGTATACTGCTCCTCTGTCATGTGTGCGATTTGGGGCGATTTGGGATGTCTAGGTTGTCTGGTCGGAGACAAGCAGGAGGTACCCGGTGAAGGCGAAGGCGTGATGGGGTTATGTTTATTCCTGCGAGTTCAGCCCATGAATTACTCTATGTTTTAGCGTGCATGATATCCCTTTGATGCTCGGAATGCCAAGTCTGATGTAGGTTGGGGGTTCGTTAGATTCAATCATTCTCTCACATAGCGCATCATGTGAAGCTCGCTGATTGTTGTGTCTGAATGGGATTTATCCATCCGAAACGATTTGTTCACCAGGAGGAGGTAATCAGAGCTTTTTAGTGGGATGTGGACATGGTGAGGGTCCTTTTCTCTATTTGCTGGGGGTATTCATCCGCAACCTGTTGTGATTTTTTCATATGATAATCATAGGTATTGGGGATGGAAGGTAATTGAGTTGGGTTTATCAGGTTGGTGGCGATGGAGTTTTTTTTTGTCATGTGTAGTTTTTTGTGATTTGTAGATAACTTGGTTTGTATTTCGCATTTTTAATTTTTCTCGAAACAGAAAAATTTGTGGTTCAAGTCTCATAAGGTGGAGTGTGGGGGTGAGGGGTGAGAGCTTGTGGGTGTTGTTTTTTTAGGTGGATAAATAGTTATCTGATATTGTTTCCACCAGCCTTATGAAAATATTGGTAGTGAGGAACATGAGCTTACTTTTTAGCTCTAATGCAGTTCTGCAATGTGTTGTTAGGGAATAGGCGTATAGTCCGTTTTCTTTATACGCATGCGGTAGTCGATCAGTTAACATGCATATTTGTTGTGCCGATTTTTGCATCTATTCTTGTTATGCTACCGTGTCATTTCATCACACTAAGTTAGTGCACTGTATAGTTAGTTTTTAGCTGCAAGCTAATGAAAACGAGCTATATTAACGTAGCAAATGTGTTTTTTAACGTAATGCACGTGCATCACCCACCATGTTTATGGCTGAAGCTGTTGATGGTCCTTTCGATGCCAGGCAAAGTGAAGGGAACATATTTTTGTAAGGATTTCACACCGAGTAATGAGGTATATATGGTGTTCAACTATATACAGAGGTGTTGTGTATGCTTTGTAGTGGGTCTCCGTAAAGTTCCATACAGAGGTGTTTTCAACTCTATTCATAGGTGTTATGCATGTTCTTATATTATTTATTTTTGCTTTTGCTTTTTATGTATTCTGTAGGTTAAGACAGGTACAACAGATTGTGTGAGTAGATGTGCCCTTACTAGTGAAGTATTTTGTACAAGTACTAAGGAAGGTGACCCAAAAGTAGAGATCTATTGAGAAGTTCGGTTTTGGATGTCTGTGCTGCTTGATTTGTGTGATATCCCTTCAGAATTTGCTAGATGGGTGGATGATTAGTCATTTTTAGCCTCTTTCTTCAGTTTGTCTTTTCAGTTCCTTGTATTCTTTCACTTGTCATTCTTAGTCTCTTTCTTTATTTTTGATTCTCATTCTTCTCTTGTATTTTTTCACTTTTCTCTGAATTTGTTTCAGTCTTGCATTCGTTCCCTTGTCATTATTTGATTTTGTTTGTTCTTAGTCATGCATTCTTTCTCTTGTCATTCTCTGATTTTGTTTCTTTGTTGTTTTGTCTCTTCCATTTTCTTGTGATTATCTCTTCCTCTTTCTCTTTCTCAGTCTTCTGTCCCTTGGATGTGATTTTATCTTTCTCTTTTGTTTTCATTTTGAATTGTTTTGTCTATTTTGCTGCCCCTGTCTCCCGTCTCGCTAGTTCATTACCATAGTCTTTAACAGTGAGTTTGACATAGTTTTATATGATTTGTTTCTCTTTCTAGCATCTTTCTCTTGTTATTTTCTGATTTTGTTCTTTGTTGTTTTGTCTCTTCCATTTTATTGTGATTATCTCTTCCTCTTTCTTTTTCTCAGTCTTCAGTCCCTTGGATATGATCTTCTCTTTCTCTTTCTCTTTCGTCTTCATTTTTTATTGTTTTGTCTATCTCTTTCTCTTTCTCTTTCTCTTTCGTCCTCATTTTGGATTGTTTTGTCAATTTTGTTGCCTCTGTCTTCTGTCTCGCTAGTTCATTATATGAGTCTTTAACAGCAAATTTGTCATAGTGTTTATGATTTGTTTCTCTTTCTAGCATCCTTCTCTCCCTCTGTTTTGTATGATTTAGTCTCGCTAGTTCATCTTGCTAAATTTCTGATACTCTAAATTACTTTTCTTAATTTTAGCATGTGTCTCTTTTTGTGCCTCTGTAAGCAATCCATTTAAATCTTCATATTTCAGTTAGTTTCTCTTTCCTCCTTCATCCACAAAGAAATGCACGTCATGAAGAAAATACTAAAGGGAGTAGCCTCACAAATGGAAACCCCTGAGCATGGACTGGCAACTATCACAATCGGAGAGCGGCGTTACATTAAATTGAGGACAACACTGCAACTGATGATAAATCTATTTCAAGGAAGGACGGACGAAGTTTGTTTGGAGGGCTGATCTTCAGATCACACAGGATGTGCTAATCACATTCTACTCAAAGGCAAATGAGCGCCAGGTGTCCATCATCTTCGGCGTCATGCATGATGATTGATGGCTCTTTTTTTTTAGTTGTGTCGTGCAAACTGGTTTTAGGTCTGTCTATGCATTCGCATATGTCTGCGATAAACTGTCTAGAAAACGCTTGTTTCTATGTATATCTTTGTCCTGGTTTGTAAGCTTTTGAATCTTTGTGATGTTGTAACACCAACTTTTGATCAGTGATTCCCTATCCCCAAAAGCATGTGCGAGTATCAGGATTTTTCTTCCTCTATATTTTTTGTGCATGCAAATTGGATGAGGTGAACATATGCTGGGAAGATGTAATTATATTTTCAGTCTATGAGTTTTCAAGTACCTTTACAGCGTCTATTCTTATAAGCTTTATTTTTCTTTGTCATCTACCAGATTTAAAATGCATTGTCCCAATTAACTGATTTGTGTAGCATGTGAATCTCGTTTGTAATTGACTAAGGAATGGAGCACCACTAGTCTGATAGATCTCGATGCACGCAGGCCAGTACACCTAGTTGACAGCTTTCTCCCAAATGATTGTTTGGGCTGGGCTTCGAAACACAAATCCGCAGACTGCTCTTTAATTCTGATCGGGTCTGAATTGAGAGACGGACCCGTGAACTGCCTCGGCCAAGCTTGTTGTTTGCTTGCGCGGGGGATTTATCATTTTGTCTAGTTTAACACTCACACGCTCGAGCCAATCCCCCAATCGTGGCGCTACTTCCTATTCCTTCTCCGGCACGCACGCAGCCAGTAAAAGGAAACTGTAATCACACCCGAAACTGCCGCCAGCGTTGCCTCGTTCTTTTTACTCAGCAATGAATTTCTGATCGTTCGCGTCACAAGAATCGCACTCACCTGCTCTACAAAAACCCAGGTCGCCCCCTTCCTCTCCTTTCCATCTCCCACCGCCACCAGAGCCCTATGCTAACAGATCGATCTAATCTTGCAGAGCACCGACGAACGACCACTCGCTTTCCCAGTGAATCTGACCACGGGAGGCCGAGATGCTGCGCCAGGAGGACCGTGAGGAGGAGGATCGATCCAGAAGAACCGAAGCTCGAGCCTTTCATCACACCCGAAGCAGTTCGCTCTGTTCGGTTCATCAACTTCCCAGTATGATTTCATCGAGCTCGGTGAGAACAACCGCACATCCTTTCACTCCGGCGTTTTCCCTAGCCTTAGGTATCTGCTAGACATAGTTCTTAGGCATAGACTTCTAGTTGGCCGCGCACCATGTCCGGGCCGTGAACCGAATGCCACTCGGTGGCATCAGGTCCTAGGCTGTGTTCTACACGATGGCTGACCTTGGGCCCAACAGAGAAACCTTGACAAACTATTGTAGGAACCCAGCAGTAGCATTATATTTTTAGACCAATGAATTACAAAATTAATTTATTACCTATCTGAATTCAACTCAAATTCAAAAGGGGTTTGAATTTAGTGCATCCAGATGTTCATGTAGAGTTGTTGCTGTGATTTTTACATGCTTACTGTAAATTTTCGTTTCAGTTAAAGTATGCACGATTGTGTGGTTTAGATCTTAGTGTTTATGTTTGATTAAAGATGCTTAGCAATGCCATGTTTAGCCATTGATTGAATTAGTAGAGTATTCATACTTTCTTTTTTTTTGAAAGAGGGAGTACAAGCCAGCGATCCATACAGAAATTAGAAACGAAGAACAAACACCAGCTCGCACAAACAGAGCTCAGCTAAAGGCACTACAGCAGCAGGGACGCAGCTGAACCACCAAACCTCGACGAAGCCGACGAACGCCGGAGACGACGAAGACGAACCACTTGCCTGCTGGAAGAAGGATGACCTCCAAACCTTGAAGAAAGCCGCATAAGTCACACACCGCAAGCAGTGCGATCTTGACGACGAACGAGCACGGCCAAGCCACCCCAGCACCAGCACCAGCACCACCTTCCGCCAGGGCGGCGAGGCCGTGCCAGAGGAACCACCACCACCGCGCCAACCAGCCCAGCGCCTCAGCTCAGCACCAAACCCCTCCACTCCGCCGCACCACCTCGAAGCGAGACCTGTCCTTACCTCCACGGCCGGACGAAGGAAACACGAAGAAGCCGACGCCGGAGTCGCCAGAAGCAAACATGCCGCCCCCGCCGCTCTCCCCCCCGCCACCACGGCCGGCCAGGAGAACCCGAGGCACACGCCCGCGACACCTGCTCCAGGAGCACCCCCAAAAACCTTAGGAAGCCCGCACCGGCGCTGGGGAAGACGACGGTGCGACGACGACAGGCTCCAAGGACAAAAGCCCCACGAAACGCGGTCGACTGCGCCGAAACGACGACCGCAAGGGGAAACTTCATCAGATCCGTCGCCGCAGCAAGGAGCTCCGGCGAGAGGGAGCGCGGATCGAGAAGACTGTTTTGAATAGTTTGATTAGCACTGTCATACTTTCATTAGCACTGTTTTGAATAGTTTGATTACTGCTAGCTGAACCATTCATGTTGTTCTTACTTTTTACTTGGTGTTTGTCAGGATAGAGTATCTGGACTTGTTGTATTGTCGCATGACTACTCTCTATGTTAGATGTGTAGTTAGAGTTAATTATTTTTGCTGTGTAGCTTTGATAGATGTTTACCTGTCGTGGGGCTACCCTTCGACTATCCCACGGTGAAGGTACCTGGGTCACGCCAAGACTACAAAGGCCCAAGGAAAGCCCGGCAAGGACAACGTGCAGCCCAAGTTAGTCGACTAGGTCATGCGGCTCATACCTATCTTGTAAGTGCCATCAGCACCATTCACCCGAGACCTAGCCTACCATATAAAGGCTAGGAGGGTCCCTCGTTCTAGGGTACGCTCATAGCCGCCACCACAAACCCTAGCGAGATCGCCATCTCACCATTGTAGCCACAACTCGCCATCAATAACCAGACAAGTAAGAAGTAGGGTGTTATCCTCCGGGAGCCTGAACCTGAGTAAAACGCCTCGCTTGTCAGCCGTCGTGATCACCAGCGCTCAACTCTCTCCCCCTCAATCAACCCGGGGTGCATAACCCAGGGATTTGCCGAGTCCACACCTCGTCAATTGGCGCCGTCTGTGGGAAGGAACGAGCACTGGAACCATAGTCGCACCGGCTCCATCGACTTTGAAGACCGACGTCTGCATCACCAAGGAGCCAATCTGCTTCGGCTCCTTCGAGTACACCTTCCACCCGCCAGCCCGCCGCTTGGTGTACGCCGATCTGCATGTAGGTATGTGCCTCACCTTCGGTACCATGCACTACTTCGTAGACAGATGTGGAGTACTCAGGTCCACGGCGATCGCACCACGCGCGGTGGCGGCACCCGCATCTGCCGCGATTGCGCCATCCGCGCCGCCGCCTGCTGCGGAGATCGCGCCCGCTGCGACTGTGGAGATCGCATCTTCGACTGCTGAGAAGATCGCATCTGCGTCGACTACATCGACCACTTCGGCGACCACCGCGCAGACCGAGTCTACTCCGACTACCTCGATCGCATCGTTGGCAAGACCAAGATCTGCATCAGCTTCGACTGCGTCGACCACACCTTCGCAAGTAACCAAGGTCGCGCCGTCCTCATCCGCGCCACTCGCATCTCCACCGACCCGCAAGGTCTTCACCGAGCCAACCACGCTCGCATCGACGACGATGACATCGCTCCTCATGTCCGCGGCAGAGATCACGGAACTCCAAGAAAGAAGTCGCGGCAGCGACTGTGGTACCCACCACGTTGCAGCCATTTTCGACTCCGAGCACGGCTCGGACGAAGGAAGCAGCAGTGGCAGCGTCCATCCCGCTGCCCAGATCTACCCCGCGCAAGTCTTCATGATCGGCCCGATGCCGCAGGGCAACGACGACGAACCCGCATACCCACTGGAGGTGCTCATGCCGGACCAGGTGACGCGGCTCACCATCACCCGAGAAATAGCAATCAGAGCTCTGAAGCACATCGAGGAAGGCACGTACCCCCCACCGGACGCACCCCAGGAGGACCTTATGGCGGTCCAGTACCTGCTACGGAAGGAAGGCGAACGACTCCGCACAGAGAAGGCCGAGCTGCTCCGACTCAAGGACGAGGCTAACGCGTCGAGCGCCAGGAGGGCCGCTTACTCGTTCACTGCCTCAACAGAGGTCTCACAAGGAGCAAGACGCCACAGAGCACGCGTGCCCCTAATGACGGAGGCCGACCGCGCTAAAGTCACCCGCAACCTCGAATCATCATACATGAGCGAAGACGCAGATGGGATACCCGTCCCCAAAACACCCGGAGCCGCGCTCCTGGCAGTCGAAACATACCTGCGGCTGACGCAGCCGCCCGAGGGCGACTCGCGCGCTCTCCTCCACAAGCAGCAGATCATGTCTATAAAGGCACTCGAAGAAGCTCTGATGAACAAGGCGCCGACAGAAAAGGTGCGAGAAGATCGGGACCGCCGCGACCGCGAGCCCACAGCACTCGCAGGCCCAGCGGCAAGACCACTGCGACAACCGCAGCCAGGCGAAGACCTGCGCAACGTCATCACACAGAGGACGGTGGACCGCAGCCGCACCCATCGGACGGTCAGCACGCCCAATCCTGACGACCGCAATGATGGCGACTACGAGCCGTGCGGCGCCGCATGCTTCAGCTTCAACATCCGCGACACAAGAATGCCCAAGGGCTTCAAGCTCATGGCAGAAGCAGTCAAGTACGACGGGAAGCAAGACCCAAGACTCTGGCTCGAAGACTACCTCATAGCCTGCAGCTGCCAGGGCGTTACTTCGACTACGGCCATGCAGTATATCCAGCTGATGCTCACGGGCTCTGCACGCGGGTGGCTAAACACTCAACCCAAGAACGCCTTCAGGACGTGGGACGAGTTCGCAGAGGCCTTCGTTAAAAGCTTCCTGGGGACTTACTCGAGACCGACGACTTTCATCGAGCTACAAGCATGCAAGTAAGGACGAGACGAGCCGCTTCGGTCGTACATCCAACGTTGGACCCTGCTCCGCAATACCATGGAGACCGCCTCGGAGGACCGAGTGATGGACGCCTTCATGCACGGCGTCTCTCGCCGCGACCTCCGCGAGGAGTTTGGTAGGCTCCGGCCGAAAAACATGATCGAGGTCATGAAGATAGCCAACCAGTGGGCAGACGGAGAGGACTCGGTCTGCGATAGTTCACGCTACTCCCCGAAGGACGAAGACGGACCAAGCAACTGGCGAGAAGGACGCCACAAGAAGAAGCCGCGTTACAACGGCAACGACTCAATCGAGCTAGTAGCGGCGGGATTCCAAACCCCCCGTGAGGATGAAGCGCGCGACAGCAGTCGCCAATACAGCCATGTACAATACAGTCGAAGCGGCAGTGACCAGAGTTGCTAGTACAGCCAGGGGCAATACAACCGAAGCGGCGGCAGCAGCTACCGCAGCGACGGAGGCCATAAACGCGAGTGGCAAAAACGCACACTAAGCCCAGTGGAAGAGCTGGAACAACCCTGCAGACACCACATGTTCAGGAACCCGGAAACGGGCAAGTGGGGATCCAACCACCTGTTGAAGGACTGTCGAAAGGCACGCAAGATATACGAAGCCATGCAGAAGATAGTCACTCCAGGACCCGCAGCGCAGCCAGCCGCGCAGCTGGCCATCCAGGCAGCACCCGCACCCGCAGTCGCTAATCCAGCACAGGCGGCAGGAGCCTTTCCACAGCAGCAGCCGCAGCAAGATGCCCCACCAGTGGTCCATGACGCATATCCAGGGGACTGGAAGGGTTTTAATGAGGCGGCCTGCTCGCAAAAATCAATGAAGTGATTGTGGAACAAGCTCTCCCCTTTACTTTTTCAGTCAAAAAGCAACATAAACCTAGGCCGCCACTCGACGCACTCGGGGGCTGCGCCGCACAGGTCAACTCAAAATCCTTGGCCGCCACCCGAAGCACTCGGGGGCTGCGCCGTACAGGTCTAAGTCAAAACCTAGGCCGCCACCCGATGCACTCGGGGGCTGCGCCATACAGGTCTAACTCGAAAAATCCTTGGCCGCCACCCGAAGCACTCGGGGGCTGCGCCGTACAGGTCTAAGTCAAAACCTAGGCCGCCACCGACGCACTCGGGGGCTGCGCCGCACAGGTCAACTCGAAAAACCTAGGCCGCCACCCGAAGCACTCGGGGGCTGCGCCATACAGGTCTAAGTCAAAACCTAGGCCGCCACCCGAGCACTCGGGGGCTGCGCCATACAGGTCTAACTCGAAAATCCTAGGCCGCCACCCGAAGCACTCGGGGGCTGCGCCGCACAGGTCTAAGTCCAAACCTAGGCCGCCACTCGACGCACTCGGGGCTGCGCCGCACAGGTTCAACTCAAAATCCTAGGTCGCCACCCGAAGCACTCGGGGGCTGCACCGCACAGGTCTAAGTCCAAACCTAGGCCGCCACTCGACGCACTCGGGGGCTGCGCCGCACAGGTTCAACTCGAAATCCTAGGTCGCCACCCGAAGCACTCGGGGGCTGCACCGCACAGGTCTAAGTCAAGAACTATGCCGTCACTCGACGCACTCGGGGCGCGCCGCTCAGGTCCAACTCGAAACATCTTGGCCGCGCCCGAAGCACTCGGGGGCTGCGCCCTACGGGTTCGACTCTCAAAGTCCTAGGCCACACCCGATCCGCTCGGGGTTGCGCCACACAGGTTTACAGAAGTCTACAAGATACAATTTACTCACTCAGGGGCTACCCCCACCTCGGCATACATACACTCATATTTCCACTTGGAAAAATTGATTTTACAAGATAACGGTATACAACAAACAGTCTGCTACTCTTATTCTACAGGCTCGCCCTTTGGCGCATCAAGTGGCCCTACAAGGTGCTCGCTAAAGTTCTGGACCTGCTGAATCATCTGGCGCGCAGCCGCAAGAGTATCGGCATAGTCACCCTCTCCAGGCAAGCCGTCAAGCACCTTGTGCAATGGAAGATTAGGCCGGTGCAGTCGAACGTATGCCAACGCCACGTTCGCCCCGGCAACAAGTTGAGTGTGCACGACTTCCTTCAACGCACTGCCTTCACGGAACCTCTCCAGAAGCGCAGTCAGTCCATTCGGCTGCTCGTTGTGAGGAAAGTACACCTTGTTGATCTGCCAGAGGGTTTTTCTGCAACCTTCCAAGAGCACAGCAGCCCGCCAGGTGCGATCCAGCATTCGTGCCAGTACACTACCTCTGGATCTGTTCGACCAAAACTGGCGCGCTTCGGGTGAGTCACCGGCGGCCTCTTTCTCTACTCGCTCGTCCACTCGAAGCTGCTCAGCCTTCCAGTCAGAGTTCACATCTGCATCAAGGCCAAGCATTAAGCATAGCAGGAAGACACAGAAGCCGAAGCAAAAACGCTAGAAGGCCAACCTTGCAGCTGTCGACTGATCAAGTCCATCTCGCCAAGCAGAAACTCTTCACGCTGGGAGAACGGCGCAACGGGCCGCGACCTCAATCGCTCCAGCTCCAACTCAGCACTCTTCAGCTTCGACTCGAGCTCAACCACCTTGTTCCTCATGAAGGTGATCACTCTCTGGTCATTTACGCTTCGCACAGGAGCTGGAGGAGCTTGACGGCGGCGACGAGTAGGCGCAGCCGAAGAGGTGTCCTCCTCATCGTCCGCGCCAGTCGTTCCAGCAACATCAGGAGCTTCGCCCATATCAGACTGCCAAGAATTGACAGCGTCAAGCCAGGAAAAGAATCAACATAATTCATCCAAGCCAGATATCAAAAAAGACTCGGCGGCTGCACCCCCGAGGGAGCGAATTCACATTTCATCATCAGCATGTTCACTCGCACAATATAAAGTGCATTACAGACTCAAGCCCAAAAGCAGAAGCATAGTCCTAAAAGGAAAAAGTCTACACTACAGACTCCGACTGGGACCGGCTCTTCCTAGCAGCAGCCAACTCGGTCATCTTAGCAATCCTCTTCTCGAAGGTGGAGACAAGCTTCACGGCCAACTGGCTCGCCTGCACTTTCACCCCGCTAAGGGACGCGGTCTTGCCATCAGGCTTTCGAGGGAAGTCGCTGACAACCTTCTCAAAATCGCCTACGACTTGGTGACCAAGAAGCAGCTGGAAAGTGAGCTCTGAGCCGCGTACCGTCTGCGCGCGCGTGAAGTCCGCCAGGACATTCGAATTGCCTTCGAATGGAGCCGCGAGTGCGTCAACAGCAGCTGGTGGCGGCTTGTTGGGGAAGATATTCCGGTGCACAGTCGCTAAGGCCCCCGTCGACTTCTGCAGTGCCGCCGTCGACTGCTGCAGCGCTGCCGATGCATACGCGCAGACGCGGTCGACGAAGCTAACAGCCTCCGCCAAGCCGACACTCTCGCTGGAAGTCCCTTCTGGAGGAGCACCTCCGCAAGTCTCTGATCAAAAGAAATCCACACCCGTAAGACGTCAGAAGTCGAAAAAAGGCAAAGTAGGCACTGAGCCGAAATACTTACTTCCAACAACATCTGCGAGTGCGAGCAAGCGGTCGACCTGGGTCTTCTCCAGATCATCCCGAGCTTGTTCACGCTCTTGGGCTTCACCCAGCGACTTCTCCAGCTCCGCGACCCGCGTCTTCATGCTCTCCTTCTCGCCTACGGACCAACGGAGCAAAGTTAGCAATAAAAGGCAGTCGACGCGCCCCTCGAGCACAAGGGTTCACACTCACTATTCGCCTGCTCCAGAGCAGCGCGGAGTTGATCCCTCTCCTGCTCCATGCGAACGAAGGCTGCGGCTCCCTCCACCTGCTGGCGATAAAATGGCTGCGGGAAACACAAGACATCAATCTGCGCCCGACTATTCTAGTCACGCACATCTTCGGGGGCTACTCCCATCGGGAGCGCTGTTCGCGCACCCGATACAGATTTTGCAGAACGAGTCAAAGGACACTTACATGCTCAAGCAGCCCAGCGTCAGCCGGAGTCGCATCAGCAGTTTTCTCCGGCACGGAGGAGGTCGAAGTCTTCAAGGCCAAAGCGTCACCCGCCTGAGCCTCTTCTCCGGTCGTCTTCGCAGTTTGCTCAATCATGGGAGCAGAAGTGTGCTCCATCTCACGAGGCGAAACAGCAGTGCCAGTACGCTCGCTGACAAGACAGAAAGGAAACTGAAGTACAACTCGAGAAACCAAATAGCAACTCGAAGAAAAGCAAAGGGTTACGCAACTAACCTGGTGATGTCCACATCATCCTCGCTGCCTAGAGAGACAGAGCACATTGTCGCAAACACAGCCGGCGGCACGGAGTCGATAGGAGGCACGACCAATGGCTCAGTCGGGTCGTCCAGGTGCTTGGCACCCGAAGATGACTCGCCATCCTCAAGCATCTCTTCACCTGCCCCCTTCGCAAGAGACGAAGCAGTAGCGGAGTCGCCACTTCGACGCTTCAGCTTCTTCCACGCTGGCTCTTCAACATCATCTTCTTCTTCCTCCACCTCTTCACTCGGAGAGACGGCGGAAGGAATGTCATCTTCCTCACCTTCCTCCTCTTCAAGGAACGCTGCTTCATCATGGGGGCCGTCCTCCATCAACGGAGGAAGGCTGACAAAGGCACCCCGACCCTGCAAGCAAGCAGCAGTCGAATCAAAAAACAGACGATTCGATAAAGCAAGCATAAGACAGAAAAAAGAAGAAAAAAGAAGCTTACCTCAGGGACAGGGTTCGTGGATCCATACACTTCAACCGGACATTTGACATTACAAGGGTCCGCGGCTCGGAGGCTGGTAATGCCCCTCACCTTCGACTCCACTGCTTCATCATCAAGCTCAATCGGCGACGTTTGGTCGGGGTCGCCAACGCCCTCGTGCGCCCACATCGGGTGGACGCGAGTGCGGAGCGACTGCACACGGAGTCTGAAGAAGGTGCCGATGAGGTGAATCCCACCCGACTCGCGCCCCAGGGTCTTCAGCAGGCCGCGAAGAATGGTCAGCAAAGGCTGCACTGTATCCTTCTCCCCCTTCGAAAGCGGGTGCGCCCACGCGCGCGTCTTCCGCAACTCGCGTTCTCCATCGATGTCAGGCAACCCCGCTTGGTCGCACCTGACGTAGAACCACTTCTTCCGCCACCCCTGGACGGAGTCCGACTTCTTCATCTGGAAGTACGAGGTGTCGCCGCGTACCTGGATGCCGAAGCCGCCGACGGGATACACCAGCCCGTTCTTCCCGACGTTCTTCCGCACCATGAAGAGCGATTTCCACAGCAGCCAGTGGGGTGCGATCCCCATGAAGCACTCGCAGAGCACGATGAAGCTCACGATGCTCAGGACGCCATTGGGGTCAGATCGTGGATCTGAATCCCATAGGCGTACAGGAGACCACGAACAAAATCATGGAGAGGGAACCCGAAGCCCCGCGGAAGGAAATCCACGAAGCACACGCGTTCCCCCTCGCGAGGGGCAGGGAATACCTCTTTTCCTGGCGCGCACACCGTCGCCCGATCCGCCGGCGGCAGCAGCCCCTGCTCGCGGAGGGCCTCGAGGTCAGCTCTCTTCACCGATGACTTCATCCAGTCGCCGTCCGGCTTCTTCATCACGCTCGCCTCGGCGGCGGCGCCGGCAGCAAGTTTCCCTTCTTCATCGCAACCTTGCTCATGGTGGGGGAGAAGGAGCAAAGAGCACGCAACGCAACAATGGCGGAACAGAAGCAGTGGAGACGATGACAAAATGGGGATGGATGAACTGTTCACCGCCGCGGTGAAAATTATATACCGCGCGGTCAGTCAATCCTGGCCATCCCTGCGGAAACCGCTCTCCGCAACAGCGTCTGACCGTCCACGTGTCACGCGGAGAGGGCAACCGTCGCCGGCCGCGCTGCCCACTACGCACGGGAATCAAGGCGCCATCATCACACCGTGCAATTTTCGCGCCCAACGGTCAGAAAAAAGCGGCAACCGCTGTCTCCAGTCAATACTGACAGTGGGACCGCACTGTCACGTCCCATCGGACACAGAGTGCGTCAAAAACGTCAGCACTGACGTCAACCACGAAGGCGTAGGAAGTAAGCCAACGGGCTGATGGAGAACTCGAACAGTTCATTCGAGTGCAAGAGCATTCAGTAAGCTTCCAAAGCTGAATAAGTTCGTACAGTAAGCCAACGAGCTGATTGAGAACTCGAACAGTTCATTCGAGTGCAAGAGCATTCAGTAAGCTCCAAGTGCTGAACAAACTCGTGCAGTAAGCCAAACCGGCCGAATACACAGTAAGTCACACAAAGCCAGTCGCGACTCCAAGTCGAGTCTCTTCTTTACTCCCATCGGGAGCAGGCTTTTTTGTCTAAAATCGTTTTTATCAAATCCACACTGCAAATAAAATTAGCTTATATGTAAAAGAACCATACAACCTTAGTTTAATGCCACATGTAGCTATTATAGGTTTTGCATGAGGGGGCACGATGAGTAGATTATGTACTCGTGACATTGCTTTTTTGATTATTCATAGTAGTACTATGAAGAAGGGTAAGACTATGACTACTAGTACGACATTGAGGAGTGAGGCCTAGTGGACTACATCGACTGCATGTGGCTAAGATGGAGTCACTTTGCATTTTGCATTTCCGCTGAGTTTTTCTAGTTGTAATAAAATGTCACAAGACACTGCACTATGTGGCTATTTTCGCTAAGTTTTAAATTACTTTTTCAACGTTCTCCAATGGTATTCATTTCGTTGTGTCGTCAATTTGATCTCTTGACATTGACGAGATACACAGGGGGTCTGGAAGTTTAGTTCCGGTACTCACAGAAATGGTATCAGAACCAACGTCGTCCTAGTCACGTGGACTTAGTTAAAACTAGAAAGCCTTTAGTATGTATAGTAATAAAAAACAAAATACAACTGTTTTTTTTGTTGTTGCTTGTCTCTCTTATTTTACATTACAAGAAAACAACAGGGGTCTCCAAGTTGTTAACGCTGAACGTGAGGCTACCGTAGAAGAGGCCATCGCTGCTGGACACATGGTCGAAGCTGCACGGAGACTGCTCATCTACTATACGATGGAGGCGTGCAGGAACCGCTGCCGCAGGGCCCTGTGCCTCGTGCGTCGGGACAGAGGATACCGTACCATGGACATCTGTGAGTTCTGGCGAAGAAACGTCGCCTTACACCACGAGCGATTGTGCCGCAGCCGTCGCTCGCTCTTTAGGCAGCGCCGTCATTGCAGGATGAACAAGCTGGTCAGTTCTAGGAGGAGAGAATTCCTCTTCTGGCGCGGGCTACCGGCTCCATGGCATTGATCGGCTTGTCCATCCTAGTACTCGGTCTCCTCCTGGGACTGATCGACATGTCCGTCCTGCACTGACGGTGGTGCCGGAAGAGTGAGCGTCGGCGGCAGCGTAATCACTCGTGGTGTATGGCGACGCTTCTTTGCTGGAACTCGCAGACGTTCGTGGTACAGTATATCCGCCACGGTGCACGATGCACATGATCCGCGACAGCCGTTCCCGCACGTCTCCATCATAGTTGATGAGCGGAATCTTCGTGGCAGCTTTGGCCATGTGCACGACAGCATTGGCCTCTTCTGCGGCACCCTCACGTGCAGTGTTAACATCGCATATACGGAGTAGTTGTGTTACCTTCCACCAACCTCAAGAATGTTAGGCCTAGGGTGCCCCCACCCCCCACCCACTTTGAAAAATTAGTGAGGCTATGTTTGTTTCTAGAGTTTTTTTACGGATTGGTGGGATAATCCTCTAGTGTATTGGGTGAAATCTCAAACTTCACCCAATTCGCTAGGGGATTGGTGGGGATAATCCACTAGGTAGGGGTAGTGTATTGAATCCCCTAGGGGATTGAGAAAAATGAACTAGAGTTTGGAGATTTGTGGGAAAAGGTGGGGATAAAACATGTCCAATACTCTAGAAACAAACGATGTTTTGATATATCTGGGGATTTGGGGGTTTGACCGGGATAATCCCCACCAATCCCTAAAAAAAACTCTAGAAACAAACATAGCCTGAAGGATTTTTCTAGGGTGGTAATGTAGAGTCTTTCGCCCCCCACGAAACATCTATGTTTTGCGTTTTGACCCCCCCCCCCCCCCCCCCTCCATTATCGGCAAGCTCCGCCATTGGAAGTAACATAGGGGGTTGTAGCGTAACTCAGCTTGGTAGGTGCCCAACATCTCATGCATCGCCTGGCGAATAGCGCGGATGGTGGCATCTTCAAATTACTCTTCATCAGTGTCCTCTAGTTTACGGCCCGCGTGCGCGTCGTGTCAGGTTAGAGTACACTACAAGATTAACTCGGACAAACTCATCATTCCAAACTTTGCGGATAATGTTTCCAATCGCTTCTAGGTCATGGTCATAGCCCAACCTTGTAAACATGTCCGAAATTGTTGTCCAAGGTTGGCAAACTCCTCGATCCGACGTGACAAAGGTATTACATCCTACGCACATTTGAACAAACAACAACAAGAAAAACTACTGTCTTTTGAACATCAAAAAGGTATTACCATCTACGCACATTGTGAGAACCGGAACTAAACTTTCAGACCCCCGTATATCTCATCAATCCCAAGATCAAGTTGACGATACAACAAAATGAAGATCATGTGGAACATTCAAAAAGTAATTTATTATAACATTTGAATAGCAATAGCTACATAGTGCAATGACATTTTATTACAACTAGAAAACTCAGTGGAAATATAAATGTGAAGTGACTCCATCTCAGCCTGTCGATTTAGTCCATGAGGCCTCACCTCTCATTCTCATCGTAGTGGTCGTAGTCGCTCTTTTCTTCATAGTAATCTGAATAATCAACAAAGCAATGCCATGTGGCTTCAAAGGAAGGTTGTATGGTTCATTTGCATTAAAGCCAATTCTATTTGCAATATGAATTTGATCAAAACAATTATAGACAAAAACATGTTGTATAATCAGTTTAGTATTTCTAATCAAAGTGAGTGTACTCTACACCTCATGTTATTCATAGAATTTCAAGATAGGGGCAAAGATGGAAGTAGTAAAACAGGCTCATGTATGTCAATAAAAATTCATGTGTTGTCCTTGATAGTGGACACGGCTATTCGGATAGTTTTACAATGAGAGGTGGTACAATTTCCCCAATGTCACAATTTCGTCTAATTGCTAGCAGCCATTGCTAGCATAGATCTTTGAGCTAGATCACCCAAAGATGTGACATGTCCATCGTGTCTGGCACCGAAACTGAGCATATGTCCCCAAACCGGTCCCCGTGTGTGTCGAGGCTCTCTCGTAGGTAGATATCTCATCTGCGGCATGACGATGTCGACATCTAAGGCTGACTAACTTACTTAACCAAGTAAGTGCCCATATAGCATGTGGTTGTACGGTTGTCACAATCTTCAAATCCAATACTTATTAGGCCCTCATGTGGCATGGACGACGGATTGCGCTCTTCATGCCTCCTCTACAATGTGGAACTAAAGTCCATGAGATGCAATTTGATCATAAATTCCTTGCATCGTCTGCACGCGAAATTTAAGAATTTGTATGCATTGCACTAGGTTTCTCTTAGTAGGTTTCATGCACTTATTTCTTGGCTGGAATGACGCAGTGAGAGGTAAGCAAGCTATCCTGGTTTATGCTGTGTGAACTAGTTATTTTTGGAGATCTACTTTTAATGTGATATTGATATTTAGTAGCTGCAACAAAAGTTGTTTGAAGCATAAAGTAGTTTAGCATGGATGGTTATTCGTTTTGTGACACCCACGTGGAAGCTATGCTTTATCCGAACTGATGGAGAAGATGGTATTTTTTTTTCGGGATCTGCACAGGTAGCACTCGGCATCCCTTAAATACCTATGGTGCTGTTTATACTGATGAGACGACTTATTAATAGTATAAGTAGAATATGTGCCATGGATGTGACAAATTGATGCCTTACTTGCCATCTTGTATTTGTTACCGCGGGAAAGCAAGTCTGCAGTTTACACCCCGTGAAAGCAATGTCAGGGAGAATCACAGGTTGTGCCCAAAAATAGGATAGTGCTTTTGTTGTAATCTGCAAGACTGTCCCGTAAAAGGAAATCTGGAGTAGCAATTTTGGTTGGTTCTAGTTGAATGCTCTAATTTGAGATTGGTGCCCTTCAAAATTTTGTTTTAAAAGTGGCCCATGTGGATTGGAATTGTCATATCATATCCTGATGCCTTCCAAAAGTGTGGAGATAGTGCATGGAACATACATGCACATCCCATGGACTCGATGTGCACTTTAGTATACATGATCATTATGTGGACAATTAGTATTGGTGTAGACTGATAAACATTTAATTTTGTATGAAATTAAGGGATATACACTAATAGCATTTTCACTTTTTATCACTTGCATTCTTACATAAGGTATTTCTTCTATCTGAGGTCACCCTATCCATGCAAAATGCTAAAGCAATCTCATCAAGCAACTCAAAGCGGTTTTTAACCCTTCACACCATCATATATTTGAAGAACGGGATTGCAGCAAGTGACAAGGAAATCAAGAACATCTCAAGACCATGGAAGCACCAAGAAGTTGCAGTGCCCCCTGTTTGCTCATTGTGTTGGCACTAGCTGCCCATGGGTGCAGCGTCTCAATGGCTAGCTGCAGCATCACCATATCCAACTACTGCACCCAGACAATCTGGCCAGCGACAATGGCCGGCGCGGGCACGCCGCAGCTACCCACGACAGGATTCCGGCTTGACCCGGGGCAGACGGTGCAGGTCCCAGCGCCATCTGGGTGGTCCGGACGGATATGGGCGCGCACCGCGTGCAACTTCAGTACTGACGGCTCGGGTGCGGGTGCCGGCGCCGTTGCTTGCCAGACCGGTGACTGTGGCGGTGGACACCTGGAGTGCGGCGGCACGGGAGGGACACCGCCAGCGACGCTGTTCGAGATCACGCTGGGGAAGGGCGCCCCTGCCGACCAGGACTACTACGACGTGAGCCTCGTCGACGGGTACAACCTACCCGTCATCGCCGTCCCGCGGGCGCAGCAGGGCAGCTGCAACACCACCGGCTGCAATGCTGACCTCAACTTGTGTACGTGTGACGTGTCACGTAGCTAATCATGAAGCAGCTATGCATCCATGTCGTAGAAGTGTGTGCTCTGACGCGTAGACAACCATGTTGTTGCAGCATGTCCCAAGGAGCTGCAGGTGGACGGCGGCAACGGTGGAGGTGCAGTGGCATGCAAGAGCGCGTGCGAGGCGTTCACTCAAGACAAGTACTGTTGCAGCGGCGCCTACGCGACGCCGGCGACGTGCAGCCCGACGGCCTACTCGTCCATCTTCAAGTTAGCATGCCCGCGGGCGTACAGCTACGCCTACGACGACGGCACCAGCCTCTTCACCTGCAACGCCGTCGACTACACCATCGCCTTCTGCCTCCCTCCCTCTGGGTATCAATCAAGCCTTTTCCCCACTTCATTTCAACATAAAATGTTTTGCAATTTCCAAACAGTAATTAACAGTGATCGTTGAAATGCGCTACTGAATTTCTGACGAACCAAGAACTCAGTACCTTGCACGTGCCATAGCCCATAGCTCGTCAGATATGTGCAGCTTAAATTTTGGGGTTTGAAATACTGGAAAAATGATGGATAAACCATGATTTGTGCAGGTTGAACACGCCTGGTAATGCTAACAGTGCATCTCCTGCTAACAATAATGGCGCTGGAAGCACCTATGTGCCGCGCCCGACAGGCAGCAGCGGTGTTGGAAGCGTCTCCCAGCCACCCCCCACGGATAACAGTGGTGCTGGAAGTGCCTACCTGCCGCCCCCGACAGGCAACAATGGCGTTGGAAGCACCTACCAGCCACCCTGGGCTACCATCGACAACGATGGTGTCGGAAGCTCCTACCAGCCACCCCTGATGGGCAGCAATGGCCTCAGAAGCGCCTACCAGCCCGGGATGATGCCTTCGTCCGCAAACAGAAGATACAACCAGTTGTTTCTGCTACCTGCAGCTCTGTTGTTCCTTGTATGATCATTCTCCTTGAAAGGCCAGCCAGTGATTCATGTCGAGCTAGCCTTCGAGCTTCCAAAAACTGAACAACCGTGAATTGCCGCAGAGAGCTGGACGGAACAGAGGATTGGGTGATCCGAGGAGTGGAAGAAAGAAGAGGCTCAACATTACATCCAAGCAAAGATCTTGTAGACAGAGTGACAGTAGCAACTCCTCGTGTATAGCAACTGTAAAATTAGTCTTAGTAACTAGATACTGTAAAGTTAGTCTCAGTAACTTGATACTATTAGCTCAATAGGGAGGATATGTAAATATTGTGTTCTTTTATGTAGACTATCATAGATAAAATATGGTACAATTATTCACTCATTATTCACTAGTAAGTAATATTATGCTATGTTTTTTTATGGTTTTAGGAACTTCACCACTGCTGGCTATTAAATCATCTCCTTTTTGGACTTTTGGTAGGGGGCTGGACGATTTGAACTGAATAACCATATTTAATTGTTGAGATAAAAATTCTTTTCCAAGATATCGGAGGATCAAACAAGGAAGAAACGAAGAAAATAAGGGCCGCTTTGGATCGCATAATTCAAAAAGGTATGAGCAGGAGAAACAATGTTGGTTGTAATGTTCTACTTCCAAAACATGATTTTTTTTTTCAGTGATGCCTTTGGACGGTTCAGGGAGACATGCATTTTACACAAATGAGAAGAGATATTATTTTATAGAGATAGAGACAAGTGCATTGAACTTCGCAAAGGGGAAAAACAAAAGAAGAATGGGGTTTGAGATCAGGTTAGGTTTCCTAAGGAACCGATGTTAAAAGGAATGCATAACATAGGATTATGGCAATGATCCAAAGGATCATAGGATTATGGCAATGATCCAAAGGATCTGTTGGATTCTACACACACACACACAATTTGGTGAATTCAAACACCAGCTAGAGAATGAACTCTGAGGCTTCAAAACACAGGAACACTCGATGGGGATTTCTCTGGAAGTCTGTCGATTCTATTGCAACTCAGTCAGATAAATACATTGGTTATTTACAAGAAGCTCCCTACAGTTTCTAAAACCTAACAAGGTCCTCCAACACTCCCCCTCAAGATGGGGCAAATATGTCTATTAGCCCCATCTTGTCACACAGATTTAGAAACGAACCTACACTCACACCCTTCGTTAATACATCAGCATACTGATCTCCAGTTCTAACAAAATGTATTTGAAGTGTTCCTTTCTCAAGCTTCTCCTTAATGAAATGCCTGTCGATTTCTATATGCTTAGTTCTTTCATGCTGAATTGGGTTGTTTACAAGGTTGATGGCTGCCTGATTATCACACTTAAGCTTTAGTGGCCCTTTTCTGAATAGTCTAAGTTCAGTCAATAACAACCGAAGCCATAATAACTCACATAATCCGGATGCCATGGAGCGTAGTTCTGCTTCAGCTGTGGATCTGGCTACCACTCCTTGTTTTTTACTTCTCCAACTCACCAAATTTCCTCCCACGAACATGCAGTATCCTGAAGTAGATTTCCTATCATCAAGACACCCAGCCCAGTCAGAGTCTGTATATCCTTCAATTTCCATGTGCCCATGATTTGAAAAAAGAATTCCCTTTCCTGGACACCCCTTAAGATATCGCAGTATTCTATTTACTGCATTAAGATGAGCTGATCGAGGATCATGCATATATCTACTCACCAAGCTTACTGCATATGCGATGTCAGGTCTAGTATGGGATAGATAAATTAATCGTCCCACCAACCTTTGATATCTCCCCCTATCAACAGGTTCCCCTGAGGTGGCTGTTATACGAAGATTCTGTTCAATTGGTTTTGCAGCAGGCTTACTTTCAAGCATGCCAGTTTCAGCAAGAAGATCGAGTACATACTTCCTTTGAGAAAGATAAATACCTTGAGTTCCATAAGCAACCTCAATTCCAAGAAAGTAATGAAGAAAGCCCAGATCCTTGACTTCAAATGACTTGGCCAACATTTTCTTTAGGCATGCTATCCCATCATCATCATTACCTGTGATCACAATGTCATCAACATACACAATAAGGATAACAATCTTGCCACTCCGGTGTTTAAAGAAAAGGGTGTGATCTGCATTGCTTTGCCGATAACCCATAGAGCATATCTCCTTCCTAAACCGTCCAAACCATGCTCTAGGTGACTGTTTAAACCCATATAGAGATTTTTTTAGCCTACACACTTTACCGTCCGTATCTTGTGTACCAAACCCAGGGGGAATCTCCATGTACACTTCTTCCTTTAAATCACCATGTAAGAAAGCATTTTTAACATCCATCTGGAAGAGTTTCCATCTTTTATTTGCAGCTACTGAAATTAGAGTTCTTATTGTATTCATTTTTGCCACTGGAGCAAATGTCTCATCATAGTCCACACCATAGGTTTGACTATATCCCTTAGCCACCAATCTAGCTTTATATCTTTCCACTTTACCATCTTGATTTTGTTTTACGGTAAACACCCATTTACAACCAACAATCTTTTTATTAGGAGGAAGAGTAGTAAGTACCCAAGTATTGTTTTTGTCAAGCGCCTCCATCTCCTCCATCATAGCTTTCCTCCATTCCGGGTATTGTTTTGCTTCCTGCCAGTTATGTGGTATAGGTAAAGTAGAGTCCAGTGCAGCTATGAATGCTTTGTATTGGGGGCCCATATATGAATATGAAACATAATTAGAGACATCATATTGGGACAGGTTTGATGGTAATTTACCAGCAGTAGTGCGATATTGTTTTCTTAGAGCTATAGGGAGATCTAAATCATCATGTGGAGGAGAGATTATACCATCACTTGCAGAAGGACTTGAACTTGAGTCATGCAAATCTGGCTGTACTTGGGCTTCAGGGTTTTGGCTCAATGTGATTTCTTCCCCCTTTGCACTTCATCATTCTCAGCTCTCTGTCTCCGTGTGTAAACCTTAAGGTTTGGTGGCCACCTTGATCTTTTAGTTTGATTCTCTTGCTGCTCCCCCTGAGTGTGATCTTGTTCAGCATTTGATGTATCTTCATCTCTACCATTAGGCTCATCTTCATCTCTACCATCAGGCTCATCTCCAGTTGGAATTACTCCAACAATCATCTTCTGTGAAGTTGCATCATTGTCTTCTCTTCTCTCATCTCCCCCTGTCCTCAAGACTCCATCTGAGCTATCATCATTGAACAAATCAGGGAACACATCAGTTAAGTCAGTAGGTTCTCCATAAAAGGGTACATTTTCCCTAAAGGTCACATCCATACTCACAAACATTCTCCTCTCCGAAGGACACCAGCATTTGTAGCCCTTCTGCTTACCAGAATACCCAACAAACACACATTTCACTGCTCTTGGATCTAATTTCCCAACAGATGGCCTGTGATCTCTTACAAAGCATACACACCCAAACACTCTTGGAGGAACCACATATGTAGTTTCACCAGTTAGACACTCAATTGGTGTCTTATTATTGAGCACCCGAGATGGCATTCTATTCATCAAATAAGCCGCTGTCATCACAGCTTCAGCCCACAAATATTTAGGAACATTCATAGCTAACATGATACACCGGGTGATTTCTAAGAGATGTCTGTTCTTCCTTTCAGCCAACCCATTCTGCTGGGAAGTACCTGGGCAACTAGTTTGATGGATAATTCCAAAGCTTGACAAGTACTCATCAAATTGGTTATTTACATATTCTGTACCATTGTCAGTTCGGAATATTTTCACCCGTGCATCATATTGATTTCTGATTAAGTTGTGGAAATCCTTAAAGCATTCAAACACGTCACTTTTATTTTTTAGTACATACACCCAAGTAGTCCTAGTGCAACAGTCAATAAATGTAACAAAAGATTTGTATCCATAAAGTGACCACACCCCACTAGGACCCCACACATCTGAGTGGATAGTTTGAAATGGTACCATACTTCTGTGATCAGATGAAGTATATATACTACGGGTCAGCTTCCCATACTGACACGCATCACATACTAGACTTTCTTTGCAGATTTTACTATAGAGGTGAGGATACAACTGACCCAGGGTATTAAAGGCCATGTGTCCCAGCCGGCGATGATGAAGAAGGAATTCTTGCAATGGTGACTGAGAGAGAACAGTAGCAGCCACAGGTGTCGTATCATCATCCAAGTAGTAGAGGCCATCTCGCATTATTCCTGTCCCAAGGACTTTCCATGTCCCGAGTTCCAGAAACACACACCATGCTGGGTAAAAAATAGCAGCACAATTGAGCTCCTTGGTAATGCAGCTAATGGACAGCAAATTAAGTGGGAATGAGGGAACATGTAACACAGATGAGAGGGCATATTAGAACCACACATTACTGTCCCTGTCCCCATAACAGCCTGGGTAGAGCCATCAGCTAACCTCACACTTTGCCTCTTTAAATCGGGAGCATAGTCACTAAAATTCTGATAAGAGCCAACCATATGTTTAGAAGCTCCAGAATCTATTAACCATGGCACATCAGCATTTTTATGACATATGGTAGGAGAAGTGTTACCACGGAAGTTTGTGGGTACAGCACATGTGGATCTTTTGATGGTCCCAGTAGCTTGCTTACCCTCTCTAAATTTACACCACTTCTCCCAATCATCAACTGTCATCTGGACCTTCACCCTGCGTGATGCTTCCTTATTGACTGCAGAAATACATGCTCTTCTCATTGGTTCTTCTCCATAACTCTCACTAAGGAGATCCCAGCAGAAATCTTTTAAATGACCACGTCTTCCACAATGGTCACAATACCACACACTGTATCTTCTAGAAGATGAATTAGCTTCCTTCGACATTTCCTCAAACACCGTAGATGCACACACAACACTCATTCAAGCTGGGCAGAGCCACAAGCAATAATGTCCCAAACTACTTAATGAGAAATTCCAGGCAGCACCACCGCGGCTTTAGCTTCACACAAATCCCCTCTGCTGCTTCACTAGCACTAACTTCACCTCTTTCTCTTTTTTTCCTTCCGCTGCTGCCTCGCACTTCTCCGTCCACAAGCTACGCCTTCTCAGCTGCTTCACGCAGTCTCTGCAGGGCCAATCTCCAAGTGATAACAGCCGCACCTGGTCTGCAGGTCGTATACGCGTGCTGCTGGCCGCTGCCTCCACACTCCTCCTCAAGTCCTCACGCTTTTCTCCTGCCTCCACACACGCTGGCCACCAGTGATTCCTTCGATTTCGAGCAGCCACACACCACGTCCTCCTCCTTCCCTTCGATGTCTTCCGCTCTGCTTCAACCTCTGTACTCGGCTGCAGCTAGGGCCAAGACACATCACCTCCTCTTCACCTGCAAATCCCCCACTGTTTCAGTCACGACCCAGCGCCTCCAAATCACAGCCGACTGGAGCTCGGGATGGCTAGCCAACCTCGCTCTGATACCATGTTGGATTCTACACACACACACACAATTTGGTGAATTCAAACACCAGCTAGAGAATGAACTCTGAGGCTTCAAAACACAGGAACACTCGATGGGGATTTCTCTGGAAGTCTGTCGATTCTATTGCAACTCAGTCAGATAAATACATTGGTTATTTACAAGAAGCTCCCTACAGTTTCTAAAAACTAACAAGGTCCTCCAACAGGATCATAGGATTATGGCAATGATCCAAAGGGCTCTTATAGGGAAAAATTTCAAGGATTAGTTCCTCCAAATTGCTATAAAATAGTGTAATCCAAAGAAAAAATGTAAAGAATGGTCAGCTTTATTATAATATAACATTTGTTACATGTAATGTCATGAAGAAGGTACAATGATAGGAGCTCGATGCACTGATTTCTCCAATGGCCAGCACTCCCAGTTCCCATTCTTGTCCTGAGACAGTGAGAAGTGCTTGGGCATCCACACCTCCCCCCTCTCATTCCTCTCCTTGTCAAGCTTCCTAGCTCTCCATTCGACTTGCCTCTTTGCTTCGCTAGCCTTCTCCCAATCCTTTGTCAGAATAGCCTCGCTGACTTGGCTCCAGACCACCGCCGACTCCGAAGGTGACAAGCCCTGCCACATTATCATCACCATCATCATTCATGAGACATTATCATCACCATCATCATTCATGAGTATTACCCTTGTGCTTATTTGCAAGTTTCAGCTATGATCAACAGGAAGTGTACAGTGACGTATCGTATCATCAATTGATCAGAACTTCAGAAAGTTTGTATTTTATATTGGTTTAAATAAACAAGAAATGTACATTTTTACGGTTCTGTAAGCACAGTTGATAACATAATACTGTTCTTCTGATTTAAATTTTTTACCTCTTGATCTTTCACCTCGGGTGCGATGAGGTTAGCGATGGCGCGCTTCGCATCATAGAGTACCGAAACCTCCCCGCTCTGAACATCCTTCATCGAAACAGTCCTGTCCCAGTGGCCATCGATCTCGTAGACGGTCTCCTGCGAGCCAGATGAACGGAACACCTTGCCCTTTACACACCTCGCGTCACCTCCTATGCCCAAGAAGGAGTGGCTTCTGTGGTAGCTCAGTTCTGCCTCAAGACCGGAGTCCTTGCACGCTATCCTGACGGTCCCAGACCACTCCACGGAGGGCGCCGGCAGCAGCCTTATGAGCAGGTTCGGACAGTCCACTTCGTATGTCTCGTTGAACTTTGGAAGCCTGATCTGCCTCTTGCCGTTCACCGTTGCCTCTATGCTAGTACCTTCAGTGAAACGAATGAAATGAGTGCATGAGTTGAGATGAGTCTGTTCCTGTTTCAAGAGCAGTGTTATGCTGAAACTTCAGAATTCGTTGCTCTGGTTGCCTACCATGGAATTTTGGCACTGGGTTTTGGCACCAGACAAGCTCGATGTTTCCACCATCGTCGGTCGCGTGAAGCGCGGAGACCGGGGGATGATGAGACACCTGAAAATGTTGATGCCATATGAATATTCACTTTTGAAAGAAAATCCAGAGTTTTTATAGATATTGTAATTTTGGCAAGTTGGGTACCTGCTCAAGGAGGACATGGAGTGACCCTGTGGAGACATGGTGTGTCTCTCCGAGGACCGGGTTGTAGGGCGCGAAGCCGAAGATGGGTGGCCTCGTCGTCGAGATGCTCCACGCCACAACCGACGTGAACCGCTCGAGGCTGTCCTTGCCGTGGGCGCATCTGCTCAGGTAGTCTTCCCCGGTGCAGTATATACCTTCCCCGTACAACTGGAGCTGCGATTTCGGCAGGTTGAACGTAGCAGGCAGCTGAAAATGTTCAGAGGCTCGTCAGTCAAGGAGTACAGTGTGCTTAAACACTTGTGAAATAGTAGTGCAGGCAGCAATGGCGATCATCCATTAATATGTCTCATTTCTTATTTTCTTAAGACAATAAATTATGAAGTGCAGCTAACGAACTTGCATGTGTTTTAGCTTTTTAGGTGCCCTGAAAGGGGCTAACCAATCATTACGATTGATCTCCACATAACTAACCTAATGAGATTATCTTGGGATATTGAGAACGCATCAATGTGGTCAATTGAAGTGACGTGAAGACTCCCAATTTGAAAACCATTAGAGCAACATGTTTCCACCTGTACTGCCAAGCTTGCAGTCCGATTTAGAACTAAGATTTCTAACTCGTGAAGGTTGTTTTGTTGTTTACCTGAACCCCACGTACTCTGTTATTTTTGTGTCAAATATGTGTATAGGCTACAGTTGGACTTGGGTTACGGTAAGGTTTAGGTGTTGGAGTCGAACACTTGTAACCTGGGTCTGTTATATAAATGCACCGGTGGTAGACAAAAGACTGGTACGACGAAAGCTAGGTTAGACATAAGATCTACAAGGACGGATGGCGCCCGTGGCAGGGGCGGCCGCGCCGGCGTGGCGTGTGTGATCTGAAGTGTCTGTATACCGTGGCAGGCTTGTCGTCGACGGTACTATGTTGAATAGTACATGGGAAGGAGCGCCCTTAAGCATGCCCCGCAGATGTAGGCAATGTTGCCGGACTGCGTTACCAAACGTCGGCTCCCTCTACTTTTCTGCAATGATCAACTGCGTTAATTTACAACATACTCCACTCTCCCATAAACAACTAAGATTTCCACAGGTTGAACATAGCAGGCAGCTGAAGGACTCATGAACAGATCATACCCCCCGTGTGAACGCTTTGTGCTTTGCCATCTACTTGCTATCCCACCCCCGTGCGGCGACGCACCGCGCCGCACCGAGGTGCCCTCCCTCGGCGCCCTCGTCCACTCCCCCGAGCGCGTCCCCACTGCCGCCGCCGCCGGTGCCGTCGCCGGGTGAAGCCCGTGTGGCGTGGCGGCGGAGTTCCTCAGCCGCCATGGAGGCGCAGCGGCGGCGTCCGCTCCGGCCATCAGCGGCAGCGGTACAGGCGACGGAGGCGACCTGGAGGCTTCGGTGGTCTTCGGGCGGCGGGTGGCGGCGTGGATCGGGCAGGCCCGATCTGATCTCAGATCTGGTTGGGCTTTGATCTATCTCGACGCCCTCGACGTTGGTAGCCGGCGCTGCTCCTGGGTGTCCTGCACCGTGAGGAAGCCATGGCGGTGGTGGTCTTCTCTTTCGTCGGAGGAGATCTGCCAGTTTTGTGGCTAGTTTGGCGGGTCTCGTCATCTGGCCCCGGCGGCGAATTGGGGAGGCGTGGCTGCCGATGAAAACCGAGCTCTGACTATGGTCAGGACTGGCGATGGCGGCGCTTATGCGTCGTTACCTTGTTGAAGGCATCGCTGTTGCAGCTACCGTCTACCCACTCGGAATGCTCCGGGGGAAACCCTAGATCTGGGTCTCCCGGATCGGACGATGACGGCCCTTTCAGGGTCGTTCTCCCTCCTGGGGGCATCGTTTTGGAGCAGCTGCTGGATGGGACGGGCAAGGAGAGGTGGCGTGTTGAGGCATCTAGCACGTAGTCGACGGCGAGTCTTGGCGGCGCGGCGCAGTGGAGTCTCGGCGCTGGACGTGTGATGATGATGACGCGCAGATCGGATATGTTGTCTGGCGTCGTGGCGACGTCGACGACATGCCTGACAAGGATAATACTTTGGTTCTTTCCTGGAGATGATGATGGGTCTGAGAAAGACGGTGGCGACGACTTCTGTAGCAGGCGCATCGGTGCCGCTGAGGGTCTGCTGGACTGGTTGTGCCTCCTGGTCGCTATCGGGCGGCTTGGTGTGGCCTTCAGTTTTTTTGATGATGTGCGTTGGTGTATTGTCAGGATTTGTTCTTGGCCACCCCCTTCATCCGTGTTGTAGGTGTAGCGAGATGTCGCTAGTTCGGTGGTTCGCTTCGGGTTGATCTTTATATTCCTCTTGTAAGGTGTGGTTTCAATAATTTCCACAATATAAGATGTTTTAGTCTTTTTCCACATGTACATGCACACACATGTATCTAGACACGTTTAAGTGCATGTGTCCATTCTTTTTAGTATGAATCTAGACATGCATGTGGAACACCTAAAACATCTTACATAAATCGCTCTGTTTCAAATCTGTGCGAGTTCCCCGTGAAATCACTGCATTCCAAACCTGCCGCAAGCAGCCAAATACTTGAAGTTTTTTTCTAGAGCCAAACTCTTGAAGCTTGTTTGTTGTTTAGCTGAACCCACCTACTACACGATCCACTCTCCCACGAACAACTTAACTGATCTGACAATTAGTATACTAGCCAGCCCACCTGAATTCTGCCGGATTCAGGGTGCCCAATCTCGAACTAAGTAAAAAAGCTACTGGATCCAAAATCTGGCTCTCGAGATCGGAGTCTCATGCATGTACCGTGCACGGCTGCTTGCGTGGGATCAAGATTCAAGACACGCATGACAGTGGGCACTGTTTGTTTTTACCTGAAAGTGCGAGAGATCGGCGCCTGGCCTGACGTTCCGGAACAGGCTGAGCACCCTCTGCACGAGGTTCGCCGGCCGGAGCTCCGCGGCGAGCCCGCCTTCCAGCGAGAGCGGCGCGGTGAGCACCGCCGTGGTCGTTGCCGCCGATGCGTCGCCCTCCGATTCAACCTGCATTAAAATACAATCAGATTGTACATGAGCTCCACCGTCAATAGCTCTTAGTATAAACCAATTAAGCAGCAACCAATAACTGGCCGATCGCTCGTCGTCGTCTCATGGAGTACGCTCTTGCTTGTTGCATTCAGGTTTCTTTTCCTTGGATGGGAGGTTCCAAGAAAAGTCTCGGCTACTTGGATTGACCAAGAAAGGGGAACAAAACAAGATCAAAGTCTCGGCTACCTCCTCCTCTTGTATATAGGAGTGCTATCTATCTAGTGGGGGCTGTGTGTATATTGAAAATGAAGTTTTGAAAAGGTCAGTACCGGCTGAAGAAGACGCCGGTGTGGCCGCTGGCCAAGCAACGTAAAGCTAGCTGGTGGCATTGCACTACTACATCGAAGAGTACGTCTTCGACGCGGGTAAGAAGAGGAGACATGGCTTCGTGTCTCTTTCTTCGTTGCGAAGAAAAAAGAAAGGCTAAGCGGCAGGCTCGGTCGGCAAATCAGCAAAAGCCTCTTTTTCCTAGTCGTAGGTGTCGCTCTTGTTTGGTTCGTCACAGTAGACGCACGGGGATACTCTATCAGCGACAATTGTCAGTGCCGACGAAACATGACGTCATAGACTTAGCTCGATCGCCCAGTATGCATGATTTGGCCGGCGTTTTGCAAAAGGAAACGGATAATCACCTTTACTATACTGCGGAAGGCCCAAAAAGAGGTAAACGAGCAAAGCGTAAAAATGGACAAAAGGCGAGGACGGCGGGTTGGGTGAAAGTAAACTGGGAATCATATCAAGATCAAAAAATGTAGCAGTATCTTCAATATTCGCGAAGAATGACCTGGACGCCGGCCACGACCGGCCGGCCACTTACGGCGGCGGCACGGCCCCCATAACCCCAAACTTCGATCGCGAGAAGCAATCTCAGATTCTCATCCCCGCGGGCCGGCCGACCGCCGGCGGAGAAGCAGAGTAAACACGGCCGTGTCCCAGGATCGATCGAGGAAAGACGAATACAAGGGGAAACTTGCAAGAATTAAATGTCCAATCAAGAATAAGCAGCAGAGGCACGCACCATCGATGGAATGAACGGGGTCCAATTCGCAACCAAAGCTAGCTGCCGTGCTTCGATCTTCTCGTCCGTGGCTATTGGATTCCCTCGCTCCAATCTTCTCTTTCAATTTGGAGCTAGAAATGGCAAAAGAGTATCTCTCCTCTCTCTCCTGCCTGCGCTGGCCGCTTGGGGTGGGTTCCTTCCAATCCTCGATAGGGGAGAAAGAAGGAAGCAAATCGCTGGCTGGCTGGCTGAATCAACCAATCTCCTTTCTTTAGCAGGCGCGCGCGTCTATTTATACACGGCCGCCTGCTGTTGGTATCGCCCTCTCTGTCTGTTTCTTCAGGGCGGGTCCGTCCGCGCCTTCCATTTTTAGTGCTGAGGTAGAGCCTACCTCGGCCGCGCGGGGGATGACGCACGTCGTCGTCTCCGTGTCTAGGTGTGTGTGTGTGAACGCTTCACCGATTCTCGGCACGGGCCGAAACGTTTCCGCCTTTCCGGATTAGTGCTAACGCGGGTATACTACTTGTCGTGAGACTTAATAATTGTGAGGTGGAAATGTTTCTTCTGCCCCTCGAAATTGCATAGCCGTCTGAGCATGAATGTTAAACATTTTTGATGAGTTTATTTAACAATAGCAGCATCCTTGTGCTAGAATAAGGTTCTCCTACCCTATCCCCGCTCAGGTAGTCAGGTGGTTTGTCTAGCGTCGGTGAAGAGCGCGTGAAGTCATGTGTCCCGTCGGTCGATATTCTGTGATATGTTCCATTTTCTTGCTCGTTGGTTTAGTTGCAGCTCTCGCCATTTCGATCTAAGATTCTCAACATTGTCGGTAGTTACTGCTCTAGTGTGTTGGTCATTTGGGGCCTCGACGTGATGAGTTTTATAACAAGGTGTACTATGACAAGATTTGCTCCACTCTAGTGATGAAGGGCCGAGAAAGGTGGTGCATGTTTGGCTCGTTTCAATGCTTGTAGTCAGTAGTCCCTAGGTAGTCCAAAAATCTATTTAGTAATTTTGAATTTCTTTATACTATTGTTTCTGATTATTAATAAATCGGTGGTTTCACATAAATAAACTATTTTCTTGCTTATAAGGATGGTATTGTTGTCGGTATGTGCTGCTTGTGTTTGTCTCTCTGTATTTGCCTTCGGCATTGATTCCAAAAAAAAAAACGGTTCATTCCATTTTGGCATTTTGCCCTTTGAAAGTTCGTCAAAAAATTGTTAATTTTGTTGGGAGGTTGACTATCTGTGTCGGTGTTCCAAGTGGGCCCGTTCAATTATTTATTTTTATTTAAAGATATACGTACTCCTCTGTGGTGGTTTGGAGTGTCGGCTCTCCTTCGGTTTGATCGCACGCACACGGCAGACGCATACACACGGCATAGGCATGCTTGGAAGCGAGACGTAGCAACTTTTGCTTAACAATCCACGGCAGATTCGAAACCAAGCAAAAGCCACACGATGGAAGCATGACGAACGCGCGAGGTTCTTTCTCTTGGTCGCGTTGTTTAACTCAGGTATTGACCAGTTTGACTTGCTGCTGTTAATCCGTCGGATCGAACGTAAATATGCCTTTGACTCAAGCGCATAGAGAGCTTTCGGGCGTCGGCTGGTGACTCTGGAAAGTTTCATCGATCACCTGCTGGCCGGCTCTAAACGCCCACATTTCGTTGACTGATCATATCGTTTGATCGATGGAATCTTGGACTGGGCCAACACAATAATATTTTGAATAAGTAGTATCCAGTCCAGTGTCATCGAACTCGAACTGTTTCGCGCGCGTGAGATTTATTGGTGTTTCGTCATCGCCTCGTCGGCGATTCGCTTGTCGCAACACAACTGCTAGGATTGAGTAAACAAGACAGAGTTGATGTGTGTTTGTTTTGACCACGTTTTTCTATTCGCTTTTCTGTTTCAAGGGGGTTTCGTCATTTCTATATCTAGGAGATTTTCTGTTTATAGGAGGTAAGGGCATGTACTATGTGGTGACGTCAGCCTTCTCTTAGAGATGCCACGTCAGAATTTTGCTTAGTTAGAGGAAAGAGAAATAAGAGAAAGAGGGTTGTCTTCTCTTAGCTAAGAAATGATCTCTTAAAATTAAGAGAAGGCTATTATGTGCATTGTACCATATGTCCTTCCTTATTAACATAATTTCTTACCAAATTTAAGTAGATATCATTAATTACTAGAGATGACAACAAGAGTTAACGCATTGTATGACTACTACTTATTGCCTTCTCTAAGTGACGTGGAGGGCTAAGAGAAGGCCGGTCTTCTCTACCATTGTGCATGCCCTAAGAGTCGTGCAAACACAGGTTAGATACTAGGTTAGCGAAGCTGCGGACCAATTAATTAAGCAGCTTAACTCAATCCTAACCGATGTTGAAATAGTCCATCCGACTATCTAACATTCCGAGGCAAACTCGTTCTTTCACCACTTTAAGAGTTCAGTCATTTGGACTTTATTACCGTTAAGGTATTTTGCTCCTTCTAGTTTTCTAGTATATAAAAAAGCTGAGCACAAAAACATTTCCTCGACACGTGTTTTGTCAACTGGTAGGTTTTGGGTGGAGCCAATAAGAATACGGGTTAATGCATACATTATTCGTGGGCCCATTTAAGCTATAGTATCCTCATTTTTTTGTGTTAAACACATGATTTAAGCTATCATGACGAGAAAATTAACTAGTACTATCACTTAAGGGTACAATACTTCTTAATTCCAAAACATTATACAATGGATGTTTCATATCTTTCACTAGGCGTTCTCTATTTGTGTTGTTTTTGTATCATCGTTGACTCAACCGTGTAGTCCCCAACGGGCCAGTAGAGATTGCAATGGTTATCGAAGGAATAACGGATCCAACTACTTTGGATGCCTAAGGCCATGACACATGTCGTACTCCCACCGTTTCAAATTATAAAAATTTAGATATTTTAGTGTATAGATACATGTGAATCAAGAAAAGCTAAAAACATCTTATGATTTGGAACAAAGGAATTAGATATTTAGTGTTAGTTTCTTCTTATTATATATGGACACTCATTGTTGATCGAGAATTAGCTTAATTCTCATTCAAGTCATTCCCAGGGCGTAAATACTCTTTTACTGCAGTGAACTATTGCTTTCTCGGTTGTAACCGACTCGCAACCAAAAAAAAATCTTAGTTTTGAAACTATCAGCAACAAAAAAAATCATTTACAACGACGTTTGTAACTAACGGGACGCTCGAATCACAATGTAATTCCCAAGATGTTGAAACTGAATGAGCTAACTTAGTTCTCGTTCGACCGAGAATTAACAAAACCAGTATCTTGAAATACTGGAACTTGGCCACAACTTTTTGTCCAGGCATGGTAGTTTCTTCCTGTTGTATATTGGGTGGGCGGAAAACCCTTCCATCGTGCGTAGGTCTGGTTTCACGCAGTAACTTTGCACGTGGTAAAGGATGATGATTATACGTAGAGGTCAAGTTACGTAGAGGTCGGTTTTTATCGAAGTCTCTGTTGTCCATGTTAATCTTGAAATAGGTCGCAGTCTCGCTATATTAATATAGCAACACTCAATACAACCAACAGTTTCGAAATGCTGAGGCAACAACAAACATACACCCAAAAAAAAACATAAAGGAGACATAGGCGGAGTGACTAAGCGATGGTGACCCGCAAACGTTGCGCCCTCTCCGACGAAGTACCACCACACTTGTAGCACCAAATCGATGAGTACCAAGCAGCACCTTCAAGAAGGAAAGTCATGTGGCTGCCCGGACCAACGCACTGGTTCTATGGTTTCCCCCGGCACAGAGGTAAGCGGACAAAGGGTAGCCACGACGCCCTTCTGGAAGGAAAGATGCCACTCGGAGGCGGCACCGCGTCGGTGTCAGACGAATCGATAAGAATTTCTCCCGAAAAAACCCATCCACAACCTCGGGCGATCCGTAGCACAGGAGCCCCGCGAGGACGAGCCTCAACACCACCAGACAAGCCGCCTGTGGGGACCCCGGACTAGCTGTCCGAAATACCCTTGTGCCTACAACATCAGCGATCCCATGATCAGTCTGTCGCTGAGCACAATCAAATGGTATCAAAAGAACATCCAAAATACCGAATCAAAATACTTACTTGTTTGAAGTAATAATCTTCAATAAGTTCTTGCAGCGGAAATCATCAAACAGCGTGGAGCCCAAGTCATTTGCCACAACCCCACAGGCAGCTGACTGGGAAGCGCCCTAGTTCGCAAAGACGTCATCGGTCTCTCGGTCTCCAGCATACTTTTTCTTGAACTCTGGACATGGGAATATCCAGGGACACAGCCATGAGTACATTTACGTACTCGCAAAACTACCCCCGATATGAGCATGCAATAGCATCATTTTTATTATAACAAAACACTTTATTTTGAGAAGACATCTTTATATCTTTGTTGAAAAGAAACGAAGGCTTTTAGAACTTTTCCCATAAATCTGTCTTTGTAAGAAGTCTCTTTTAAAACTTTCCCCCGTAAATACATCTTTGTTGAAAAAGGTAAGAAGTCTCTTTTATAAACATTTTCCCGGAAAATCACCCTTTGTTTATTTCTCCAAAACTCCTCCTTTTCCGACCAAAACCATTCCTAGTCAAATCATTTTTCCAACAACCTTATACCAACCCTTTGGTATAGTTGCTTAAAACATTTTCCACTTTTAAATCACAAAACTCTGCACTTCTCGACCATAGCCCGTCATGGCAAATCATTCTCCAGCAACCTCATACCAGCCCGTCGGTAGAGTTGCAGATACCATACATCTCCATTTTATTTTCAAATCTCAAAACTTTGCAAAACTTGCACATGGTCAGAGGACAGCCTCCCAACTGTCCATATCCGAGGACTCGGCTATTCGAATAGTTTTACCCTCTGCAGAGGTAGCACGCTTTTAACCCACATCCATCCGGTAACTCATCGTGTCAGCCACGTCCCGCCATACAAGGTGTATGCGAAGTTGAGCCACCGACCATAGCCTCTCATTTGCTCATGCTAGTACAGGATCCTTCCCATATGACACTTTCCATCGACACCCAGTCCAGTTTCCCGTCAGAAACCCTAAGTGTGAGGACTCATAGTTTTGTCCGGCGGTTTATGGTGGAACCTTCTATCCTCCCCACCAACTTGTGTGAGGACCCGGGTCAGGGGGTAGGTCCTCGGACCATCCCCTCATGCATAACGGAGTCATCTCCGTCGATGAGGTATCCCATACTAATAAGAGCAAACTACATGACTACGCTTTTCCCATATGTGGTAAATGTGGTCGCACAGGGTAAGATTGGTCGTCATAGTACAAAGACACAATGTGCATTTTTCATAAACATCACCATTCACCACTTCTCCATTTCCACACCGACATCTCGGTATTCCACAACCTCACGAGTATTTTCAAAGTAGCTTTGAGTAAACAATATTTTTCCCATCCTATAGTTTGAAAAAGAATTTCCACCTAATATCTCCATATAGGGTGTCAAAATAATATACTTATATTTTGGAAAAGGGTTTTCAAAATCATAGCTTTTGTGGCAAACACCACATAAATCATTTATGCTCTTTATAAGTAAAACATGTGAACCAAAATAGATGTATATAGATGCAAGCTCAGAGAATAGCTTGCCTGATTTCAGCATGATGTTCCTGGACTTCTCCTCATTGATCAAAGAAATAAACTCTCATCGTTCTCCGATAAATCCTTTCCAAATACCACCCCGGTAGCGTTTATCTCTAGCGTCGCAACATGAAAATAAAACAACACGCAATAAGCAAACCAAACCACAAGTGGTATACAAACAAGTAATCAATCACAACATAGCACTAGTTTAATCAAGCAACGAACTAAATCTATATTTACCAGGGCATTATACTCACAGGAGTATAACACCAAACACATGCTAAAACATAGAGCACCAAGCCATCCTCAATTAGAGGTAATTAACAACCACTTCTCTATAATCAGGAAATACTTCAGACAAAAAGTTAAACTACCAATTAATCTTGGTAATTCAAAATATCTCACCAAGCTAAGGTGGATACATTAACAAGATATTTAAGCTAGTGCTCGACTCAAGTCCATCAAGTTCCTCAAGCCATGCAAATATACTACTCATACTAATTTGCCTAACAAATACCACTAACAGTACTAACATAATATAACCTTCTAAACAGTAATAACATGCAAACAACAGTACCACAACAATCATTAACCAGCAAGGCACACCTATTAATCACACACAATATTCTCACATTAAAATAAATAAGCATAGCAATTCTTAATTACTAGAGGAAAAGTTATATAGGGACTAAATCCCTAACAAAAACATGACTCACAAGAAGCTCTCCTAACATGCTAGCATAATAAGGAAGCACACCACAACAGTGGGTTACCACCCTACACATGCTAAGAAACCCATTTGTAATACTAAAATTATAACACAACAATTAAATAAAAGCCTAATAAAAATAGGCAGAAAATGACTAAACCTTATAATTAGCACCACAGTCAATCAGTGACTCCTAAATTCAAACCAAATTAGGAGTAGGTTCTTCTATACATATAGAAGACAATCCAATTGGATTTACCCCAAAAAAGTATATTTAATAAAGAACTAAAAATCATCAAAATGCTACTGTTGTCAAATTTAAACTTAATAGAACTTTAGTTTCACAAATCTCTGCATGCTTGGCTTATAGATCTAGAAAGGTATCACTTCAGGCTTTCCAGGGAATTTTAGTTTGCAATATTTGGAGTTATAAAACTCTAGATATTTAATAATTAGTGGAAAAGATACTTTTTACAAGTTTTAGTATAGACAATTATTAAAAATATATTTTGGCAAGCCACCAGCTCTGCATGTTTAAGAAAACTCATAGGAACACAACAAAATTTACCTCATAATATTTGCACACATAGATCTACCACAACAGATTTAAATCTACACTGCAATTATCACAGGAACTAAAAACAAGAAATTGATTTACTAAAAAAAAAAAGAACACGGGCCAGGTCTGGCCGGGCGGCGCAGATCGTGGCCCAGCAACGGCCCACGCACGGATCGAAGGGGTACGGGCCCCTTTCTTCCTCCTCGACACGCACGGCCGAGCGAGGAGGAGAGCTGGAGCTCCGGCGGGATCGACGCGGCGACTCCGGTGGACCTGCGACGAAGGGAGCATGTCTATTAGGTAGCTTGCGACGAGGGGACCTCAGGGGAACAAGAATGGCGGCGAAGGGTGGACTGAGTCACCCGCGAGCTTGCTTGACATCTCGGTGGCCGGGGAGGGGAAGATGTGGACGGTGACGGCGATCCCGGGCCTCCCGGCTTGATTCCTTCGACATGGAGGGAGAGGACGACGCGGCGAAGAAGATGGTGCTCGTCGATCTACTCGGGGAGCCCTGGAACGGCGGCGATGCTCGACGGCGGCTCAGCTAGGGTTTCGGCCATGGAGAGGAACAGAGGGAGAGGGAGAGAGCAGGAGGGCGAGTGAGAGATGGAGGAACGCGTCGAGGCGTTCTTATCCCCCTCACCGAGCGGCAGGAGAGCGCGAGGGGGGGGTCCGGGCGGGCGACGCACGGGAGCGGACGACACGGCGACCTAGCGCCATAGCTCCACTGCTGCTACAGGAACACGAAGGGATTTTTGCAGAACGCCCCCTGAACTTCTGTTTCCATTTACAACTAAGTCCTTTTCTGTTTTCTTTTGTTTCCTTTTTAAAAACCAGTAGGTTTTAGGGAATTTATTTGGGGTACTTAAACATTTTATAAAAATTTGAGAAAATTCATGTAGCCTCCCATATACATGTAGAAGCTCCACAAAAATTGGGGTGTTCAAATAAAATGTTTTGAACTATATTTGTTCATAGGGCTTTAAATATATATATTTATTTTTTTGGTAAAAACCTATTTGACAAATTGAAATACCTTTGTAATTTGGAGACTAGATATTTTGAGGGAGAGTAACATGATGATGAGATGGTTATCATCTCATTCTTGGATTTTATAAAATAAAATAATTATTATAACAAAAATAGAGAAATAGGTAGAGAGGGAAATTAAATAAGATTCTTTCTTTAATTAAGATTTTATTTTGAGGGTGTGAGGAAACCTAGAGGTCTTGTTTTATTTTCTAGTCACATTCCAAATTTGTGACCAGTAGGTTTTATTTTAGTGCTAGGCACAGCTGAGGAATTGTCCTCACAAGCAACAGACACACAATATTAATAACACAGCAATATCAACAACACCACCATATCAACAACACAATCAAGATCACACAACTTAAACAACCAGTCACACAAGGTTAAACAGAACAATGGGAAGGAAAATACAACCATCAGTGAAACATTTCAAAAAGTTTTTGTTGGTTCTGCATTTTGGGTCTGGTAAAACTAAGTTTTTCTTAGTTTATAAATTTGGGATGTGACAGCTCTTCCCCCCTTAAAAATAAATCTCGTCCTCGAGATTTGCCCGGTGGTAACAGGGGAGTAAGGGGGCACGGTTTTTGGGTTGGCTATACTTCTGAGGTCGTTGCTTCTTCAGTGAGGTTGCCCTGTGAGATCTTGACAACTTGGTGATGCGAGGCTTTCTTTGTCGATAAACTCCTTTGATGAGTTCAGATCCTTGATGATAGAGTTGACTTGACGATCGACTTTGATGGATAGCCTGGGTTGGTTGTTTCCAGATACTATAAGGTTAAGGCGCAAGGAATTAATTATTAAGATGTCCTTGTATACCTACTGCAGGTCTTCCCCCCTTAAAAAAAAGTTTTTGAACGGTCATGATGAGGGTTGCATCTGGGGTTGACTTGGAAGCATTGTTCTTCTTGGGTAGCTTGACGACCTTCGTCTTGGGTGTCATTCCTTGGTGCTTGGGTCGGTGCAGATATCACTTCCCGATATTGTCTTCTTACGAGGGTCGCAGGTGAGGACGCGTTGTTCTCCGATGTGTCAAGTCTGAGCACTCGACTCTCTCCGGTTTCTAGTTAGTAGAGGGGTGTTATAAACTTCTAAGGGTGTCTGGACTTGCTTGGTGGTTGATGTCACCAACGGCAGGTGCTTCCGTTGTTTGATCCTTTTTAGTGACTTTCGGTAGATCTCCTTCACGCTTTTCTTCCTTCGGCTTGGCGGAAAAAGGCTGGTTCTGGGTCTTCACGAGTAAGTTAGAGTGCACCCGAATAGTTAGGGTTTCCGGGAAAACTTTCTGGTTGAGGGGCTTAAGTTACTTTTCAAGGGAATTTGGTGTTATACTCTGAACTCCAAACTTTTTATACCTAAGATCCAAAACAACCAACTTTACATAGGCCTCTAATTCTCGAGTCTTCAAAATACCACTCCAATATCTCTGGTAAGGCCACTACTATCAACTGGTTTACTGAATCATGGCTTTTGCCCAAGCTAAAGTCATTAGTCCACCATCATCTTCTTCGGGCATAAACTCTTTATCATTTTAGTTCAATCTATCGGATCTCCATCAAACTCTTTAGGCATAGTCCCCATTATATTCTATCACAAAAATCGTAGTGGTCCACCAATTATTCCTTGATTGATCCCAGATAGGCATATCTTGATTTATCTGACTCCTTCAAGTTGCCATTTTCCCACGATCATATCATCAAAGTTAAATAAAGCATCCAACAGTCATGTGATCATATCCTCCTGAATTGACCCTCTTTCTAACCAAATTCAGATTTCCTCTCGACACTTTTGGGCCTTGATCTCTTAACCCAAGATAAACGATCTTTCTAAGAATAATCCAAACAGAGCGTGACAAGCTCTGAAAACTATTATCTCACATAAAATGCCTTGCTTCTAGACCAAGTCACATTCACTTATCCTCCACCAATTATTTTTTTCATACAACGATCTACTCATTTGCTAACTCATCTCTGACCACTTCCTATAATTCCATAAGAATTTAGTACAAGGGTCACTTGAGCTAAGAATCACCCTAAACATTCCAACACCGGAGTATTCCTCTTAATTTACTTGCTGCTAAACAATCCAAACATCATTTTATCAGCAAGTGTTTCCTAAAAATCCAATAACTTTCACCTTTATTTCTAACCCTTAAATCAAGGGTCACGTCCTCTAGTTCCAGATAACCACCAATGGTTGGGGACCACAACTGGTTAGCCCCAGAGTATTAATCAAATATATCATCTGTCCAAACCCAATTAATTTATCGATCCACTCCAAGTTTTCACTTCCATTCTAAACCCCAAATTTTTGATATTACCAACATCATCTACCAAATTCTGACCTCATCACTAGATTCTCAAGGGGTCCTGCTGACTAATAATCTTATAGTCCAACACTCTTATATCTTCCTAAAGTTTCCTTTCTACCAACTAGTTTTGAGTCGTCCACTGGCACCTCTTTCTTTTCTTGTTTTCGGAAATTATATCCTTGGGGAAGCACTATAAATCTTCATGGATTTTCTTACTTAGAACTTGAGTAACTCCTAAGGTATACACTTGACTTAAGAAAATTATTATTGTCCTTGATTTGAGTTATAACCTCATTTGCTTCACCCCTGTGGTGAAGGCATCCACTCAATCCGGGCAAGCTTTCCATTAGTTAGTTGTATAAGAATGTGGGTGTCCTTTATGACATCGAATTGCCTTAGTCATACAAGAAGAATTTGTTAACAAGGTAGCTAGTCTTGTCATCAAACTACTTTTCATATTCCCGAGGCTGAGATGTACTGGTTTATCTGACGTTCCGTTCATTTGTATATGACACTCAATTGTTGGAGCCTACAAAAGTGATTTGTTAACAAGTTCATGAGGCTTGTTACCAAACTACTTCTATATAACACGAACATTGGAATATCACACTATTTCTAGAGAGATTAATAATGATAGATTCTGATATAAGAGTTTCCAATTATTCCAAGATGGTCTGGTATATTGCTTCTTTGCCAACCTAAAAAAAATCTCTCTTCCAAATTCTCTTTGTCGCAGTTCCTCCTTCTTGCGGTCTCTGAACTCGAATCTTCATAGCAACTCTCCTACACTCCTTGAGTTCTCCTAGTTACCGATTCTAAATGGGTCTCCTTATGTCCTCGTTTCTTGCCAAGGCTTGCAGACCCGAAAGATTAGTTGGCACCATCGTGGACTTAAGTCAGATGTTAGTCTAAAGTTAGATACGGTAAGTTAGCGTGTTATTCTTGTAATTTCACAACTTAATTTTGTGAGGTGAGGCTCGTGTCTTCACGAGGTTGGCATAAAATTGCAGTCTCCTTCGAGATCTTGACGCACTTGCTCCAGATGGCGCATGAAGGCCATTATCTGACTTGCTGGTTAGGTTGCAAAAATCTCAGGCTATTTGGTTAAAGATCGGGGGTCTTTGGTATCTTGCGAAACTGTCAGTTCTTATCGGGAGACGGTTTAGATAAGAGGAAAAATATTTTTAGAAAGATTTTTCCTAGGCGGGTTTACATCCGCACAAAGTGCAACTATGGCGAAGAGGTCAAAATTAGTTTTTGTTGGGTGACTCAAGGAGTTTTATAAAAAGAGAATTTTGGGGTTACTTTGTGTTGCCATCAAGGCGTGATTGTGAACGCACAAGAAAACAACACCCAAACAGAGGACTTACCAACAACAACACACAACCAGAGTAAAGCACACCAACAAACAACACACAAGGTACCGTTAGTACCAACGGACGTCTAATACACGTGGTAGTCGGGTGGTACAACCAAGGTTCCTATCAGGTTTATCCTATGGTCTCGGTTAGACATGGCTGGTGAAGTTTTCACTCCGTCACCTTAGGCTTCAGCGGGAGGAATTGAGATTATCGAAGTTGCTACTTGAGTAGAATTGTTGACGTTGAGCTGACGTCTTCGGAGGTCTCTTGCTTTGTTGATACTGACGATCTTGGTATTTGCAGATCAATCACCTCGATGTGGAATGTTGAGTACTTGTGATGGAAGCTTCTGCTTGTAGGTGCTAGCTAATTAGGTCTCACTTGGGTTCATCGTCAAGTATTTTGAACGGTAAGAGGGATTAGAGAATTCCTTGGAAAATCTTAAACAGAGTGATAAGACTCAGAAATATTTGAGAAGGTGAGAAGAGTGGAAGTTATTTTTTTTGGACTTCCCTAGATAAAAGTATGTTTTTGGTAACAATATATTTTTAACAAAATATTTCTTTCCTAACTAACGTCCATGCTAACTAAGGTCTGTTACAGTCAGGATGGCTCTGATACCAAGTCTGTGGGGACCCCGGACTAGCTGTCCGAAATACCCTTGTGCCTACAACATCAGCGATCCCATGATCAGTCTGTCGCTGAGCACAATCAAACTGGTATCAAAAGAACATCCAAAATACCGAATCAAAATACTTACTTGTTTGAAGTAATAATCTTCAATAAGTTCTTGCAGCGGAAATCATCAAACAGCGTGGAGCCCAAGTCATTTGCCACAACCCCACAGGCAGCTGACTGGGAAGCGCCCTAGTTCGCAAAGACGTCATCGGTCTCTCGGTCTCCAGCATACTTTTTCTTGAACTCTGGACATGGGAATATCCAGGGACACAGCCATGAGTACATTTACGTACTCGCAAAACTACCCCCGATATGAGCATGCAATAGCATCATTTTTATTATAACAAAACACTTTATTTTGAGAAGACATCTTTATATCTTTGTTGAAAAGAAACGAAGGCTTTTAGAACTTTTCCCATAAATCTGTCTTTGTAAGAAGTCTCTTTTAAAACTTTCCCCCGTAAATACATCTTTGTTGAAAAAGGTAAGAAGTCTCTTTTATAAACATTTTCCCGGAAAATCACCTTTGTTTATTTCTCCAAAACTCCTCCTTTTCCGACCAAAACCATTCCTAGTCAAATCATTTTTCCAACAACCTTATACCAACCCTTTGGTATAGTTGCTTAAAACATTTTCCACTTTTAAATCACAAAACTCTGCACTTCTCGACCATAGCCCGTCATGGCAAATCATTCTCCAGCAACCTCATACCAGCCCGTCGGTAGAGTTGCAGATACCATACATCTCCATTTTATTTTCAAATCTCAAAACTTTGCAAAACTTGCACATGGTCAGAGGACAGCCTCCCAACTGTCCATATCCGAGGACTCGGCTATTCGAATAGTTTTACCCTCTGCAGAGGTAGCACGCTTTTAACCCACATCCATCCGGTAACTCATCGTGTCAGCCACGTCCCGCCATACAAGGTGTATGCGAAGTTGAGCCACCGACCATAGCCTCTCATTTGCTCATGCTAGTACAGGATCCTTCCCATATGACACTTTCCATCGACACCCAGTCCAGTTTCCCGTCAGAAACCCTAAGTGTGAGGACTCATAGTTTTGTCCGGCGGTTTATGGTGGAACCTTCTATCCTCCCCACCAACTTGTGTGAGGACCCGGGTCAGGGGGTAGGTCCTCGGACCATCCCCTCATGCATAACGGAGTCATCTCCGTCGATGAGGTATCCCATACTAATAAGAGCAAACTACATGACTACGCCTTTTCCCATATGTGGTAAATGTGGTCGCACAGGGTAAGATTGGTCGTCATAGTACAAAGACACAATGTGCATTTTTCATAAACATCACCATTCACCACTTCTCCATTTCCACACCGACATCTCGGTATTCCACAACCTCACGAGTATTTTCAAAGGAGCTTTGAGTAAACAATATTTTTCCCATCCTATAGTTTGAAAAAGAATTTCCACCTAATATCTCCATATAGGGTGTCAAAATAATATACTTATATTTTGGAAAAGGGTTTTCAAAATCATAGCTTTTGTGGCAAACACCACATAAATCATTTATGCTCTTTATAAGTAAAACATGTGAACCAAAATAGATGTATATAGATGCAAGCTCAGAGAATAGCTTGCCTGATTTCAGCATGATGTTCCTGGACTTCTCCTCATTGATCAAAGAAATAAACTCTCATCGTTCTCCGATAAATCCTTTCCAAATACCACCCCGGTAGCGTTTATCTCTAGCGTCGCAACATGAAAATAAAACAACACGCAATAAGCAAACCAAACCACAAGTGGTATACAAACAAGTAATCAATCACAACATAGCACTAGTTTAATCAAGCAACGAACTAAATCTATATTTACCAGGGCATTATACTCACAGGAGTATAACACCAAACACATGCTAAAACATAGAGCACCAAGCCATCCTCAATTAGAGGTAATTAACAACCACTTCTCTATAATCAGGAAATACTTCAGACAAAAAGTTAAACTACCAATTAATCTTGGTAATTCAAAATATCTCACCAAGCTAAGGTGGATACATTAACAAGATATTTAAGCTAGTGCTCGACTCAAGTCCATCAAGTTCCTCAAGCCATGCAAATATACTACTCATACTAATTTGCCTAACAAATACCACTAACAGTACTAACATAATATAACCTTCTAAACAGTAATAACATGCAAACAACAGTACTACAACAATCATTAACCAGCAAGGCACACCTATTAATCACACACAATATTCTCACATTAAAATAAATAAGCATAGCAATTCTTAATTACTAGAGGAAAAGTTATATAGGGACTAAATCCCTAACAAAAACATGACTCACAAGAAGCTCTCCTAACATGCTAGCATAATAAGGAAGCACACCACAACAGTGGGTTACCACCCTACACATGCTAAGAAACCCATTTGTAATACTAAAATTATAACACAACAATTAAATAAAAGCCTAATAAAAATAGGCAGAAAATGACTAAACCTTATAATTAGCACCACAGTCAATCAGTGACTCCTAAATTCAAACCAAATTAGGAGTAGGTTCTTCTATACATATAGAAGACAATCCAATTGGATTTACCCCAAAAAAGTATATTTAATAAAGAACTAAAAATCATCAAAATGCTACTGTTGTCAAATTTAAACTTAATAGAACTTTAGTTTCACAAATCTCCTGCATGCTTGGCTTATAGATCTAGAAAGGTATCACTTCAGGCTTTCCAGGGAATTTTAGTTTGCAATATTTGGAGTTATAAAACTCTAGATATTTAATAATTAGTGGAAAAGATACTTTTTACAAGTTTTAGTATAGACAATTATTAAAAATATATTTTGGCAAGCCACCAGCTCTGCATGTTTAAGAAAACTCATAGGAACACAACAAAATTTACCTCATAATATTTGCACACATAGATCTACCACAACAGATTTAAATCTACACTGCAATTATCACAGGAACTAAAACAAGAAATTGATTTACTAAAAAAAAAAAGAACACGGGCCAGGTCTGGCCGGGCGGCGCAGATCGTGGCCCAGCAACGGCCCACGCACGGATCGAAGGGGTACGGGCCCCTTTCTTCCTCCTCGACACGCACGGCCGAGCGAGGAGGAGAGCTGGAGCTCCGGCGGGATCGACGCGGCGACTCCGGTGGACCTGCGACGAAGGGAGCATGTCTATTAGGTAGCTTGCGACGAGGGGACCTCAGGGGAACAAGAATGGCGGCGAAGGGTGGACTGAGTCACCCGCGAGCTTGCTTGACATCTCGGTGGCCGGGGAGGGGAAGATGTGGACGGTGACGGCGATCCGGGCCTCCCGGCTTGATTCCTTCGACATGGAGGGAGAGGACGACGCGGCGAAGAAGATGGTGCTCGTCGATCTACTCGGGGAGCCCTGGAACGGCGGCGATGCTCGACGGCGGCTCAGCTAGGGTTTCGGCCATGGAGAGGAACAGAGGGAGAGGGAGAGAGCAGGAGGGCGAGTGAGAGATGGAGGAACGCGTCGAGGCGTTCTTATCCCCCTCACCGAGCGGCAGGAGAGCGCGAGGGGGGGGGGGGTCCGGGCGGGCGACGCACGGGAGCGGACGACACGGCGACCTAGCGCCATAGCTCCACTGCTGCTACAGGAACACGAAGGGATTTTTGCAGAACGCCCCCTGAACTTCTGTTTCCATTTACAACTAAGTCCTTTTCTGTTTTCTTTTGTTTCCTTTTTAAAAACCAGTAGGTTTTAGGGAATTTATTTGGGGTACTTAAACATTTTATAAAAATTTGAGAAAATTCATGTAGCCTCCCATATACATGTAGAAGCTCCACAAAAATTGGGGTGTTCAAATAAAATGTTTTGAACTATATTTGTTCATAGGGCTTTAAATATATATATATTTATTTTTTTGGTAAAAACCTATTTGACAAATTGAAATACCTTTGTAATTTGGAGACTAGATATTTTGAGGGGAGAGTAACATGATGATGAGATGGTTATCATCTCATTCTTGGATTTTATAAAATAAAATAATTATTATAACAAAAATAGAGAAATAGGTAGAGAGGGAAATTAAATAAGATTCTTTCTTTAATTAAGATTTTATTTTGAGGGTGTGAGGAAACCTAGAGGTCTTGTTTTATTTTCTAGTCACATTCCAAATTTGTGACCAGTAGGTTTTATTTTAGTGCTAGGCACAGCTGAGGAATTGTCCTCACAAGCAACAGACACACAATATTAATAACACAGCAATATCAACAACACCACCATATCAACAACACAATCAAGATCACACAACTTAAACAACCAGTCACACAAGGTTAAACAGAACAATGGGAAGGAAAATACAACCATCAGTGAAACATTTCAAAAAGTTTTTGTTGGTTCTGCATTTTGGGTCTGGTAAAACTAAGTTTTTCTTAGTTTATAAATTTGGGATGTGACACCGCCCACCAACATGCATGCCCCAAAATGACCCCGAAGCCACCATCGTCATCTCACCGAAGTAGACGTCACGAGATCTGCAAGACGAAGACGAGGAGAAGTATGAAACGGGCTCACCAGTACCGCGACCGCGCGGGAGGGAACAACCTGCACCGCCGAGGATGGTAGTCGACCGGATGCGACCACAGAGCACACCAGTCCCCATCAGGTATGGCTTTGCCCAGCGGCCATAAAGCCCCCATGGGGCACAGCAGTCCTAATAGGGTCCGTCCGGGCCGAGAACGGGTGTGTGAAGCTTGCCGCCACGCTGCAATATGTTGGTCGCCGTCGCCGCTACCCCCTATAACCTCTATCTCGACGCCAGCTGTAGAACGCGCCTCAGAACATGTCGGCCCGCCTCGACCCAGATGGGCCCAGCCGGCCCAAATGGGGCGTCGATGGTTGGGCCGCCCCGCTGCACGTTGTTGCCCATAACACTGCGCCGCCCCGCTTGCTCGCGAGCGCCGCCACCGTGACGCACCACCCAGCCGGGCTGGACCACTGCCGGGCGAGGGAACCCTGCCTCCACCCAACACCGGCGCGGGGAAAGACATTCCGCCGCCACCGGCGCCCACCGGGCTAAGCCCGACAGCCCTTGCCTCCGGCGGCAATGAGAGGGAGAAACAAGGGAAAAGACTGGGGAGGGGGAGGGCGGAAGGCGCGCCGCCACCACGGGGGCGACAGGCGCGCGGGGGAGGGAGGGGTTTTGTGAGTTCTGTTTTCGGTGAATAAAATTTGATCATTTGGTAGAATAAATCATCTGTGTCTACAAATATTGTCGTGAAAAAACTTCTCCCCACCTGCGCTGGACCTGCACGGCCGCACAGCGCACCGTGATCGCATCGCACTGCGCAAGCAGATCGCGACTGCTGCGCGAAGTACCCCACGTCCCCAGTCCCCACCGCGGATCCGGAGTCCTCCAGGCCCCGACTCCACGAATCAACGAGTCTCCCCTGCTGCCCGGCCGGCGCGCGCGGCCACCATCCAGTTGCGCCGCCCGACCAGATCCGAGTCCCCGGCTGAGGGGGATGACGCGGGCGGCGTCGCAGGCGTACGGGGAGGCGTGGTACTGGGACGAGCGGTACCGCAAGGAGGCCGGGCCCTTCGACTGGTACCAGAAGTACCCCGCCCTCGCGCCGCTGCTCCGCCTCTACGTGCGCCCGCATCAGCGCCTCCTGCTCGTCGGATGCGGAAACTCCGGTGAGTAGCCTGACTGATGGGACTCCGGTGAGTGCCTGACGACTGGGATGGTTGACCCGCTATAGTGTTCAGCGCGAGCGCCGCCTGTGTTAATCGTGTGATCCCTCGAGACGGGTCGGGATCCCCGGCAAACTGTCGACTGGATCGATTAGCTGGAGTGCAATGTAGCCGCCCGCCCGTGCTCTGCAGACTCTGTGCATTTCTGTAGAATGAATTGAATGCTGTTAAACATGAAAGGCTTCATAAGAAATAGAACAGACTAGCATTTCGGTGCACCGTGAGAAACGCTCAACAGACCTAACATGCTATGCCGCACCGTTCGTAGTGGAGTTTTTTAGTGCTAGTGCTACCTAGTATTCTGGATGTAACAAGTCAAATAATTTATTTACTGGACTATCTCGGATAACCAGTGCCTTGACGGCTTGACCCGTGGCCGCATATGCAAATTATGGTGCATTTCAGGCTCCTGTCCCCATGTCACTACCATTGTCTTGCAAATAGGAGGCATGTGTGGAGTGACGTTTCCTATGGGCTCGGGTTACTTTATCAGTGCCATACCATATGTCAGGAAAGAGTACAACTCTTGAGATGAGGTTGTGAGGTAAATACCCTGGTGACTCCCTTGTAGAATTGCATGAACCGAAACACCGAAACAGTTCACCAAAAGCTCAAGCTGACGGGGGAAGGAGGGTTATGCATTTACACTTCAACACTCTCCCTCACGTGTGGCTCTCTTGGGCCTAAACGTGGACCGGGTCCCTCTGGCCTAAACGTGGACCGAAAGAGGGCTGCAATATTTTTATTTTATATTATGCCAGCCAGGTCTTGAACTCAAGACCTCTTGGTTCTGATACCATGTAGAACTGCATGCATCGAACCAGTTCACACAAAAGCTCAAGCTGATGGGAAAGGAGGGCTATGCATTTGTACTTCAACATCCCTCCCTCAAAGGACCCTTTTAGTCAGTGGAAGATAGGTACTTGGTTTAACGAGCCACTGATAAATTACTGCAATATGGAAAATTACGGGCACATTCCTCTTGGCAAATTTTAATAGTATTCAGATCCTAATTGAGACTTTGAGAGTTGTTTCAAGTGGATTTGGAATATCAGTAAGTGAAATGTGATTTATGACATTAAACATCACCGGCTCATGGATTCATTTAGTTTAACCGTCTTGGTTTCGTGCGACCTATTGTTTCGTCTAACCTTTTTTAGCATTGAAAGGGTGAGTTACACAATCCATGCACATCTTTTCTATTGTGAATACGTACTGTGTTGACAGTTAGACATAGATAATGAAGAAATCATTTTTACCCCTTTTGAAACTAGAACACATAAATATATGTGCTAATGTGCTTATATTTTTTCCATGAATAAGTTGATGATACTTTTCAATCAGATGATCACCAATTTCTCACGTAGTTTCAGACTATAGCATTAATCACTTTCGGACTTAAGATGCCAGTTGTTGCATTCTTGGCAGCATATTTATTCTTGGTTAGTTGATAGTACTTTTTTATCTACCTTTGGATGTTGCAGTTTTTGGTGAAAACATGGTTGATGATGGTTACCAAGACGTCGTCAACATTGATATATCGTCAGTGGTGATTGAACAAATGAAGAAGAAATACCATGACAAGCCTCAACTGAAATGTATGCTGTGTGTTCCCAACATCCTATCAAGACCCCCCTTCGGAGTATATACTGCTTACTGTTGTATTATTCCTCTACAATTTACAGATACGAAGATGGATGTAAAGAATATGTCAGACTTTGAGTCTGGTTCATTTGATGCTGTTATTGACAAAGGTACCATGCCATGTAATTCGCGCCAACATTACAGAACATCTTTTCATGCATATGCAACTTGGTGTTGAGTTCTAAGCCATTCTGTTGTTTGCAGGAACACTAGATTCTATTATGGTGAGTTAATTATTGCCAGGATACTCTGACATTCGTTCTATGTGATACTCAGAGCCGTATTCCTTGTATTTGTAGTGTGGCCAAAATTCACAAGAGCATGCAATGAAGATGCTAGGGGAAGTCAATAGGTAAGAACACACTGTATTTGTTTGGGATGCTCTCTTTATTTGACCTTAGCTTCAATTTCATTTTTCTATCTGCAGAATTCTCAAAGATAATGGGGTCTACATTATGGTAAATGATACCTCCTCCGAATTATAAGATGTTCTAGCTTTTTCTGAATCCCATGTATATAGATGTGTTTTGGTGTGTTTGTTCACTTATTTGAGTCTGTATTTAGTCCACATTAAAATATGTAAAACATATATAATCAGGTAGAGAGGGAGTAGTATATTATCATGGTAATTTTTATTTTCTTCTTGTGGCTATAAACTTTGTTGAGTGCCACAATTCTACAGATCACTTATGGGGATCCAAGTTATCGGTTGCATCTCCTGAAGGACCTGCAACTTTGGACCGTAAAGCTTCATGTCATAGGTTAGTGGGTTTTGCCATTAGTTCAACTTAACCATGTCCCCATCCTTGTACTTTGACCCTTTTGATATAATTTTTAATTTTGTGGAGCTATAATTAACAGTATGTTATCTGTTTTACAACTTTGCAACCACAATGGACATAACAGATCGGTGGGAGAGAAGTTCTAAACAGACATGGGATCTGACAAAGCCATTGCCTTTGCATGACGATAGCACATCGATTATCAGCCTTCTTGGCCCAAAACCTGATGTTCACTATATTTATGTCTGTATAAAGGTCAGCCATTCTTGCAAGACTCGTATGAATTTATTCCCTGAACTCTTCATGTTACCAGTTACTCCGTACTTACTAACCTTACTCTTTTATTGCAGGGCAATGACGGTATGAGGGTGGGCTCGAAGGCTGAAGTCAATGAAGCAGCCAACTGATTCCATCTTATAACTTTTTGCGTCATCGTGTATAACCAGTGTAGTGAATAATGTAGGGAATTTTTTGTAACTCTAACTGGCATTTCTGTTGGCAATAGTTTAGCAAATTTACAGCTGTCGTGTTGCTTCTCTGATCACCAAATCTGGAATAGAAACGATGTGCTGTTTTCCTATCAATTTGTTACAAAATTTGTTCCTGTGTCGATGAACATAGGACCCGCTAGAATATGGGAAATCTTGGAGAGAATGAGCTGGACTTTACTTAAAAAAGTGCTACTCCATCCGTTCCAATTTAATTGACTTGCTATGCACCACATGTGCATGTGGTGCATAGCAAGTCAATTAAATTGGAACGGAGAGAGTAGAATATTGTGTGGCTTGTTTGGGTTTCTTAGAGCAACAATCTGCAGATAAAATAAAAGGTAGCACAAATAAAATTAACGGTCACGGACAAGATTCAAAAGTTACATGGAACTACTTTGAAGCTCGTGATAGATTCAAAAGTCATATAGAAGTCATTTGAAGTCGTCATCTACAACCTTCCCGTGTTGGTTTTCGTCCACATATCCAGGTAAAGAACTTCAAAAGACCAAATTTGCACAAATCAAAGTGTCCTTGGAGTAAGTATACTTTTATTTCCTCCTTGCAGTCAGGATACTTTTATTTCATACGACGACTTCTCATGGTTAAGGGCACACAAACATGACATGAAAATCAATCTACACAATACGCTCAATGTCATCCCCCCTCTCTCGTGCACCTCGTGACGCTAGATTGTCCGACTGAAGAAAGAGGGGTACAAATGAGCACGGCAACGGGAAGTCCGACTGAAGGAAGAGGGGGTACAAATGAGGACGACAACGGGAAACCTAAAGGCAGCTTGGTTCCTCTGATAAAAGGATGCGATTGTTTTGACCTAACCTTGCAAATTTTAGTGTGTCTAATCAACATCTGGTTGATTTTCATTTCGGGGCCCGCCGGTTATATTTTATTCCACTAACCATCACGATACATGCAAGTTTGAGTGGATCGGATGGATGTAAAATCTGAATGACGCTGAATTAAAAATCAAATAGTTGCAAATTAGCAAATGTGATTATTTTTAACTGTATTTGCCATGATTCACTTAAACCAGGCAAAGAGAAAATGGAAGAATCCGTTGGTGGAACGGATCCACGTCCAGTTGCAATCCAACGCCTCGAGATTCGACACGTCTCCCTTTCTCTTCCACCTACCCTCTAAAATCCCTTTTCCCCGTTCTCCTCTCCCTCTAGCCGCCTTCCTCCACCATCACTTTCGCTTTCCTCTCCGTCGCGCGCGCTCTCCGCCTCCATCTCCTCCCCGCGTGCTTCTTCTCGCTCGCTCGCCATCCAATGGAGGCTCTCTCCGGCGCCGCAGCTTCGTCCTCCCTCATCCCGACCTTCCCTGCTTACCAGCCGCCCTCCCGCGTAGCACTCCGCGCCCGCCCATGTGGTCCCCTCCGCGCGGCCGCCGCCCCCGGCGGCGGCAAGGACGAAGCCGTCAAGCCGAACGGTACTCCCGTCACCAAGGTAACAGCGTCTGCATGCTTACGTGAGGCAGAGTGGAAGTGGCGAAGATTTTGTTTGAGTATTTGTTACCGTGAGTACTGATTAGATGGGTGTGGTGGCCTGGACACTCGATGGGGACGAAGGAGATTGGATTTGTTGTGTTTATGAGTTGTGTTAGTCTTAGTTTCTGGAGTGGGTACTTAGACTTTGGATGTTCCATTATGTTCGTTCGAGGATTGGCTAGGTTTCCAAGCTTGATGTGTTTGAAATCGGCCGGGGGGATTTTTGGATGGCGTGGAGATAAATATCATTTGGTACCAAGCAACTGAGAACTTCTGAATTATTGATTATTAGTTGAGAATCGTGTCTACGGATATGGATCTGCAAAGATGTTATTAGCTTCCCGTTGGTAAGAGAATAAGCTTTAAAAAAAAAATCAACTCAAGTCGATGCTGTAAACATTCATGCCAAACTCTTTCTAGTAAATGGGTGGTGCTCATGCCGTTTCCCTCAAAAGTAAAAAAAAAGAATAAGATGAAACAGTTCATTTTGGTTTAGTTTGCCCTTGATCCGTCACACATGTTCGTTTTGTACTAACTGCTGCTTAACATGGGAAGAGCGATAAGTCATATATTCTTTTCCTTTGATCTATCAAGTGTCTTCCGTTTGTACTAACTGACGCTTGACAGTCGAAGATTGATCCAAGTCAAAATGGAGCTCTCAGTCCGGTCACAACTGAAAAGTCACGCACGACTTTGTCAACCAATACAACTCCCGACTCAAGTGGATCCAGAGCTGGCTTGTTCAGAACTCCTATATCTGGTGGTGTGCAGAGCGCAACTTTTGCCCATGGTTTACCTCCGCCAGCTTTGGCTGTTCGCAATTTGATGGAACAGGTAGCTTCTGTTAGTTAGCCCATTCCCCTTGAGCTTCTTTTTGGTCTGCTGGATGAAGTCTTATGCCTGTCTTACTTTGCTTACCAGGCACGATTTGCTCATCTATGCACTGTCATGTCTGGCATGCATCATCGACGTGCTGGATATCCCTTTGGTTCACTTGTTGACTTCGCTAATGACTCAATGGGCCGTAAGATAGTTCCTTGGTTACATTTTGGATAAAACTGATATGCGATAGTAGGCCCCCTTATTAATTATTTGTGTTGATATTTCTTGCAGACCCAATATTTTCTCTATCGCCCTTAGCAATCCACACTAGAAACCTGCTCTCCGATCCAAGATGCACACTTGTTGTCCAGGTATGCAGTTTCTCAGTATGTTTTTATTATTATAAAGGTTTCTTGCTTACTAAAAGTAGGATAACAGCATGTAGTCCTTTGTTATAGGTACCTGGATGGAGTGGACTGTCTAATGCGCGTGTCACGATATTTGGTGATGTCTACCCTTTGCCAGCTGAACAACAGGTTCCTATTTAGCTGCCTTTGTTGCTTGATAATTGATAGTGCAGTAAACTAGGTAAACTTTTCTTTTGATAACTGGTATTTCAATCATTAAGAATTTAGCTACTCCTAATGTCTGGAAGCGTTCTGTGGACTTAGATTTCGAAATAATGAATTCTCCAATTTAGTTAGTTTTGCTGAATTGAGTTTTTGGTCTTACTTATTTTTGGCTGCACTTCTCTCGTGTCATGGGCTTAAAAAGAATAGTTGCTTTCTCATCACTGTTACAGAATACATGATTGGAATGCATGACCATTAAGAGTCTTTGCAGATCTATTCTTCCTTGATGGTTTTAAAACATTTCGTAAACTAATGGTGAATACATGTATCTGTCAGGAATGGGCTCATAAGCAATACGTTGCAAAACATCAACAGTGGGCATCTCAGCAGTGGGGAAATTTTTACTACTACAGGATGCAGAACATAAGGTTTGTGACTTAATTTCAGGCTGGTGTATCTAATTATCGTCTACACATATGTACACCTGGAAATATTCTCTTCTCCCTTTCGTTTTAAAGAAATATTTTGTTACATATATGCCTTTGTAAGTTAGCATCTGTGACAAACTATCTTCAAATAATCACAGTGACATATACTTCATTGGAGGCTTTGGCACTGTTGCATGGGTAGATGTGAAACAGTATGAAGTTATGCAACCTGACAAGATAGCAGTTGATGGTGGTGAACAAAGCTTAAAGGTAAAACATATACCAAATCCCTGATAACTTCTGGTATATGACATTATCAGCAGATCAGTGGGGGTATCATATTCGTTACATGCCAGTATATGTATAGTAAAACCCTGACCACATTTGATCGATGCTGTACATGTAGGAGTTGAATGCAATTTTTTCTAAACCACTTCGAGAATTCATGTCCGCTGAAGGTGAGGTTGATGATGCTGCTCTTATATCAGTAGACAGCAAAGGGATAGACATACGGGTTCGCCAGGGTGCACAGGTAAACTTTATGAGAGACTGTCTACCATCACTATAGGCTATTTGTCTGAGGAAAAACCTTCAGTTTGTAATTTGTTCTATGCAGTTCAACATTCAGAGGCTTGCATTTGATGTACCATACAAGGTGGAGACTCTAGAGGAGGCCAAGAGAGCACTGCATAACATAATCAAGACAAGCAGCAAATGAAGTGAAGATCGCACACGACCGCATTTGATCAGTTTCTCCACAGCACTACAAGCTTGTGTCGTGACCCGACAAAGATATCAATGGATCATGTAATGTAGCATGCACAAGTGCAGAATAAAACTGGTATCTCTTTAATAATGAGAGTCTATCCGGGAAGAAATTTTCCAGATGGTGTACCTATATGCTTGTATCGCTTGAACTGTAGAGTAGAGTAGCCCATGCTGCTTGTGGAGGACCGAAAGCTTCTGTCGGATGAGCTAGTCGTTGATTCCCGCATCTCAGCATATAGTTTGACACTGAAAAACATCAGCATATGGATTCACAAGTTTGATGTGTGGTTATTTATCTTGGCTTGTTGATCGGTTTGCCCTAGGCCTGGAACTGCGTTCACATTCACTGCAAATGCACTAATGCAGGTACCTTCGCGGACGTGCATTGTTTGGTTGAGTGATTCATGCTCTTCTTGTGGTTGTCGTTGTACATCGAACTTATCAGGTAATGCGCGGTAGAAAAATAGCTAAAGCATAGAAAAGAGGTTGGCTAGACAAACGAGATTATGATGATCCATCGCAGTGCCAAAGATTAGTGCAATCAGTCGCCTCATTTGCCTTTTGGACCAATACTGAGTGTAATCTCATCGCTTTTATTTTGAGTGATTTTTTTTCTTAGCCCTAGCTTTATGTTATCCAAAAGGATGCGATTTTTAGTTCATAGATAGATAGATACGTTATGTTTGTTTGGTGTCCTGTCAGATAACTAGTGAAGTGAAGGCACATGAATCCTTTGCCAAAAGGTGCAAGGAAATTCTTGCCCAAAGTTGGTAGGGCTTAATAAACGCGGCGTCAACGCTGAAATTTCCTTATACTCTTGCCATGTCTTTTTTGGAAAGAGACAAAAGAGTTACTATTTTTACTAATTATTAAGAGGAGGAGAGTTGTACGATTAATAAGAATAAGTGGGAAACCGGCAAAAAACTAATACAAACATCCTCATTGACCATCATGAAACAGGGCCGTCGCGAGGACGCACACAACCATCATGTCTGTCAAACGTAAACCACACATACCACCGTTGAAAATGATGGTGTCATCGAGATTGCCCACCAACATCAACCTTATCACTCCTCCATGGCTCCGTGAGCACAATGACTCCGGCTTTATCAAAGAACGACCACCTAGGAAGATCGCACGTAACAGCCTCATGAAACCCATGTCGGTCTATGCCAAATAGCAGGGGCGGAGCTAGAAAAATGAGTTGCCGGAGTCAATTACTATGGTTGCATCTTGAGTATACTAGGCCGATGGTGTCACTAGCTTAGTACAAGCACTATTTCCATAAGTATTTTCTGCAAGTCACCGGTGTCAATTGACACCAGTCTTTGAACCGAGCTCCACCCTGTGAAATAGATAACCCTTCACGCAAAATACTCAATGCATCGCTTTCTGAAGACAAGCTCTGGTAAGGAGATATGTAGGACCTACGCCCAACTAATATTTTCACGACTTGACCGCCCTTCCCATGTCATTGTCGCTGCTCAAAGCAGGAGTTCCAACTTTACAGTAGGGGAGTCAAAAGGAAGACGAGTCGGGCGGTAGGAACAAGAAGCCGACTAACAAAATATTGTCGTAACCAAAGCATTGCTCTTGAAAGAATTGACCTCTTATAAGAAAAAACACAGAATACTTTTGCAAATCATTAACCTCATAACAAGAACATTTTCCATCCTCAGCTACGTGACAAAGTACTTACGACTCTAAACAAATATGGCAATTTTCCAAAAGAAAAGGAAAAATGAAGTTTTTTTTTTTTGCAAGGTAAAGAAAAATGAAGTAGAGTGTGGTCAAGTTGCATCCCCGTCCGTATATCCCTGTCGAGAAAATTGTCGCGTCCCAATGAAAGGTGGGTCCACCCGACGTCGCGACCAGCCGCCCAGTGGCTAGTCAATTAGGGCCCACAACACGTCACATATTTTCTTCGTTTCCCTTCGGGTTTCCTGTTTTCACCCCAACCCCTTCTTCCTCACGCACCTTCCCCCGACCTCCGACACGACCCGGGAGATCCTCCAGATCAAGCCGCCTAGGGCTACGCTCCCAGCCCACCCACCCACCACCATGGCCGAGGTCGCCGACGCGTCCCGCCGCGCGACGCTCGGGCCTCCACCTCCCCTCCCCCTTCTGCCCCCTCCGCCGCCGGCAGCGGCGACCGCAAGCGCGGCCGCTCGCCCGTGCTGCCCCCGCCGCCCCCCGGACCCCCTCCGACAGGGCGCACAACAAGAGGCAACGGCAGAGGGAGGAGGGTTCGACCGGCGCCGCCTTGGCGGTGGCGGGCAGGATGACAGGAGGTGAGAGCCTTTGCAAAGTTTGGTGCGCTGTTGGGTAGGGAGGGAGGGAGGGAGTTCAGCTTGGAAGCTGAAGCGAACAAACCAGAGTTTCTCTTGGATCCCTGACTTTGATTGTTGCTGTCAGTCGATATCGTTCGTCGCTGATTGAAAATCGTGGTCTTTGATTGGTTTAGCCGTATTGGTCCGAAGAACTATTTTAGGTCTAGACTTGCCGTGTGCAATAAGCGGCCGATGCATGCTTTCTTCTGTCTGTGGTTTTAGAATCGGAGTTAAGAGGATTGAATAAATGAATCAGGCCTAAGAGGATTAAGAAAAGAAGAAACGGGGACTAGTCACAATGGGAGTAACATGAGGAGTAACATCAGTGTCACGTAGGCAAAAAATCTGATGTGGCGGGTAATTTATGAGGAGAGAGATGGTTGTGGTAACTAGCTATGTTACCATAACATCACACATTTCAAGGCATGATGAGTCTATAACCTATTAAATATGACACTACACACATGTTACTCCCCACTAGACTACTCTAAGTTGCTCCCCATTGTGAGCAGCCTAAGTGAGTGAAGAGGCCTGAGGTTTTTTACGCGTTTCACATTTGCTAGGCTTTTCGGCTAGAAGGAAATTTATTCACAGCATTACAATTTGATAGTTCCTGAATCCCAATAACATCATGAATATCCTTAAGTGCCTCTACACTGACTGAGGTGATGTGCTTTGTTTGATTCTGGAATTTCCATCTGTTAAAAGTTAGCACAAAGGAAGGAAACTATCTGATGGTTTGTGTGTCTACTAGTGTTTTGATTTTGTTCTTACAAGTTCCTTTGTTTGCTGCTGCAGTTTTTGTAATTTGTTGTGCTTTGATTGCTAGGTTCGGGAATGATCATGGCGGCCAGGGTCGACACAACAATCGGGCACCAGGTATGCATTAGTGGAGGAAGGGTTGTGCAGTATTCCCTAATTATCATTTAGTGTGAACTCTAGCATAATACAAACTTTAGTAGCTTTAAGTTCCAATTAGACAAAGTCTTTCTCGAGTTCATTTGCCTCGTGACCTACATGGTTTTCCTGATCTTTGTCTATACTTTTGGACAAGCAATACTTAATGTAGTTATCAGACTGGATCGGATCATGAATCAAAGCAAAGTCAGGTCATGTTTTTTATTGTCTATCCTCATAGTCTAGCAAATTATGAAGAGAATACGATCGATAATATCTAGCATATGGCACATAAATCATTTCTTATTTATTATACTCCCTCCGTTCCACAATGTAAGATGTTTTAGGTGTTACACATGCATATCTAGATTCATACTAAAAAGAATGGACACATGCACTTAAACGTGTCTAGATACATGTGTGCATGTGCATGTGGAAAAAGACTAAAACATCTTATATTGTGGAACGGAGGGAGTAGTATTTATGGATCAAATTGTTTGTTAATCATGTGCATTTTTGTTTGCTCCAAACGTTTTATAGATTGGCATGATTCTGGACGTGGTGGATGGAACGAAGGCTCAGGGAACTCTCGTAGGTACGTATGTACTCTCTACAAAGTTAAATCTTAGGATGGGTGGACGCTTTACATTTTGCAGCGCAGGGAGTAACTCTGAGCAACTTTCATGCATTTTTACGATGCACGCTCGAAGCTATTAAATGATCAATTCTACATGCTAAAATGAACTACTTATGATACTGGCTAGAATTTTGCAGTCTGCATTATACAAATTTCAAAACTTCGTAAAGGCCTTCTTTGATTCGTGGATCTCAAATTGCAGGAATAGGAATAGGGATAGGAATTAGATAGGAATGCAACTGCAAAACTAAGGATAGGAGAACACAGGAATGTTTCCTTTCATGCTTTATTAAGCAACTTAATTAGCTTAAATAACAAGCAAGCAGCGTTAAGTGGGCATGCTGCAGCTGTTTTAAACTCAGCATTAGCTTTTATTGCCTCATTCCTTGCAAAGGAATAGAAAAAAGAGGTGAGACTGGATTGTTTCCTTCCCGTGAGTTTCCATAGGAATCAGTTTGCAAAGGAAAATTTTCTTTGGTACATTCCCATGAATCAAACACTGATACAGTGCAAATTCTTATGGAACACAAATCCTACACTTTTCATTAGAAATCCTGTGAATCAAAGGAGGCCTAAAGTTTTGGTTGGTCCGTTGACAAACGTAAGTGCAGCTGAGCTTCTGTGCATGTTTTACAGTATCTCAACTCACATATGATACAATACTTTAAGTTGGTCCTGGCCCCTTCTAAACTCATGCCTAAGCTCCGCCACTGACTGGATACTTGGGTTCTGTTGCGCAAACATTATAAGCAAAAAAATTATTGTACTATACAGGAGCAGGACCTGAACTACGGCGTGTTTGGTAGTTCACCAGTTCTTTGAAATCCCAAAATCCGGCTCCGACTTCAGGCTTGGGCTTCTCTGTGGAGCTAAGATCGTTCGGCAGAGCTACCGTAATTTGGTATGGGCTGGCAGCCCAATAAGGGATGATATATGCCCAGTGGGAGGGAAGCAACCATCTCAAACCAACCAGAAGCAGCTCATCTAGTGCCTCGTTTTTTTCTAAGCCGCTGACAATCGTCTTCTCGGAATCCCCCACCTTAGCTTCTCCCCCAAATCCATGGGACCGCCACGTGAGACTCCCTGGCATCACTGGCACGGACCGGAGCTTATCGCCTGTCTTGTGGCACTCCTCGAACGAGCGGTCAGGGACAACGGACGGAGCCTCAACCGCTGCAGTTCTTCCGAGCGTCTGATTCCAGCGGCAGACGACATCGCGCGTCAACCACAGCTCCCAGCTCCTCCCGATGGCAACCCAGCTCCTTCACATTGTGGCTCTCTGTCATCGGTCCGGTCACATCAGCGGCAGTCCTGGCTCCTCCACTACACAGCTGTCTCCCCTGGAAGCTTCTGGTCCCGCGGCAAACGGTGTTCCTCGGCGACGGCCTCCCCGGAAAAGAAGAAGAGAGAGACAGAGAGAGGAGGACTGGCTTGGGGACGATAGACAGATAGTGTACCGGTTCGATCATTTGGCGGTGGCAATTTTCATAGATAGCTTATACTCCGTGATTTCAAGCTTCGGAATTTGTAAAACCCAGCTCCACCAATCGCACTGTGTTTTCACTCGAATCCGTGAATTTGCTTCATGTAGCTCGATCGTTTGGGCCTTCCGAACATGGATTTGCCGAGGGGTGGGATTGGTGGACTACCGAACACGCCCTAAGTATTCAGTAGCAAAAGGAGCAACCATCGGTGCAAACCACCTGAAGTAATACACTTCCAAAAAGTCTCTTATCATTGGATTTAAATAATAGAAACAGATGCAATTATCATGATTCTCTTGGACAATTGTGTACGATACTAGTATTTTAAATTTGTGTAAAAGGATATGGCTACAAGGGTTGGTCAACAGAAATAGACACTTCCATAGACCACTGTTGATAAGAGAGAATGAGTACACAGCATCTTCATTCAAATAAAAGCAGCACTATGTGTGCTTAATTCGTCCCTCATCCATCTTTCTTTAAAAAGGGCCAACTGTGAGCAGTTCTGAAATTGGACGAACCAATTTGGACATTATAAAGGAGAGGGACCACATCAGCCCATTATTGTACTACAAGGATGACTGAAGTACATGTCTCCTTGGGATATATTCGCATACTTGTGTTTCCTTTTCTTTATACTGACATGACAGATGTTGATGCTCTACAGGGAAGGCCTGATGTCTTACAAGCAGTTCATGCAGGAGCTCGAAGATGATGTTTCACCTGTTGAAGCTCAGGCAGGTGTGCTATGCTGAACCGCTTTTCCTTGGTAGCAGGCATATAGTTCAACTACAACTAGTCTATCTCCCCTTTATTGTGATAGAAGTTTAATTTTGTTGTGCACTGTGTACTTTCAGCATGACGTATGAAATATATATGACATTTTTTTCATTATACTAATTGTTAGATATGAGGAGTACAAGTCAGAGTACATCAAACTCAGAAGAAAGCTTACTTTGACCTTCATAAGCATGAAGATTGGTAATACTCCTTTCTCTTACATACTTTTATTGTGCCATCTAGTCACCAGTTTTCTTCAGCACATTTTAGTGACCATTTTTTGGTTTTGTTATAGGCTGAGAAACAAGTACCATCCCACTAACCTTGAATCTGTTATGGAAAGGTAGCTATATTCCCAATGTACTTCCATGATTATGTAGTGAACTATCTCATATCATCACTTATGGCGAGTCATTAAATGGTGATTTTTTGTTTTCTTTTGTTTGACAAGCAGAAGGAACGAACTTGCAAGAGGTACTGCAAATGAATTCTTCCAAGATTTGCAGAGCGGATGTTTGGACGTGTAAGATGCTCCCTCCCCGCAGACCTACCCGTACCTCATACACTCCCCCCCCCCCCCCCCCCCCCCCC